>JAQMYJ010000040.1:3438325-3459519 GCA_030014305.1 Clarias laeviceps | reverse complement strand
AGACAATCTCTATAGAAATGTCATTCCTGAAGATGAGAGGGACCTCAATCGAGATGATCTACCAAAGTATGTAGTAACTTGTGATAATGTCAGTATCCATCACTATGACCACATCAGGCAGTTGTTTGTCCACCACCACACTATGCACAGTGGAAAGAATCTCCTTGAGTGTATAATCCAGCCTCTGCATGCATCTGCTGAGATTTCCTAACATGCTGCATCCATGGCAGCCAGCAGTGTCATCCGCATATGTGGCAGATGATCATAAACCTTCCACCTCCAAGCCAAGAAAAACTCTTCAATTGGATTCAGGGTGGAAGGGATTCAATCAGCATCCTGCGGTGGTGGACAAACCACTGCCTGATGTGGTCATAGTGATGGATACTGAAATGGATTCCATTTCCATTATGCGCTATATACCAGAAAAACCACAGTGTGCATAAATTACAGTATTTTATCTTTACATCAAATGTAAAGATCTATGAAGTTCCACCAATATCAAATGTGTAGAAGTTACTCTTACAGTATAGTGGGTACACAACATACCTGTACAAACTGGACATATTTCTAAGCAAACATGTACTCACAATTTGTAGAAATCTGTACAGACATACAATTCTGAGAACATGTTCACTCATTTAGATAGTACAGACTTCCAACCTGAGAAAAGGACTACTTGGTTTGGTGGTTGTGACATTTCAGCTGAGAACCAGCACAAGTTATTTTGCACAGCAGCACAAAAGCAACAAGAATTGTCCAAAACAAAGCAGATGTACAGAACCATTTGCATGTTGTCCAAAAGCAATTGCAATTTGATGAAAACAACAAGACATTGCTGATATGATGTGAAAAACTGAAAACAGGATCTGATGGGGGAACGAATAGTTTTGAGAAATGCAGTTCTGTTGTGAGAAATGACTGAAAGCAGTTGAGAAAAACTGTAAGTAGAGAGATACGACAGGCCACCATTACATTGGGACTATGTTAGTCCCTCCATTTGGAAAACTTAGAATATGCTAGAAAAACATTTCAAGTGTAGTCGCATAAAAACATCAAACGCTTTGATGAAACTCACTCTCATCAGGGACGTCCCAGAAGACTTACCTCTGCTGCTGAGGAGATGTTCAAGAGTCACCAGCCTCAAAAATCACCAATGAAGCACCTCAACATCTCAACATCAACAGTTTGGAGATTATTTCATATTTTGAATGTCTTCAAGATTGTTCTCCATCCATCCATCCATCCATGAACCTGTGTAATTTCATGACAGCGGTAGGACCTCTGGTCAACAGTCACACATTCATTCACAGACTACGGGCAATTTGGGAACGTCAATTAGCCTAATCTGCATGGGAGGAAACCGGAATACCCAGGGGAAACCCACCAAGCACTGGGAGATCATGCATACTCCATTCACACAGACTCCGAGGTGGGAATCGAACCCGTACCCTGGAGGTGCAAGGCCACATTGCTAACCACTAAGCCAGAATTGTTCTTTGATGTAGAAAATTGATTTAAAACTAATAAAAGAAATAAAGACCAGGGAATTAGGTGTGTCCAGTTTTAATATTCCTTTTCCTAACATGTTGTAGGAGTTCAGCAATCTGAGGGACAGATGTCTAAACAATGAGCAGCAGAATATCCAGAAACATTTATTGAATAAGGAGTTACAAGTGTGACATAATACTACTACTATTAATAATAATAATAATAATAATAATAATAATGAGCATTACATACTGTAAAAGTGAATGTTTCACACCTTAGTTATTGATAAATTATATAAATGTTCAAATGATTCAAAATTATAAATCCATAATAATTATAAAAAACAATTATGATGGTCAAGGGTCGAGATCAGAAAAAATGCATAATGTTCATTTGGAGCCATTTTCCTCAAAGGTTTGTCAGAGCAAAGTGCAAGACCGATAACGTTCAATCACAAATCTTTAGCTGTACACACGGTCATTTAGTATAAAAGAACGAATCCATTGTATATCGTTCATTCAAGCAACAACCTTGTACTTTACAGCATTCGCACAAAGTCCACATCAGACATCCGCTAGACGTTGTAATGAAGTGCTCCGAGTGTTCTCTTTAAATTACAGGTCGGTGCATTTCACTCTTTCTTGTGTCTCCACCTCGAATGCTTTGTTTTCGTTTCCTACACACACCTCCAGTTCAGGATCCTGTTCCCTGCAGAGGGAAAAAAAAAAACGTTGTTTGAATTACAATATGTCCCAGGAATGTCTCGGATATAGACAACAGAACCTGGATTAGAAATCGACCAACACTAGAACCTTGGAGGTTGGTTAATCATTATGTTAATCACTGTGCTTTGGTCAGAGTGATATACGCGTGTGTATGTGTGTGTGTGTGTGTGTGTCATGGACGTGATTTGGTGGCTGTACCAGACCTTGCAAGGGCGTCTAAGCAAGTGCAAAGATAACATCATATCACTTAATGGGCCATAAAAGCTCCCTAAGCTGCAGAACAGCTTGGCCATGTGGGAATCGATCACTGCAATGTGGTTCCTTTAAATTTAAATGAAAAAAAAAAAAGATCATCATAGAGGAAGGGTGTGCTATTTTTTGATAAAGAAAACCTTAACCTCATGATCCCACTGTACATTTATAAATATTTGTAATTTAAGACTAACCAGAAAGCTGTACAGGTCAAGAACTTCTATCTTTTCTATTCTGCTTGTCTTTGCATTTTTTGTTATTTCGATATACGAGGGGCGTTCAAGTCAAAGTGGAACTTTTGAATGTAAGAATAATTGAACACAGTTATTATAGTATTATGTGTGGGTAAGTTATAAAAACTCCCTTTATTTCTCATCATAATCTCCTGCTACACTAATGCACTTGTCCCAGCGTTTCACTAGCGCTTGGACACCATCAAGGTAGAAAGTTTGCTCAGCAAGTCATGATCGGACTGCCTGTCTGATTCATGTCTGAAACTCTGGCCTCCCAGGAACTCCTTTAATGCCCCAAACATGAGTAAATGGCTTGGCGTGAGGTCAGGACTGTACGGGGGATGTGGCCATAACTCCCAGTCGAGTTCCTGTAACGTATAAGTGTTGTTGGTGAATGATTATGTGTACAGTTCCCGCAGACAGATGCGCCTCTTTCATAAGATGATGACGATTTCCAAGGTGTTCCACTCGCTTAAGGTTGACAGGAATGACTGCAGTGGGTTCCGGGATCATCATTCACAGACATATGGTTTTCTTGAAAATGTTGAGTCTCATCACCGTATTGTGCTTGAAGTCTTCTGTAAATGTCAATCGCTTTTACGCCTTCATTCAAGTCCTGGTTTGACTTGAACATCCTTTTTACAAGTTGTATTTTATTCAACACATCTTATGGCCAGTATTACTCGGCTAATGAAGGATTTTATTTCCCATAACAGCACATGTGTAATTTTTTCATTTAAACCACAGCGACTTGCAGATAATCACACATAGTGCTTTACCTTTATAGTTGAATTTACTGGTAAGGAACGTCCATGAGACAAGCTAGTTTCTGTTTGTTATCAATTCCATTATGGCAGCTATAACTTGTTTCAGACTCATTTCCTCACCAGTCTCTCTTTTAGAACCTTGTCTTGGGTGCTCTCCTTTTTGGGGGAACCATTAAAGAGGCCAGATTAAGATGGTTTGGACGTGTCCAGAAGAGGGATGAGGGGTTAGAGATGCCAGGCAGGAGGAGAAGAGGTAAGTCTCAAGAGGAGGTTTACGGATGTGGTGAGGGAGGAGGACATCCAGGAGGTTGGAGTGACAATGGAAGATGTGATAGACAGAGTTAGATGGAGACAAATGGTCCACTGTGGTGACCCCTAATGGGAACAGCTGAAAGACTAACAACAACTTGTACTAGTAGCATCAATAACCACCAGTGACCCAGGACCACTGGCAGCCATGCATGCCCATGTCTACATCATATCTGACAGATGACGTGACATGCTTTGGATTGTGAGCCCTTTCTTTCCTTCTCCTTGCTCTTTCTTTTTAATCATACTGGTACAAGTTAACCGTTACATTCATGAAGGTGTCGACTTTGACGATGCACCTACTGTATTTGCTCGAGAGTGTTCTTAACTTAGAACGGTGTTCTTAACTTAGTAACTTAGTTCTTAACTAGCACAGTTGTGTAGTGGTTAGAACTATCGCCTTGCACCTCTAGGGTCCGAGTTCGATTCCCGGCCAGGCTCGTGTGCATGAAGTTTGCATGTTCTCCACGTGCTTGGTGGGTTTCCTCCCACAGTCCAAAGATACAGTATGCAGGTTAGGTTGATTGGCGTTCCCAAATTGCCTGTAGTGTGTGTATGTGTGTGTGCCCTGCGATGTATTGGCACCCTGTCCAGGGTGTGCCCTAAGTCTCCTAAATCTCCCCGCGACCCTGAATACAGGATAAAGCCGTATAGAAGATGAGTGAGTGAGTGTTCTTGACTTGGCTGGATCTTGTGAAGAAATGTTTTACATGTTCCCAAAGTGAGAATTCTGTGATCGTCCACTTTATTTGTCTTTCAAATGGTTTAATGGTCACTACTAATGTTCTCCTATCTCTCTGATAGGTCTGTTTTCTGTTTCTTCTGCTTAATAAGAAGAAGAAGATTGCAATACTGAATACAACATACAAGGTTAACGATGTATACTCACGTGTCTTTCTTGAAAAACACCCTTTTCACAATGAGGAGGATGAAGACGATGAAGAGGAAGCCGGTCACCGCTGCCAGTCCCACCATCACGTTGGTCAGCAAGCCTTTCCCCTGGGTGGTGGTGGTGGTGGTGCTGTCGCTGGCCCTCAGACCGCCTGTGTGGGTTCACATACATGAAAAGTTAATAATTATCATACAGCTGTTTGCCAACTAATTGAAACGTGATTAGTCTTGATTAGTCAGAATTATCTATCTATCTATCTATAGTTACTGCTCATTTTCAGGGTCTTGTATGATGGACGGTCCATGTTAAAATCTATGTAAAGAGTTTTTATGTACAGTATATTCAATATTTTTGGAAGGATAAAAAGCTAAGTATGTATTTCTTATGATGAAACATATTATCAGAGCGACTCAGGAAACCATAAAATCATAAAATATCAAATGAGGTAGGCAAAAAAATTTTTTTCTTACCAGTGTTTGCCTGGCAAATTGAGACAAGCAGCAATAAGCAAGCGAGGTACGACATGACGGCTTCGTGTTCTTCACTGACTGTCAGGTTTGAGTTTAATAGCAGTGAATGTGCATGTGTCTGTGAAGAGCAAAGGGCAGTGACAGTGACTACTCGAGCATGTTACTTTTATACCCTCACTGCACACACACACATAGACACACATCACAGGTTAATCTGATCGAGTTCCTTGTAATTACGCTGTAAAGATAAATAGCTCAGCTTTTACTGCTACAGATTGGAGCAGCGCATTAACACATGAGCAGAGTCGCGTTTTATAGTTTCATTATACGTCAGTGTTCATTGGAGCTGGGAGCGAAGGTACAAAGTATAAATAATTAATTCTGTATTTTATATTCATTTTGTTCTTACATACATATAATCTCCTCTAACACACACACGCAGATATATATATACTGTATAGACTGTATACAGTGTCCCCAACTTACGAGTTAGGAATTTCCGCAGATACGTACGGACCGCGTATCTATGAACATTTGTAGATGCGAACAAATCGAGGAAGTAGCTCACGTGTATTGTACAAAAAATAGACACAGCAGTGCACCAGACACCAATATCTATAATTCTATACAATATTCTCAGTGTGTACTGTAAGTGAATGTATAAAATGTCTAATGTCCGGTATATTGTATGTGTGCGTGTTTGTGTGTGTGGGGGAGAAATGTGTCAGCCTCACCGGTTTTAGTGAATCAGTCCGGGAGCACGATGATAGAAAATGTCCGTCCTGTAAAGCTGTCCTGATGGAGAATAATCCTAATTTTGGGAAAATCCTCAATAAGAGTTCACAGTCCAATACAGTGGAAAACAGCTCTGAGACAAAATGGCGTCCGGGATTCCTCTCACGATTTAAAGGCTCAGAGACAACACTGTTACAGTTCACATTTCACTATGAGATTAATTTCCTTAGGTGCAGTTACTGTTTTGGGGAAAGGGGACAGAGATTTAGTCAAGTGGATCAGTATGCTTTACATTGTATATTCTTGTCAAAGGCGTACAAGACTCACTTTGTCGGACTTAAGAACAAATCCGACTTACAAACGTGCTCCCGGAACTAAACTTGTTTGTAAGTCAGGGACTTCCTGTGTATGTGTGTGAGTGTGGCAGGGCGGGGGAACTGTTTCGGCCTCACCGGTTTCAGTGTATAAGTCCCGGAAGCAAGATGATAGAAAATATCTGTCCTGTAAAGGTGCCCTGATGGTGAACAATCCTAATTTCGGAAAATCCTCAACAAGAGTTCAAAGTCCAATACAGTGGAAAACATTTTTAATGAGGAATACAAAAGCTTGTTAACAGATGGACAAAGTGTATTGCAGAGCATGTGGAAAAATTATGTATTTGTCTTTTCTAAAAGTCCATTTACAGTAAAATAAAATAATAATAATTCTTCAGCCAGAGTGCGGATAATTTTTGACTAAAATATATTACAAAACAAAAAACATTGAATTGAAGATGGTGAAATGTATATATTCTCTTGCAGGCTTCATCCATCCATCCATCTAGGCACCTCTAAAGTCCAACTAGGGACTTTAGGGACTATGATTCATCAAAAAATGTTTCATGAATTATGAATAGTTTTAAAACTGGATGATTGAATTTGCTTAATAAACCAATACATGCACACAGAGTCACATCGACAGTTTGATATTTATTACATGCATTAGAGCATTAGAGCAAAAATATCAAATAGCAGCCATGTTGGAAGAGACGCGCTTAAACATGCCGCCATGTTTTTGAGGGATTGAATCAAAGTAAATCAAAGAAAAGTACAATATGGACGGCTAGTGTGGCTCAAACTGTAAAATTATCTCAAATGTGATCAGTCAGAAGAAGGTGGGTTTGATTGTAGCCTCGATCAGGTTGATGTATGAGGGCCTGGGTTCAATCCCCAGCATCTCCAAGAAGCAGCACATTTTAATCATGTGCAAAATGTCACTCACACAGATCTGTACAGTATACAGATCATTCATAGGGCATTAATATTAAAATTGCTTTACGTTCTTTTCTGAATATTTCATTACACATACATTTTTTATTGCTAATTCTAAACAGGAGAGCAAAAATGATCCCAGCCTACATACACAGGTGTAAATCACAGTCAATTTGTTTGGAATTTTGTGAGGAATTCTCCAGTATCTATATTAATGTTTTATATTTAGTTAGATTTTAGTTAGAAATTTCACAAAACTGATTAATGGCATAGAAGGCATTAATTATTAATCCCTAAGATAATTTTTCTCATGTGCTAGAGATTAATGAATTATGATTTACTTAGGAACTAATGTATTCGGCCCAAACACGGTATTGATTTTTTTATGTTATACAATACAGAAAATGTGTGTGTGTGCCAAAGAAGCTACTTCTGAAGTTTCTTTCTACTTCTAAAGTTTACAAGTTTCAAGTTATGCAACATAGAAATAACAAATCTTGCTTCTTAAAAATTTTCAAGTTGCTAACTTCAGCCGTTTTGGAGAGATGACTTTATATGTGCCTCAAAAATAGCCCTTTTTCAGGGTTATGCTGTCTCGCTTCAAACAATATTCATTCTAAATGTAAATTATTCATATTTTTTATGATTATTGATAGTAAAATTGATGTCATCTTCTAGAAGCATATGACCTGTAAAAATTGTTGCTTAAATCGATTTTTGGTAAGAGCTTAAATAGCAAAAGATCTGTAGTGTCCGTAACCAGGTCAGATTCATGTTGCAATATCTTAACAATTTAGCATTTTAGAATAATACACTTTTTCAGGTTTATGTCTTTTTATGTGAAATCTAAGTTTCATCTAAAAGTCAATTAAGATCATTGAAAGATTTGAATTCAAAAAAGTTACAGACACTACAGACATAAAAGGGCATGAAATTGTATAGTTTCTTTTTATCAGATAAAAATATAAATGTGTATGCATATTTACAGAAAACAAAGCTGGCATCTGGAGATAAGAAGCATTACGTATTATGAAAAATGATGTTATATGATCCTGACTGAAAATTCACTTTTTCACCTCCTGTAGGTGAGACACTTTTCAGCACTGATACCATGTTTTGGCCTGATGCTTATTTGTGGACGTTAGCGAAAAGTGTTACTGTACAGATGTAAAGTGTAGTTTAGAGATGGAACATTTATGTATAGCTGAGGTTCTGCACACATCTAAAAGAGTTTCAAGCTAACTCGTAAATAAAGTCCTGTTTACAGTTTAAAAGCACGTTGTTAAGAGTGAACAGGTTTAGGACGGGTTTTGTTCAGCAGGTCAGACAGCAAGAGAAATCTAAAACCACTTGAATTTATTTGGTATATTTTGGGGAAAGTCAAACACTGTCATCAGGCTGTTAGTTAAAGCTGAACTCCTGGACTCTTCTTGTCTCCGCTGGTGGATCTGTGACTATTTTTCTCTCCGGCTTTCCTCTCTTCTGCTCTGTCTTCCTGTCCAGAAGACTCCACCACCACTTCATCTTCCTCTTCATTCTCCTTCAGGTCAGGGCCGAGTAGCCAATCTGCTAGGAAATGCAGACAATCATTATTGGTGCTTTAACCCTTTCATGCTTAGTCTTCTCACTTCTGACAGTTTTTAGGGAAATATCAGAAGATATAAATGATTTGTGTTGATTTCTATAGTAGATTCATTGCAAATTCTCTTTTCAGTGCAGCTGAGCTACCTGTCCAAATGTCCTACATAATATCCAAATGACCTTAAAACTACAGTATGTTCATGGCAGATAAATACATACATACATCATACAGCAGTCCTAACATATGTACAGATATGTCTAGGATATTATTATACGAGAGGTGTGAAACCTGGACTTTTGATTGTGCAGTCATTTTTTAATTGTCCCTTTATTTCCCTATATAATCCCCTGCTACACTAATGCACTTATCCCAGCGTTTCATTAGTGCTTGGACACCAACAAGGTAGAAAGTTTTCTCAGGACGCAGGAACCATGCTTCACATTTGAAACGCTGGCCTCCCAGGAACTCCTTTAATGGCAGGACTGTACGGGAGATGTGGAAATAACTCCCAGCCGAGTTCCTGTAATGCGTACGTGGTGTTGGTGAATGAGTGTGTGTACAGTTCACGCATACAGATGCGTCTCTTGTGCAAATTGGAGGCAAGTTATCCATCGATTTTCAAGGATCAGATGCTCCACTGGCTGAATGTTCACTGGATCCACTTCGGCTGGGATCGTGAATCACAGACCTTCGGCCTTCTTTAAAACATCAAAAAAAAATATTTTATATCAATAAATTAAAAAAGAAATAAAAATATCAAATAGATCTGATTTGGCTTTTAAATCATTTTGCATGAAAGGGCATGTTTTTATTTAGTAAAGGTATTTTAATGTTAATGGTAAGCATTATTTGCACCTAAATCCTGATCTTGGTGTGCATGCAGTAATTTAGTGTTCAATCCGACCCGTCCTGCATTAACTGGGCTAATCCAGTGCTAAGACGCAGGACATCTCGCTGACGCTGGTGTTCCGTGGTAAGTATTTGCTGCTGATGCCTTTTATGAAGGTGAAAACTGTGTCATTGTTCAGCTGAGAGACTAAATGTGTGTGTGAGGGTTCACCTATGTTCAGTCATGGTATTGGGGGGCTCTGAAGCCTATTGCAGGAGACTTTGGGCACAGGGAGGGGTACACCCTGGATAAGGTGCCAATCCATCGCAAGCATACACACACACATTCGCACACTACGGGCAATTTGAGAAAGCTAATTAGCCTAATGTGAATGACTTTGGAAGAAAACCGAAGTACCCGGAGGAAACCCACCAAGCACGGAGAGAACACACAACCTCCATTTGTACAGATCCCGAGGCGGGAGTCGAGTTCTCGACCCCAGAGGTGCGAGGCCCTAGTGCTAACCACTACACCACCATTTACATTGTTCATTACTCCTAAACTCTAATGCAGAATAATGTTAACCTGACACATGAGGTTATCAGAGGTCAACTTGTAACTTTGACCTTGAACTTTAACTATGTTTTTGAAAGTACGCTTTGTGTTTGTTTTTTTTTTTTGTAAGATGCCAAGACTAAATTCAATTGAATAACTTTGTAGCTGCTATAAAGTAAGTGATGATCATTAACTAATGTGGATGCTAAGCAATATTAACCGTAAATAATAAATAAAAATGTGGGGTTGTTCTTTAATTGATCAAAATGTTAATTAAATTGCTGTGGTACTAAGGGAATAAATAACCTATTATTATTAACATGGAGTTAATAGAAAACAATCAACATTCTGGTCATAACTTGAACGCCAAGCTATTGTTAATTACGAGGGACGTTCAAGTCAAACCGGGAGTTGTGATGACATTTGTGGTGAATGAAGGTGTAAAAATGATTGACATTTACAAAAGACTTCAAGCACAGTACGGTAAAGAGAATTAAGGCCGTACGTCCATGAATGACAGTCAGTTCATTCACATGTGCAGTCGTTCCATTCCAGTGAACATTCAGCGAGTGGAGCACCAGATCCTTAAAAATCGACAAATAATTTGTCACCCACTTGCGGAAGAGATGCATTAAAGGAGTTCCTGGGAGGCCGGCGTTTCAAACTGTAAAAAATCATTTTAATACTGTCCTCTCAGCAGACTAGAGCTTACTTGCTGATTCCACTTGATGGCCACCCTTGGTGGTAGTAGACAACATTTACCTGCCAGATCATGGACCAGATCCTTAATCAGATGACCAATGATGCCGTAGGTGGCCACAACAATCATGACCACCCCTATGAGGATGTACAGCACATGTTTGGGCAGGATGATGATGGCGTCTCGGGCAGGTGGGATATAGCTGGAGAAGTAGCGTTCATCCTGACTTACTGCCTCCTGAAGGAGATGTCTCGAAGTAGGATGTGGGGTTGAACCATTGTGGATCTCTTTATACTGGAATTCCGGGCTTGGCATGGCTCCAGCACAGCTCAGAGTGAATTCCTGTTCCAACATTCGGTCATCAGTTTTCATTCATGTACTGTACAGTAGATGGGAGGTTAAATGAGTAGAAGGTGAGATGATGGTGGAGGTGACATTTGGTGGTATGGATGAAGGATGACGGATGACGGAGCTTCTGCTTTCGTGAGCAATTTCCATTTGTGACAAATTAAAAAATTTTACCTTACTGTACCTCTATACTGTAGATATGAGCTGTAACTATAAAAACGGTCCCCTACATACGAACGAGTTCCGTTCCGAGAGCTTGTTCATAAGTCAGATTTGTTTTCAAGTCCACTTATATATACTCATATATTACCACGTATATCACAGTACAGTACAATAATGGCACAGCAGACTTCGCATGTTGCATGATCTTGTCCTTGTTCTTTAGAATCGTACTGATGGTTGAACGATTCATGTTAAAAGAACAAGCAATGTTTCAATTTCTCACAATTATTTTTACTTTTGTCTCAATTGTTATTGCTTGGTGCTTCTTATCAGTACCAGCCTCATTGACGCTGCTTTTACGCTTCCTTCTGGACATACTGGGCTTGTGGGTACACCACAACCACTTGCAGAGGATGCACGCTGCACGCACGTGACAATGTACGTCGGACATGTGACTTACTGTACTGAACATCATGTGAACACCTTACCTACTGCTGGTCTTTATTTTTTTATTTGGTGTTACCCAGAAGAGGACGGGTCCCATTTTGATTCTGGTTCCTCTCAAAGTTCCTCCGAGAGTTTTTCCTACCGTTGTTGTTCATTTGGGATTTAAATCTACAAAAAGTCTCAGGCAGCAATAACATCATGAGCTAGAATGAAAAAAATCCTTGGCGCATTTGTAGCCGAGGCCATTTATCATGGTTTACAATGCTGGCATTTTAAATCCTGTCTTCGTCTTTGGAGGAACCTCACAAAGAACACGCAAACTTCATGTACACAGACTCAAGGCAGGAATCGAACCCTTAACCCTGGAGGTGCCAGACCACAGTGCTAACCACTTAACCACCACGCTGCCTGGCAGGGTTTATATTTCATCTAAAAATTTATATTAAAAAAAGCCATCCTGTTTAGACCACACCCACATCAAGCTTGGAATCTGAATACAGATGTGACTATTTGGAGCAATAAACATGTCCAGACAGTGGCATTGCATCCCATCCAGATTCATGCACTCTTTCACACATGGGGCAATGTAGCAACGCTAATTCACTTTCTAGCATTTGGGAGAAAACCCCAGAACCTAAAGGAATCCCATGCAAAACCAAACTCAGGATGTGATCCTGTAACTGGAACCAGTCCACCACCAAGTAAAAAACAGAAACGATCTTCATGCTTTCATTAACACACACACTATAAATGAAGATGCTGCTCACTCAGACAGGGACGTTCTCCTCGGATACTGGTGCTGCTTTAATCTTCTTGCAGAACATCTGGGACAGCAGGAAGTTCCACAGAATGACCGAGAGCGACGTGTTGGTTGTTATGATGGCGACCATGAGAGGATGCATGTCTGAATTCTTCTTTACTCTTACTAACCGACGGCCTGGCTTTCTGGACACTGTGGCGTTCTCACGGATGTGTCCGCGGCTCTTGGCTGTTTCTTATCCTCTCACTGCTGACCTCAATCTCCACCTAAACCTAATCATCCATCCTTTCTGACCTTCCTGCATGCACACAAGTCTCACTAATCCACACATTCACAGCTCCAAGTTTATCCTCACGGTGATCAAGATGTACAAATTGCTTTAGATTTAATCCATCAATAGAGTTTTATTAAAATCTAATACTGTTAATCCAAGTGCAAGCATTATAGCAGTTTATTATGTAAAGGAATCCTCCAGCATTTTTTTTTATCTAATGTCTGTCCAAAAAAGGAATGTTTTCTTCTTTTCATTCAGATTCATTCTTTTGTCTTTATTCCATTCTACATTTTTTTCTATGCATTACATTCTTCATGATCTGTGTTGTTCTGTTCTTTCCGTTCTCTCCCATTTATTTATGTCCCATTCTTTTTTCTTTTCATTCCCCCCCTTTCTTCTTTTCCATTATGTTCTTATAACTCAATTCTGTTAGATCAACTTTTTCTTTGATTCTTGTTCTATTGACTTCTTTCTTTTTGGTCTCTTTTAGTTTCATTCGTTCTGCATCATCTACTTCATTTTATTCCGTTTCTTTCCATTCTTCCATTTTATTCTGTTCTTTTTTCATTGTGTTTCATAGTTTTGTTTGTTTATTTTTTATTTTGTCGTTTGCTTTGTTTTTTTTCATTTCATTAGTTTTTTTCTTTTATCCTATGCCTTTAGTTTTTCTTCTTCACTTGTTTCCATTCATTTATTTTTTCCTCATTGCTTTCTCTTTTTTTTCTTCTTTTATTTATTTATTTTTCTTCTGTTCTTTTTGGTCTATTTTCTGTTCATCCTGTTTTGTTCCCTTCTTTAAAATTTTTTTTCTATTCATTACTCAATTCCTGTTTTGTTCTGTCCTTTTAATTATTTTTGCTTTAGTTTTTCCATTTGTTCTTTTTTATAGTAATTTTTCATAGTTTGCAGTCCTTTTCTTGTTCTTTTCATTTTTTCATCCTGTTCCAGTCTACTACATTTGTTTCCTTCCGTGCTTATTCACATTGCTCACATTCTGCCCCACATGCAAAAAAAAAAACCAGACACCCAGTGTCACAATAAACATGCACCCAGTCATAATGTCTGTAATGTGTTGCCATCATTCTGACTACTATAAGTTTTCTTCTTCGCAGATTGGAACAGACCCATGTTCAAGCCTGGAAGATTCTTAAAAATCTGATTTGGATAACTTGTCAATTTTTAACAGGAACTCAGCTGGGAGTTACTGCCACATCGCCGGTCCAGTCCTGACCCAAGACATTTCCACATGTTTGGGCCGTTAAAGGAGTTCCTGGGAGGCAAGTGGTAAAGCAAGCAGTCTGATCATGGCTTAGATATACTTGAGAAAACTTTCGACCTTGATGTCGTCCAAGCACTAGTGAAACACTGGGATAAGTGCATTAGTGTAGCAGGAGATTATATAGAGAAATAAATGGAGTTTTTACTCTCAGAACTGTGTTCTGTTATTCTGTACAATAAAAAAATCCCACTTTGACTTGAACACCTCTTGTATTAAAGCTAAACCTTGTTTGCTCAAACATCTAACAAATACTGGTGCATTCATTTTTTCACAAAACCTCTTGCATGCCTGTGTGGTGCAGTTCCACTGAACTAATACTGTACATTCTCACCCTGTCCTTGTACAGTACAAGCAGAGACCGTACAGTACAGTATAGCAATTAAACCTTATCTAAAAAAATATCCAAACGAATCCTTCAGACTCGGCACCTACGAACGAGATTGTGATGAAATGTAGCGATGAGGACAGAACGGAGAGAAGCGTGCAGTGACCGATGAGTGAAATGATTATGGAGCCCTAATAAACTCGGGCTGATTAATTTGAGATTGAAGAAGATGAAGCATGATTTTAAAAATAGGTTTTTCATAAATGAACATACAAAGAAAAAGAAAAATCTTAGCAATCTGAAATATCTTCAATTTGCATAATTTTGACTAATATTTCTTTCTCTTGTTACTAAAATCATTAAGCCTATTAAGACTTGATCTCAAGCATTTATATTTGTAGCAAGATGATAAATACATATATCCTCAAATATAAACTAGAAAAACATTTCAAGTTTGAAATCAGGAAAGATGTCTCGACATTATGATGAGAAATACTGTATTACATAACTTTTCCTTTCGGCCAAAACACAGTATTGCTGCTGATTTAGATTTTTGATATTTATGTTATACATATAATACAGAAAATCTCTGTGTGCCAAAGAAGCTGCTTCTGAAGTCGAGATGATTTTATATTGTGCTCTAAAAACGCCATTTTTCAGCCTTATACTGTCTCACTTCAAACAATAATCATTTCAAATGCAAATTATTCATATTTCTATTTATAGTAAAATTGGTGTAAGCTTCTAGAAGCATATGACCTGTAAAAATTGTTGCTTAAAGCATTAAAGCATTTCGTGAAAAATTCCCCCCAAAAAAATCTGTAGTGTCCGTAACCATGTCAAATTCTTGTTGCAATATCTTAACAATTTAGCATTTTAAGATAATACACTTATTCAGGTTTGAAATCTAAATCAGCCAAGTTTCATCTAAATGACAGTTAAGACCGTTGAAAGATTCGAATTTAAAAAAGATTCCGGACACTACAGACATAAAAGGGCATGAAAGTGTATTTAGCAAATGTGTTTCTTTTTATCTGGTAAAAATATAAACGTGTTGCATATTTACACAAAATGAAGCAGCATGGATCAGGAGATAAGAAGCATTATGTATTATACAGTAGAAAAAACGGTGTTATATGATCCTGTCTGAAAATTCACTTTTTCACCTTGATCAGCCACTTTTTAGCACCAATACCATGTTTTGACCGATTATTCAAGAATTCTTATCTTAATGTCTGTTTTTTTGCCTTGTGTAGGACCAAGAAGGAAAATAAAACTAGATATCAACTTTACCTTTTTTCTTTTTTTCTATTTGACTCTCCTTTGGAGTCGTCCGCCTGAGCGGTTGACCTCGAGGAGATCCCGTATACGGCGTCTGGATGAAACCAGGGTATATTTTGCAATCTGTTAACACATGAAGAGTGAAAGGACAGAAGCGAGCAGTGTGTGTAAGTCAGAGTCGGTGTTCAGTCGAGAAATCTGTGCAGTTTAATCTTCGCTTCGGCCAAAATAAGCTGTAATACCCTGAGAGAGAGGGAGAGGGAAATCAAGCTCAGCCAGTACTGTGTGTGTGTGTGTGTGTGTGTGTACTGATAGAAAGCAGATGCTTTTAGTTATTAATGGTGAGGATGAATTACCTGAAGCTGAATCGCTGATGAACTGAAATGAGTTTACTGGTGAACATGAGTTTCATAAACACAAATACATTAAAAAATATATATATATCTACTCCAAACTTCTCTCGGAGAATCTTCTTTCACTCTGGATCGTCCTCGTCTTCAGTCTTGGTGCAGAAGGCTTGTGTAAGGATGTAGGCCCAGTAACCGACAGTGATGGAGGAGTTGATGAACAGAATGCCGATCATCATGGGGTGCAGCATGTTTGGTCCGATCCCAGTCCGAGCTCCAGGTTTCTGTCAAGGCTTCGGTTTCTCTGCAGCTTCTTGAAGACCTTAATTCCTTTCTAATGCTTATGATTTTAAAAGGTTCATCCCAGGACATGCTGAGTGTTCAAAAAAATCCTTTCTTGTCCTAGTGAAAGAAAACAAAGAACAATCAGTATAAGAAGGTATTAGTTGTATAAGTCTCTATAACAGACTAAGAGATGAAGCTCCTTTGGAATGTTTTTTTTTTCGGGATTAAATTAAACATTGCGGTAACAAATAGTTTTTAACCAGCTAACCAGCTGGGAGTTCATTTCAGATTACACACTGCGTGGACGTAAAAATCCAAACTGATGAGACGGACCCCTGGCTGTGCGGGATTAGCTACGCTTACGCTGCTTTATCCTCCTGCACAAGGGGGGAAAATCCCTGATTATCAGCATCGTGAGCGCCTTTGTGTTGCGGGAACGCATTTGGTCTAAAAGCATCAGCTTTAGAGAGTCAGCACAACCATATGCGATGTCTTTATTACTCCAATCAACCACAATCATACAGACAAGATACGGACGAAGAGACTTGATATGAAACCCTTAAAGTCCGAAAAGCTGCGATTTTTTATTTCTTTTATCTCTTGTATCTTAATATTACTGTGAAAATATCATATTATCTTCTGTACAAATTGTGTTATTTATATATATATATATATATATATATATATATATATGTACTGTATCATGTCTCTATTATTATGTACAAAACCATCCACTATTTTAAAACATACCTTTAAAATTTAATTTTAATGAAAAAAAAGTAAGTATTTTAGATACGCGGTGCTCAGTAAAAATGCAGCTTTTTGTTGAATTTAATTTAAAATTAAATGTTAAACTCTTGAATTTGAAGTCAGTTTCTATTGTTTGAATGCTGCGATTGTTTTTTTAAGTGAGAAAACTAACGTTATAAGGAAATGACGACGTTTAATTACTTGTATTCAATTCAGTTGTGAAGCTGTTGAATAAAGCTAAGGTATAAAACTTTCGACTTATGACTCAACTTTTATGGTTTAAAATTGCAACAAAATCAGAGCAAAAATAACAAACTAGTCGATCCTCGTTGTGATAAATATAAAAACGGAGAGGCGTCTCTTATCCATATGTACTGGACAAACCCAAATTTGGAAAAATTCTGGTCTTTAAAATCTTGTTGTACATATTGTAATGCAATCTTGAACCCAGACCCTCTGATTGCTCTTTTTGGCATCTCTGATAAGGAAGATAAGTGTCTAACTCCAGCTAAACAGCGTTTGCTGTCTTTTGCGACACTCCTGACCAGCAGCCGTATTGACAAAGCTTCTCAGAATTCTCTCAGAGAGCTCCTATCTTAGCCTAAAAAGTCCTAGCTGGGAGTCCTAGACTAAAAATGATTTAGGAAACTTCTTAGAGCGACTCTGAGTAAGTAAAGTACAAAAACTTTTATCTTAGTGAGGAGGTGGGGTCGAGCCCGTTGCTAGGGATGATGCAGCAATGTTTGTATATAAAGAAATTGTATAATCATGACTACAGGCTATTTTATGCAAAGTTTCTGTTACGCGCTAAATATCTTAAAGATAATTAAAACAGCCAAATGTTGAAAATGTGTCTACTTTTGAAACAACCAATTTCCACACAGTCCTTACTATATTTAAGTTCTCACATTTATATATTATACTGATTTTATTACTTGTAATCCATTTTAGATTGATGGGAGCAAAATGGCTGAGCTTTTACCAGTTTACATGATCACAGGACAGTCTGTTTTAGTTGGATGGTATGAAGCCAACAATCCAAGAGAGATGGAAGGAAATAAAAGAATAAAAAAAACAAATTGGACAGAAGAGCGTTTACTTTTAGCTTTACGTTTTCTGCTATAGAAACTCTTAACCCTCTTAAAAGTCCTCCTCTCTACTCTTAACAATTTTTACCTTAGAAGCTGTTTTTAGGGCTAAGATGTTCAGTGAATCATTTTTATCTTTACTAAGATTTAGTCCTAAATTTAAGGGGAAATTCTAAGAAAATGTCATAATCCTAAGAATTTTCTTAGAATTTTGTGAATAGAACAACTTTTAGGCTTAAGACTCTTTGAGAATACGGACCCAGGTGTTCTCTTTTATTCTTTTCTCTCTGGATAAAGCTGCTTGAAATTTTCCGCGGACTAAATCCATGTATGGATACTTGTGTTCCAGTAGAAAAACACGTCCTTCGATGGTTAACATTTTCACACGTAAAGTACAGAACTCCTCGGATACATACAACAGACGGGTAGAGAGACTTTCTGAACGCACTGCACAAATTGCTTTGGCTAAACAAACATCGTATTATTTAACTATTCAGGCATTTAAACATAAATTATACCCTTACTGTGACTGTTTAAAGTGAAATATAAAGCAGAAAAACCTTAAACTAATCAATTCCTACTTTAAAAAGTGAGCAGGACAAAGGAAGCAGAATAGATGCTCTTTTTTTTTTTTTTTTAGGAATTTATTGTCATTTCAGAAAACAGAAGCAGCGAAGCAGCACAAAAGAAATAACCAGATTATGACCTTGTCGAACATCATGTTCCTGATTTAGGAATAAATAATCTGATCTCAGTGAGATCAGAACCTGGAGAAGCTGTAAGGGCCGCCGCACCCGCGCGCTATCATCAGTCACAGCGACACTGGACAATCAGTTCCTATAATCTTAATCTAGAATATTTCCTCAGAGTGTGTTATGTCGTTCCCTGACGTTGTGTGAGCAGCAGTTTGTGAAGATGAGGTCGGCTGGTTCTCGTGTCTCAGAGGAAGCCACATCATAGTCTTCGTCCTCCCAGGGTGATAGCGGTCTCTTTGATCTGAGTGTCCTAACAGAGAGACAGGTGGGAAAACTGGCATCGACTAAATTAGGGAGAAAAATCACTGGGGAAAAATCCACTCGCCCCTGTTAACTTGTACATTCTTAATCATGTTAATCCGACAATGATTAATATTCACACATATATTTTTTTTTTTATATAAACACAACAACGTCATGTCTCACCCAAAGCATATATTCAGAAACTTGTCTCGCAGATTTAAAACGTTTACTTGGTAACAGTTTCGGCTGAGTATTCGTCTCTATAAGGACGCCATGGTACGAGGTGCAGGTCCTAAAGTTCTAAGGCGTCACTGAGCGGCGTTTACTCGGAGCAGTCCGTCTGCGTACTGGAACTGGCCGCTGTTCTCGTACTCCAGCATGTCCAGCGCGACCTCGCAGCTCTCCTTCACCACGCGCTGGTTGTCCCCGAGGTAGCGCTGCAGGATGGGCAGACACGCGTCCTTCCCGATGGATCCCAGCGCCTCGGCGCACTCGTGCCGCACCATGGGGTTCTCGGTCTCGTTCTCCAGAGCGGCGCGCAGCTGAGGGATGCTCGCCCCGTGCTGCATCTGTCCCAACACGTAGCCGATCTCGTGACGGAATAAAGCACTGCTGCACTGCAGGCCTGCAAGAAAACGAAGATTACTTTTTTTTCATCAATGACAGAGATCATCATTCTTTTCATCTATAATGAAATTCTTAAAATAACCGGACAATCATCTTCCTTTTAGACTAATTCTAAAGAGAAAATCCTCGACTCTTCCTCACCGTCTCCCAGAGCGAGCACGGCCTCCTCGCTGCCGAGGTTCCTCAGTGCGAACATGGCCCTGTAGCGCTCGAACAGGGGCAGGCTCTCGTCCAGGAGCCGCGTCCTGAGCTCAGGAATGCTCTTCCTCTGCGCTGGAGGGGCGGGGTCCACCGAGGAGTACGGGTTCGGGTCTGCAGCCTCGGATTTCTCAGCATTATCGCCGTTCATCAGCCACTCCAGCCTCCTGATGGCCAGCTGACACGTCTCTGCCACCTGCACATCAACACACACACACAGACACGCACGCACGGCTCAGTGCATGTCAGAGAAAAGGAATGGGTTTTTAATATATATTAATTCTAGCCTTTAGGTATAATAAAAATGTTAAGTCTGTACGTTGAAAATATTTGCAAAAAACTATTTGGGCAAACAGAGCACATCAATGAAAGGGTTTTTGAAATTTTTGTCTGTCTGTTTGTTCATGACATTTAATGGGTTTTTCAGAGGTCTATTTGGACGAGCTTGAGGTAACATACAGGCTATGCTTCATCGCAATCGGCCCACGGCAAGAGAAGACACGCTAATGTGAAATTTTAGTGGAAACGGTCTTATATCATTAAAAAAATAAAATAAAATAAAATAATTAATAATAATCTCAAATTTCAACAGATGGCGCTGTACATTTTATTTTTAAACTCGGGTGTAAATGAAATCTACTTTATAAACGCACACCTTTGTTCCGCGCACTTCAGGATAAAACTTTTTGTTCTTTCGTAAAAATTTTTGTTCTTTCCCAAATTCAACAGCTAACGCTGTATATTTCTTATTACAGTGGAACCTCGGATTACGAGCATAATTTGTTCCGGAAGCGGCTCGTATTTCAAAACACTCGTAAACCAAATTTAATTTTCCCATAAGAAATAATGAAAACTCAAATAATTCGTTCCACAGCCCCCAAAAAAATTAATATACAAAAATTATTAACACAAAATATAAAGTTAAAATAAAACCTGTATTTTACCTTTAAAAAAAAGTAAAAATAAATCCTGAGAGATGAGTGTTTCTGTTTATGCATGCAGGCGCTGTGTGTGTGTGTGTGTGTGTGTGTGTGTGTGTGTGTGTGTGCGCGCACGAGTGTGTGTGTGTGTGTGTGTGTTTTATCGGAAAAATAAACAAGAAATCTTCCTAATGACACTCGATTGAGCGACACACTAACGGAATCACTGCTGTAAAGTAACAATAAAACTAATTAACCTGCACTTTACCTTTGAAAAGAATCGCGACAGAGCAGTGTTTCTGTGTAGAGCAGAGAGAA
>JAQMYJ010000040.1:3378505-3389573 GCA_030014305.1 Clarias laeviceps | reverse complement strand
GTTCGAAAAAAATGGTCGGTGACGTCACGTGGGTCGGAGGAAACACGTGGGCGGTCTACGGCCCTCCCTACTGAGTGAACTTAATGTGGGAGGAATTGGACACGACAAAAATTAGGGGAGAAAATCGGGCAAAAATTGGGGGGGAAAAAAAAAAGAATAGACGAAGCTCTTAAAACCCAGACCATTTTAGCCTTTTTTTGTTTTTTAAATTTAATTTTAATAAACATACAGTATATATGGCTCAGGATTGTGCAGTGTAGAGTGACATATGCCTTTTTTCAGCACAACCTTGGCAAAATGATGAACTGAATTTTATTACATTTTAACCAACTGTACAAACATGACTGAGCAAAAAATCAAAAAATGGGTCACATAGGCAAAGAAATAGTACAGATACACACGATCACATGTTTGTATGGTTGTTTTCAGGTGTTTTCATGAGCAAAAATATTCCAGTAATGGTAAAATTGACACATTATAAAAGTAATGATAACTTCCGTTCTTCCTTGACACTCTACCTGAAAACCCAAATGCACAGTTTGATGTCTAAAGCCTTCACACCGGCAAGGCTTCTACATCAGAACATACATATTTTTTAATCATCATTGACCAAAGGTATGCTTTTTTATGCAGACAGTGTACAAAACAAGTTACTTTCTGTTATTACTGGAGTTACAGCAGCTATAAATATTATAGTAGTGTAAAGGTTTACAGCTTTCACCTTTAAAACCGGAGACTCCACTAAAAAGTTATCACTAAAGAAATGCTATTATACTGGGACGAGAGAATTAATATAACATTTGCAGTTGGAGTTGTTGAGGATAAAGGGTTGTGGCATAAAAGTACATTTCCCTTCTCGGGATTTCTTGCTCTAATCGATATTTTGCACTCTGTTTTGTTTTTTTCATACAATGTAAGCGATAAGAACAAAAACATCCGTCATCTTAATAACAATAAAAGAGATTAAGTCTACAATAGTTGGCTGGCCGTGCAGGGTTTCACCTGAGCTCAGCAGAGGAAAGAGCCAGGGCCGTTCGTGCCTCAGCTGACGGAGCTCTTTGATTTTTTCCCCCTGCGCTTTTTCCAGAAGGGGCCCCTGGAGCGGAGCCATTCACCGTCCAAAGCAATAAATGTGCAAAGCAGGTCAGGACTGGTACTGCATTTTCAAAGAGGACGTGTGATCACTGGAGTAGAGCCAAAATGCCCAAGAAAGGTACACTGGGAGATCATTTTATTTATAGCACGAGAAAACTCTTTAAAACGTTTTATATGCATTTGTATGTTTTAGACCGATTATGATTAACAATCTGAGATCGGGTCCGTTCTTTTTGTTTTTTATATTCTTTCCAGGTAACAAGTCAGACAAGAAATCCACCACCAAGGTAAACAGCTCCAGGCTCTTAAACCTCTCTGCTCACGCAGCAAATTCTCTCTAATAGTTCATCACCACCACTGTTAAATTAATCCCCAGACCACTTTAGAAGGCATCTGTTCAGAGTCAGCTCTTTTCAGCCAGACATGCTAAACACTCCCATGTTAATTATGCATAATTATATAACAGAAAAGTTTATTGAAGACACTAAATAGCAGCGTGTGTGTGTCGTTATTTTCACTGCATAGCCACCTCAGAGCCCTAAAGATCAACCGAAGAAAGGTGATCAGAAAGGAGATGACAGCAAGAAGCATGGAGGTAAGTATTGGCTGCTCTATAGCACATCAGTACTACAGTGTAACTGAATCTGTATTTTATTTCACTTCACTGATAATATAATATGAACAAAGTCACACAATATATATATATATATATATACAAGAACATTGCAGATCATTCTAGGAAAATATGAAGCCCCAAGGTTTTCAGGAGAGTCAGATTATTTGATGCAGATCACCAATAAGAGTTGACTCACTAGATTCAACAACTGATTTGCGATAACGAAGACGATGCAACTTCGGTATTTCGTGACCAAAGAGGAAACAAATGTTCTGTCTGGGCAGAAAAAGCAGCAAAGAAACAAAAGTGACATCAAACATTAAACTAAAGGTGAATGAATTGACTTTAACATTTCAGATGTTAGAAAGAGGTTTTCTGTGCAAGCATTTGGATTCAATTACCCTGCAAGAACAACAGATTTGTATCTACAAAAAAACAAAAAGAAAAGGATTGGACTTGTACCATTTCAGCCTTGTTACTTCAGCAGTGAAAATATGAACTAATCCCAGTAAAAATTAATATCTACTTAATATCTATTGGTGCAGGTGTTTGTTTACATTGAGCAAGTCGCTTATTAGTAGCTTATTTATTAAGTAGATTATTAAATCCGCCACATAAAGGTTCATATAACATCGCTTTTACTCAACATTTAGATTTCACTACTTGAGGCAGATATCTAGGTACTGCAAAAGTCCAGCGGTCGTGACGGTATGCTGTCAAAACTTGCAGTTTTTAATCTGGCACAAAAGTGCTAATAACTCCAGTTCTACGCTGCATTTTAATATCAATTATGGTGCAAGTTTAAATTCAGGCAAATACCTAAACTCTGGCAAAAGTTCATTTAATTCCGTCTAGCCAGTTTTGTGTGATGCTGTGACAAATTCTGGCTGGACAGACATACAGACAGACAGAAAAGTTTCTGAGATTGGTTTCCTCCAATGTATAAAATGTAAAGATATCATTGAAAGAGCGAGTTCTGACCAATGTACAGACAAAAAGTTGTGAAGTATAATTTGGAATTTGCAACTGATTTTAAAATGACGAACCTTTTTGAAATTTCTCATTCTGGGTGTTTAGACAGCTAGTAGTAACCTCGGAACTAGCTACTGTACATAACTAACTATTCATGCTAAGTTAGATAGCTAGCTAACTTGTTGGTTATATACAAAATTGTGAACATTATGGTACTGAAAGCTTTAGATTTAGCAGTGTGGCTACTGATAAATACATTTCTGGCACTATAATGATACCAATAGACACTTCCTCTAATAAGTTTACTAGCATCTAACTAGCTACTGTAGCTAATTCCATGCTAATGTGCATTAAATTCAATCCTGGTAGTTTTACTGAAGCAGTGTGTTCAAATGTTTAACACTGTAGTAAAGGTAAATAACTGGAAGTACCATTTAAAATACATAAAACATTTTTAAGTGAAATCCATGGTATCAAAAGCTTCGAATTTCTAGTTTCTCAATTGATATGCATCAATATTTTTTTGAGAAGCAAAGAAGTAGTGGAAGATGGACGATGCAAACCAACAATGCATTATCTCAGCCGAAATTTTCTCAAGCTGTCAGTGATGCAACGATAATTTTTTTTTCTTTGCACCTGCTTTGTGTTTCCAGTGAAGGTATCTGTCTTCACGTCTTCTCTCACAGGACAGCCGAAGGGAGAGAAGCAATAACTTCCAGGCCTTCGTGAAGCTGGCCTTGGAGACGCTCTTGGGTTCCTGTAACCGCAAACACAGAGGCCCTCGGGGTAGACAAAGCTGAAGCGACAAAATAAGAACTGCATATCCTACGCACTTCAGCTCTTAATTGGAGCCTCTCGGTCCCACAATGCCTGCTGTCATGGGGTTCGGAGTTGAACATTCATACGGTGTTGACACCATTTGAGATTCTACACTTTTCTAGCCACTTTCCCGTCTCATCATTTCACACTCCGCCCACGTGATGGTCCTTTTGTTTTGTATATAAATACAATGAATTACCTGACTTAATAAACATTATTCAATAATATCATACTGATGTTTGTGTGCTAATTTGCTAGTTTGAACTGCTCTGAGAAGTCATATCACATATCTGATCTCATTGCTCGACATTTATTGCTTGCTCAATATATAGTTAACCACTCAAGAGAACCTCAGCATGGACGGAGCAGGAACGTATTGTTCGCAGCAGGGCGGAAATAGAACCTTGTGGTTTTCATCTATTCCTGACCAGAAGCTTGTGGGTGTTGGGATGACTGGAGCAGTAGTTTAAAAGCATTGGGTTGGTAGGTGCAATGCCTCAGGATATTGGGTGGAGGAACTGATGGCCCTGAAGATGGTAGGAGATGGAGTTTGTGTGTTTTAGAACGACAAGATTAGAAGTTTGTGGGCCTACAGATTGTATAACTTGAATCTCATGGTTATCATAATGCTAATGTTTAGGATGGCATTAGCAGGAGCTTGTGGGACTCAAGGTAGAAATTTGAGGGCCTGAAGGTGGTGGGAACAGGAGCATGTGGGCTTCACAGTGACAGGATTAAGAGGTTGTTAGCCTCATAATGGTGGAAACAAAAGATGTAGCAGGTTATCAAACATGGAAGAACTTGTGGGTCTGAAGATGGTAGCAGCAGAAGCTGGTGAGCTTGGGAATGTTTTTGTTGACCTTATAATAGAAGGAGTTTTGTGCCTCAGGATGGTATGAGATAGGACGTTATGGTCCTCACTTGCAGAGACAAGAGTGTGTGGCCTTGAGCAGGTGTTTGTGGGGGACTCAGTTGAGTAGTTGAAGGCATAAAGATTACAAGAACAAAAGCATGTGTGCCTCAGAGACTCATAAGGGTAGAAGCAAAACGCTGTTTCCTTCTGGGTGGCAGAAGCATCAAGATCTTCATGATCACGTACATCAGAATTAGATCTTTTCGGTATGAAGACAGTACGTGCTGGAGCATGTGGGCTTCAGGATGGCATGATAGGTGTTTGTTTACACCTATGATGGTAGACGAAGTAATTTCTATGCATCTGGATGGCAGGTGCATTAACTGATGGGTTTCAGGATGGTATGAGCTGGAAATGTGTGTGTGTGTGTGTTTTTTTTTTTTTTTTAGGTTGACAGGAATAGACCTTCCTTGGCCTTTTAGTGGCAGGACAGGTGTGTGTGGAAATCTGAGTAGTAAAAGCAGATGTTTATGCGCCTCCGGATGGTAAGATGGTGGGATTTTGCACGCACAATGACAGAAACAGGATCTGCATGCAACATATGGGACTCAAAGGGAAAACTTGGATCCATATGCAAAGATCTAGATACAGGAACAGAGAGGATGAATGCAAAAAAATAAGGTCCAATGGTGAGACAAATGATAATCCAAAGGGTTAATCAACAAAAATAAAACATGGTGAAGATCAAGTCACCTATGGCAAGCCTTCACAAGTCAAAAACAGAAAAGTGATAGCAGGGGTTGTACTGGTAATCCAGTGACTGCGACCTACTGTATGAGCACGGTCCCTGGCAGGACCACCTGAACCTGACAACCCTCTGTTTGCATTATGTAAAGGCAATCTAATCTTTACTGAAACAATTTTGTTCATTCTATAAAGCAATTTTTCACTGATTCTGTAACTAAAGATAAGCACACACTTTATCTTCTTTCCTTTCTGTACCGCGCTGGCATTTCAGATGTCCTTTGTGTCTTTGTTTGTTTGTGTGTGTGAATGAATACGTTACCCTAAATCATGTGCTGGTGATGCAACGGCTCTTCCCCATTTTGCATTTAAAGGCAGTTGGCATAAAAATTTAATGAGACTTAATGAATATTTCCAAACACTGCTAAAGGCTGAGCTAGTTCATCATGCTCAGTGAGCATTTATGACAAAAAAGTTATGCGAGGTTAAATGGAAAAGGGAATATGATATAAGGCTCACGCTGCAAAAGTCAGTTAAAATACATGAATAGCTCCAGATGGGATGCTTAATTGGAGCATGAGTACAGGAGAATACACACGTACTGTACTGTATACACCCACACTACCAGTCAAAAGTTTGGACCCAGCTTCTAAATTCCATGGTCTGTCTTGATTTTTACTTCTTTCCACACTGTAAAATTATGCTTAAGGCATCCAAAATGTGCAATAATCTGGTGGTTAATTGGTGATTTCTGAGGCTGGTGACTCTAAATGAACTTCTCTTCTGCACCAGAGGAAGGTTTTAGTCTTGCTTTCCTGGGAAGGTCTCATCATGGAGCTTGATGGGTTTTGCAAATGCACCTGACACAATACTGTTCTTGCAAGAACTGTTGACCTTTGTGTATTAATATAGCAACTGACTGTTGTTGTTGTTACTGTTAATGAATTTCCTAATGTCATATGCGTTATTTCACAGTTTTGACAAAACCCAGTCTTGTTCTAGAATATGGAGAATAAAACTAAACTGTCAATTTGATATCCCTCTGCTCAGAGTGGAGCGACTCGGACAAACCCGCTAGCTAAAGGACCTGGACCGGTCCAGGATCCTGATTGGTTGATCTGGTTTCTCAGCACAGCAACTGACAGCCAAATAAATATGATGAACTACACAAGCAAAATTCATTACATACAGTAAATCACGAATCTTGATGAGGATTTATCATTAATGCAGCATCGTATTAATTTACAATGCATGACGAAATCTTATAAAACATTCACAACTTAACACTACAGAATGCTTGTAACTGTATAAATAAATCTTTATGTTTACAAATCCTTTAAAAAATAAAGAAGTAATTATATAAAGTGGATATCTTGTTTTTATTCTTAGACGATTGTTACTGTTCATACTAATTGATGATGTCATTCCACATGAGACTGATTTAATCATTATTTATCCTAGGGGTCGCCACATCGGATCTTTTGATCCGCACGATCTGGCACAGTTTTTACACCAGATGCCCTTCCTGTCACATCCCTCCCGGTTTCTAAACGGGCTTGGGACCAGCGCTACATGCAGTAGCTGGGTTGTGAGACCCATGTCGGGTTAAGGGTCTTGCTCAAGAACCTAACAGGGGCGACCCGGCTGTCAGTGTCACTCAAACTACCAACCCTCTGGTTAGCGAACCAGAGCCTCACCCGCCTGAACCACCTCTGCCCCTGTGTTAAATGATTTCAGCATATAATAAAGACAATAATTAAATGTCACCCACTCATTGATCACTTTTACTAAATGAGGCATGTCTTCGTGTGGGGATGAAAGGGGAATTGCGTGCATCATTATTCCCCGGTAATGGGCCTATTCCATCCTAATATTCTCCTTCGATGGATTTGTTGATGGCTCTGGCACACACACACACACACCGAACGTCAAGGTTTATAGTCATTTTGTTCAATAGCATTCACTGTCTCGTACAAAGAGCATGTTATGTCCTTCAGGCTGAGAACATTGGATAAGAGAGAGAGAAAGAGAGACAGAGAGAGAGATGATACACCTGCGACTGCCATATGTCCAGTCATTTCTAACCCATATTCACAAAGAGAGAGAGAGACGGAGGGGTAGAGGGAGAAGGAAGAACAGCTTGAAAGGGAGGGACAGGAATATATCACATACACATTGCTCTCTTCACTCTGTTCATGTCAGTCAGAAGGCGTTCATCAGTCATCGCTAACAAGCATGTTCATGCAATATTCCTAATACTTTATTAATTAATACTACAGAGTGCACAGATATTTTGTTTCAAATCTGATATCATATAATTATTAAGTCAGTGAATCATAAATATTATAAGTATAAGAATACTGCATGTTTTTTGGAAATGTTTATAGGAAGTTTTATTCCGATACAGCCAACGTCATCAAATATTAAAGATGATCATCAGCCAATCAGCAATGAGAGAAGAAGAAAGAGGCTAAAAACCAATCAAACAGGATTGAACTGTACGAAGTAGTACAATGTCAGTACAATGTTGATGTCTTCACTGTTCTGTGGTTCAGACTATAAGCTGTGCATTTATTAAACAAACCCGTGCATGTAAAGTGGTTTTCCACCAGAATGGGCGAAATCCCAAATCATCCTTACATCATGTAGAGTTAAACTGTTTCCATGGTAGCGACTGATTTATCGGTAATTGTAGCTGTAAGGACGAAGCCTGCTCATCATCAATGCTTCATAAGTGGAAATGAGAATAACATGGCTTTTGGGTATTTTAGGGATTTTTTAAAAAAGTGTCTTATTCATAATTACTCATTTTTCAGAGCACTGCTGTGGTCATAAAGAGAATATCAAGGCTATGTTTTATATAAAGCTCTCATAAATGTTGATAAATCCAAGCTACTACTCCTAGTGAGTTGTGGGTTTATATTTAGTATTAAAAGCCTTTGAATCATTATTGTATTATTTGCATCGTCAATTTAACAGTCGACAAGTGGATGGATGGATGGATTATGTTAAACCAATGTATCAGAAATTGCTATTCAGAAACTGTACCCTACATATATATATATATATATATATAGTACGGACGCAGAGAGACAGTGATGCGGTGAACTCAAACGTGCAACTTTCATTATTAGTGAAGCAGGTGAATGAGGTGCGTTGTGAAAAGGGCGTCGAAGAGGGTCGGCATGACTGTCAGGTAGGGTATGGCTTGGGTCGTGTCGCGCCAGTGTGCTCCGGTGGGCCGGTCCGGATAAGCGCCGGTTGTGCCGGGGAAGCGGAGGAATGAGGACTGAGGGACTGAGGATGTCCTGTATCTCCACTGGCCGGGCATAGGGTTAAGGGTCTTGCCTAATGGCCCAACAATGGCAACATGGCAGCAGCAGGGCTCGAACCTACAACCCTTTAATGAACAAACCAAAGCCTCAAAGCCTCAATGTCTGAATGAGGAGTGAATATGTACAGCTTGTAGCTACTATCCATCAAGTTAGTCTTTCGGTTGCTCCCGTCAAGGGGTCGCCACAGTGGACCATCAGATCTGCACAACAACCCTCCCATTTTTATCCAGGCTTGGGACCGGCACTGCATCCAGTAGCTGGGGTTTGGGCATTGAACCTGGAACCTTCACATAGCAGGTGAGACACCTCTCACGTGTAACAAGTACACGATTTGGAAAATGGATGAATCCATCAAGTATCCATCCATTTATCATATTGTGTATCCTGTGTAGGGTCACGGGGGAACTGGACCCAAGGCACAAGACGGGGACCCCCTCAATGGGGTGCCAACCCATCGAAAGGGCTGTAGCTACATTGCATTCAGGACAAGAAGCAACCCGACACTGAAAGAGCACTTATTCTTTCCCTTTGTTTCGAGGAATTTGAGAGTATGATTTTTTATTTATATGTATATTTATTTATTTTATTTCCATCCTTTGAGTATGTTGTGTGCACAGTTTTAAATATTGTATGTGCACATTATTTCATCGTGCGTAGAATTGAGTAAAAACGAGCGAACAAACAAACAAACAAAAAAATCTGATCACCTCTGTAATATTATTAGGATTTCTGATTGGATTGCTTTGCTGTGTCTGTACTCAGGCTACTCAGGGACTATTCAGGCTTGTCATGTTTGCATCAGATGTAATAGAGATGATGTATGTGATGCAGCAGAGTTTGTATACTCAGGGAATGTAGAGACAGTGTTTTTTTTTTGTTTGTTTTTTTGCCCATAGCGCTCCATTGTAAGATTTACATTAGCTATTTGTAGTCAGTCGCTGTCATAGCTGTAACATTTTATTATTTTATTTGGCGGAATATGCTGAACTGCAGCAAGGCTCATCGATGATCTGCTTACTGAGCAGCAGCAGGAATACAAACTCTTTGTTTAACAAGAGCTATCGATTTTTTCCTGTCTGTTCTTAAGCTGTCTTCGTCCTCTGTGAAGAGACTCTGGACTTTTTTTTTTTTTTTTTTACTCTTTAAAAGCTCTTTAACATATGGAAATGTTTCATCGTTCATAAATTGGCAAGCAAACTGCAATACTTTTTATGGAAAGTAAGAGTGAGGTGTCTTGGTGATAATTAAATGTACAGCTGTTTTTTTTTTTTTTTTTAAAGAGACAGAAAAAACAGCAAGCAGACAGCGAGGATTAAAGCTGCTGCTGACTTTGTGGATGTTCCACAACAATAAATCTAACTTATAAAGGGGAGAATATTATGATAGCGAGAGATGAGTGTGCAGGAGATATACCGTAAGTAAGAGACAAAGAAAGAGGAGAGTGACCGAGTGGGACAGGGATAAAAGAGAAAGAAGATAACGAGACAGCGAGGAAGAAAAGAACAATGAAGAGAGTGATAGAGGGAGGAGGAATAGTGGGGAAAAAGGGAAATGAGGACAAAAGAGACAGACAGAAAGGGACAGAGTGAGTGGCTATAAGAGAAAGAGGAGCAAGAGACAGAAACACAGTAAGGGAGGCATAAAGAAAGATGACGATGGATAGACATAGAGAGAAGGAAAAGAAAGAGTAAGAGACAGGTAGAGAGAAAGAGAAAAGAGAAGAGGGTGAAAGAGAGACAGAGAGGGAAACAGAAAGAAAGAGAGAGTATATGTCAGTGTGAAAGAGAAGGGAAAGGAAAGAGAGACAGACGATGAGAAAGAGAGAGAAGGAAAGAGTTAGCAAGAGAGTGGTAGAGAGAATGAAAAAAAAGACTGAGAAAGAGAAGAGAGGGAAAGAGAGACAGAGAGAGAGAGGCAGAAAGAAAGAGTGAGTGGATGTTAGAGTGAGAAAGAGAAGAGGAAGGGAGAGAGAGACAGACAATGAGAAAGAGATGAGAAGGAAAGAGAAGAGTGAGATTATATTCTCACAGTGAGGAAGTAAAGATGAGCAAGAGATAGGGCGAAAAAGAAAGTGAGAAAGAGAAATCAGAAATAGGGATGGAGAGAAAGAAACAGTGAGTGCATGAGTGAGTATGAGAAGTAGTGAGAAAGAAAAGAGCAAAAGACAGAGCTTTTATAAGAGAGAACAAAAGACAGATAGTAATAAAGAAAGAGCAAGAGAGAGAGAAAGGAAGAAAGAGAAGAGTGAGAGACACAGATAGACTGAAATGACTGAAGAAAAGAAAGAAGTGATAGAGAAAGAGGCTGATAAAGAGAGGATAGATAGATAGATAGAAGATAGAAAAAAAGAAAACAGAAAGCAAGATATAGAACGAGACAGAGCAAGTGAGGACAGTGAGAAAGAAAAGAGCAAGAGAGACATGAAAGAAAGAAAGAAAGAAAGAAAGAGAAAGGGAAGACATAATGAGAAAGAAAATAGAAGATAAGAGAGATGGTCAAGAGACAAGCAATGAGAAAGACAAGAAAGAAAGAAAGAAAGAAAGAAAGAAAGAGGTAAAATTCAATTTTCAATTCAATTCAATTTTATTTATATAGCGCTTTTAACAATGGTCATTGTCTCAAAGCAGCTTCACA
>JAQMYJ010000040.1:3261741-3306197 GCA_030014305.1 Clarias laeviceps | reverse complement strand
AGGAGGCAGACCTTTCCTGAAAGTCTTCTCATTAAGAAAAAAAAAATAACATAAAATTCACAGTGGATCCAGTTGTAAAAGTGGAAGCAGCTGAGGAAAGGGGAGGGGGGGGGGTCTGTGTGTGTGTGTGGGGGAGGGGGGGTAGTCCTTTGGTGTCTTGAGCGGCTGGCTTCAAAATGTTCTGCCTTTTTAAAAAAATAATAATAAAAATGGTCAGCGTTAATCGCTCTGTTTATCCGTTTCCCGAACCCTGTGCTGCGTGCTGGCAGAAGTGCTGGATGAGCCTGAGGATGAATAAAGGAGGGAGCGACGCCGCGACCGGGTTCGGGACGAGCCTCGTACGTCCTCATTTTGCATACAGGAAATACTTCTGGTGTGAAGTATTTCTTTAATGAGAACAAGGCACGGATATACTTGAACGAGGAGGGGGAGGGGGGAGGAGGTGATGGGGCGGCAGAGACTTCAAAAACAATTTTCAACGTTTTTTGTTTTGTTGGGTTTTTTTTTTTTTTTTTTTGACTGTCCAGCAGGTTGAATGGAACTGAAATGTCTCTCAGGTACAGTCTCCAATGAGGACGAGTGGAGCGAGAAGCTGGCTGAGCTCTGCGGCGGACACCGGCGCCCCCTTCAGGGCACTGCTTCTCTGCCTCCGTTTGGCCAGTTTGGAGTTGGATGGCGGCGAGAGGCGCATGGAGCATGCGCCTATGGTCACCACCTGAGGAGACGCTTCTTCCTGACGCTGTGCTTCCAGGTCGTCCTGTTCTGCCAGCTGCCGGTTCACGGCCATCGCCTGTCCGGCGAAAAACGTCAGGTCCTTGGCGCTGCTGTTCCTGTGGGCACGGAGAATGAGCATTTGTGAATGAGCATGAGCGCAAACAGGCACGGTTATTCCTTAACTAAAGATTAAAAAAAAAAATAATAATAAATAAATAAAATCACCTTTGAAGCAGGATGGGGGCTGGGATAGAATCAGGAGCACCCTGACAGGAGAAAAAAAAAAAAAAAAGAGAACACGTTACAATTACATCATACTTCTAGAAGCTTATGATAAATACAGACGCCAGATGTAAAGGAAATGTCTGTCGGCGGGAAAATCTTCCTAAGAAAGAGACTTCTTGTAAATGATTTATGCCATAGGCAAAAATTCCCAGCTGATTCTTAGAATACACCTGGGCTAGACAGGTTAACCCTGTTCGCATTGGGTAAGAGTGAGAGTAACAGCCTAGACCCTTACCCCTTGCACCCACGGATGCCGTAGAACCTGAGCGGCGCTGAGGCGGTTCTTTGCGTCCCGGACCAGCAGTCTGGAGACGAGGTCTTTGGCACCCCAGGAGATATGAGCCCACTCTTTCTCGGGAAACTCGTATTTGCCCTCCTGGATACTTTCGAACAGTGTGTTCTGAGATTGATGGAAAAAAGAAAAATTATTTCAATTAATCAATTAATTATTCCTCCATGATTGTAACACTGTACTTAAAGTTTAATATGAACAAAGCATGCAAATCTGCTTCATGGACTGTAACTGTGACTGTATCTTTAAGATTGCATGATTATGTTATCTTTAGAAACACTTTTAAAAGTTACAAGCAGCCGAGAAAAAATAAATAAATAAAATAACACTACATGCCGAGATCAACGTACTTGGCAGGCGTGACAAGGCTCCCCGTTCTCCCAGCCACAGTCGCTTCCACAGTGACCCACAAATGGAGGATAGCCGCTTAGCATGATGTACAGGATGACGCCCAGGCTCCATAGGTCACAGCGTTTATCGTAGATGGTGGCTTCCTCGTTGAACGCCTCCACCACCTCGGGCGCCATGTATTCAGCAGAACCACACTGAAATAAACAAACAAAATATAGCAGCCTAGTCAGCATACGGGAAGGAAGTAAACGGTTGCCACCTGGGCTGTGCATGTGCAGGGAAATGCCGGTTATGTGGAGGTGTGGGTGTGGTGTGGTTAAAGGTGAGAGGAATAAGTAAATAAAGAGTGTGTGTGTGTTAAACACCAGCTGCGATTCAAGTGTTTTTTGTATGTAGACGGAGGTCATGTGCTCAGTGAAAAGACCTTGTGACTGTCACGCGGCAAGTAATGAGCGAGATTAGAGATAAGCCGTGTGCATGAGATCACTGCAAACGGACAGATACACAGGTGATTAATCATGCAGGTTCAGGGTTAGGTATTGACTTCTTAGGAAAAAACAACAATACACTTGGAGAAGTGAGGTCTTGACTAAGCTGTTACCATGGAGATGATAGCTTTGATCTTACAAAAGATTAAAAGAGAGAGCGATGATTTACATGCAGAAAAAGGTTGTGCTCCTAATAGCTGAATCACTTGAGTCATAGAAAGTTTTGAAAACTCGGCTCGGCCCTCGCTCTGTAAAACGCCTCCGTTCTGAAACTAGGCCAAATGCCCAGGATTGTAAAAGAGGATTGAGTGTCCCAGAAAACCATCTCTCAACACCTCTTACACAACACCACACACCCACACCGCATAAACAAAACACAACCACACAAACACACTTTATATCTATATACATTTTTTATATATTTCCCAAAAAGAAAAAGAAAAAGCTGTCCAGAGATCGAGTTCAGCAGACCAGAAGAACAAAAGATAATCCTTTAAAAGCTGCAAGGATTTTGGGGTCAGTCTGGCTAGATTTTTCCTCTATCAGCAATTTTTTTTTTTTCTTTGGTAGCCCACAGTAAGCTCTAGTAATTATGAAATCCACTCCCTTACAAAATAGCCACTTGTGGAACTTTTCCCTAAGACCTGGTAACCCAAGGGAAATTTCTAGGTTAAACCCTGGTCGAGGTAACCAAGGTTTATTCACGACGCTAAATCTAGTGCAACTAAATGATGCCCGAACCAGCTCTGGTACTTTGTGGCATCTGTTTGTTTTGTTTTGAGGTCTGACGTTCTTCTGCTGGCGTGTTTTCTCATGCAACGAGCGTCTTTTGTCTTCCTTGGCTGCAGCTGTCTTGACGCTCCGCCCCACTGAGCCTTTATGCAATGCACTTTCGCAGTGCAGGAATTCAAGAGCTGCAGACAAAAGCTTGGCTGTTCTGAATTCACCAACCCCCCCCCCGCCCCCTCCTCCTTCTCCCCCTCCTCCACCGCCTGCCTGCTCGCCATCACTCAACACCCCCCACATTCAGGTCGCCTCTTAACAGCCTCTCTATCAGGGGGTCAGACAAAAGACGAGCCCTGAGCTGCTCTAGATGACTTGAGTAAATGGTGCTGTTAGCTACTCGGAGCGAATGGAAGATTCCACGATTAGCAAAACAACCATGTTTTATGCTTCTTTGTGGTTTGTGTCTACAGACCGGAGATATGGGCGATATCTCTAATAGCAGGAGATGTAAGGAGTGACGAGGAGAGAGAGAGGGAGGGAGATCAGATAATAACCTGCACTGCAGATTTTTCTCTTCCTGTAAATACTTGGTGCAAAACTAGCAAAGCGTTGCATCAGGTGTGTGGAGGGGGAGGAGGATGAGAGGTACACCACATGGGAGAGACAGATAGCTGACAGATGTAGACTTGTTGGCTAAAATAAATGTGGGGTTTTCCTGGCCACGTGACAAGAAGTGGCTTCTCAGCTGGCGGTGTGTTTCAGTTTGCGGCTCGGTTTTGCATCAGCCGAGCAGGTTTTATGTACTGTAAGCCGGTTTAAAAATTCCCCTGAGTGCGCAAATGTGTGTGTGAGGAAGAGTTCATTGCTGTGTGGTGGTACGCAGGCTCAGCAATGAGCTATGCAAAAAAAAAAAATAATAAAATAAAAAAACACACACAAAACCAGACATTTCTCAGAATTCTAACCCACAGCTCTTACAGGAAGTGTACATATGCTGCGCAGGTTAAACTAATGACTTCCTTTAAAAAATAAATGAATAAATAAATAATCAGCTAAGATGATCCTCATGATAAAGAAAAAAACTAAAGAAAACACTAAGAACATTCAGTTTCACACTTCAGCACTTGGCTCCTCCCTAAGCCAGGTAGTTCACCCGCCTTCTCCCTTTGCACTAACCAATCATAACCCAGTTGCTAAGCCTGAGAAGCAGAAAGAGAGAGAGAGAAAGAACTTCCTGTAACATCTGACCTCACTGCCACTCTCTAACAGAGAAACAAAACAAACAAACAAAAAGGCAGAGAAGTGAAAATGTTAAAGAGTAAAGGGACAGGCCGAGGCATGAGGGACGAAAAGCACAATAAATTCCGACAAACTCGCTTCCAAGAACATGACGGGAAATTTGTTTTAATTCCTGGTTGATAACTTCTCAGAGCCTTGAGATTAGCTGTTTTGCACAGTACATTTTAAAAATCAAGGACTTGAACAGGGTCTGTTCCTGAGAATCATACATGACAAAAGTCCAAACAGGGCTAGAAGTAGAAACGAATCTTTGTAGGGACACAAAAATAAAAACAGATTTTTAAAAAATCTGGTGTGCAGCTTTTGTTTAAAGAGACATATTTCTTTGTCGTAAAAACATCACCCAAGTGATAATTAGTGAAGAGGCAATGCTTTAGTGCTGCACAGGTTAAACGTGTGTGTAAAAAAAAAAAAAAAAAAAAATCTCTACCCATTTGCTCTTCTACCCCTTAAATAGTCTGGAGACTTTCTAAAGACACGCCGGAGCCTAGGCCAACTCGGGTTACACCAAATGCCCCTGGGAAAAACATTTCACTACACGCCACCTACTGTGTCTCCATCACCTGTTGTTATCCGTCCCATTTCATTCATTTTCGTGCACGACCTTTCCTACACCCACATGCATTCAGTCACAAAAATGCTTTGGCACTTTCTACACTAAACACAGATTAAAATCCAACTCAAGAGATATGAATGTATGTAGAACTAACGAGCACTAATCGCTCTCCTCTAGCTGATAACGTTTATTAAATCCCAGCCCTGAATGTTTGTCTCGCTTGAAATCTCTTCAGCCAGCCATAAAAATCTGGGCCTTGACCTCACACAAACATGGGCTGTCGCCAATAGGAGCCGGTTGCTCGGCTGACACCACCCGAGCTCAACCAATAGCGCTGCGGGAGGCGGACTGGATGATAAGAGTGGTGTTGTAAAAACATTTGACTTATCTATCTACGAACAAGCCTTAACCGCTCATAACCTCCGGAAAAACACCAGAGTAAAAAAAAAATTATATATATATATATATATATATATATATATACACATATACATACACACACACACACACACACACTGTATATTCAGGGTTCTTCTTGAGTTATTGTTTAAAAGTGACACCCACACACAAAGAGGCATTTACATTCACCTACCGGTGTGAGGAGTTCTGGGGTGGAGATGGGAGAGCTGTCGCTGTTCAGCTTGATTCCACTGCCCAGATCGAAATCACAAATTTTCACTGGTGAAATCTGAAAGTGGAAGAAGTCTTCGTCACCGTGACTGCATGAGTTCTCTGTCATGCTTGTGATTATCTAAAGACAGGAAATCTGAACTTCTGTTCTCATTCAAGAGAAAAAAGAAAAAAAAAAAAAGACTTACCCTGTCTTTATGTTCGCATAAAATGTTTTCAGGCTTGAGGTCTCTGTGTGCCATCCCTAGAGTACACAGAAAAACACACACACGGGTCACGCGTTAGGATTTTAGAGAGGTTTCTCCAGGGTTTTGAAGGATGACAAAAGATCAACAGAGTAAAAGTTTGTTTCCAACACATCGAGTTGCCAAGAGCTGCTATAAATAGATGATCATAAGAAACGTCCTCGGGGCGAACACAAAAACACCAGACGCATAGGCTTCTCGACAAGCTTCTCAGAACATCTTTAAAGGAAGCGCGTAATACGAAACATGCGAAATGTGATCAGGCTACGATTTTGATATCCCATCCTCTGGCACCCTAGCTACCTATCCTCCTCCTCCTCCTCCCCACCCATCACCACTATCACCACCTTCTCCGATTCCTAAACAGACTATACCCGGTAAGGAGCGTACACTATAATTATACTGATATACAAGTAAAGAATGTGATGTCATTCTGAAATTCATCTCCATGAACCCGCTCACCTTTGTTGTGCAGAAAGTCCAGAGCGCTTGCGATGTCCTGCACCACAATGCTCGCTTCCTGCTCGCTGAAGTGTCTTCGTTTGTGAATGTGGTTCAAGACGGAGCCTAGAGAAACGGGGGGGACAAAAAAGGACATACACAAATCCCATTAACACAACAGCTCACGGGTCAGTGTATTACACAGAAAAGATCGATGATCAGTTTATTCCTTATAAAACTAAAGCTTGTACCTCCTCTTAGCTTCTCAAACACCAGGTAAAACTTATCCTCCTCTTCGAAAAACTCCACAAGCTCCAGGATGTTTCTGCAGCAAGAAAGATAAAAGCGTTGTTGTTTTTTATCCATGCATGCAGTAGTCCTGGCTTCTAAAGGCATTTACTATGCAAAGCTTATGCTATAACTCAGGGTTGTTTTATACATTACAGAAGTATTATGCAGGGGAAATAAATCAACTCTTAGAATATTTTATGCAAAGCATTAAAAGCTGGCTAATACAAGCAGAGCCTCATTTCGTATTTTGTGAAGTATAGGGAGTGCATTACCTGTGGCCCTGGCACTGATACAGCATCTCCACCTCCCTGAACACACGACTTCGACTATGTCCTGGTCTTTTCTCTATGATCTACAAAACAAAGAAAAACAAAACAAAAATATAACATTACTTATAGGAACAAAGTTTTTTTCTTGTCCACACAATCATTATTTGCGAGTCTGTGCGACAGCTGTGGACATGGACCAGAATATATAGACTCCTAAATATATCCTAACCTATATTCCTGCCTGAGGAGGCCCGTTACATTGCAAACATACAGCCCTTGAGAAGTCTACAGGTCGAATTCCATCGACAATAAAAGCACAACGAAAATCAGAACGAGCTAAATCGATCCTGGTGGTTATGCAGGAATGAAATTGGCTGTTGACAGTAAATTGCTCTCCCTCTCCCAGGCACCCGCCCCCATCGACCCCCGTGCCATGTGTCGTTGGCTGAACATGACTGGATTAGTTGTGCTAGCGAGAGAGAAGCAGCACACAATGTAGGTCCTGGATTAGAGCCTGGTGTTGAGGGCCAGCTCTGCATTCTTCTACGAACCGCAGCATGACTGAGTCAGCAGCCTCTGAACAGAAGCCACATGGATTGAAGGACCTCAGATGTGGGGAAACAAATCCATTAGACTTTGCTAGTTGCTTTGTCCCCTTTCAAAGTTATGAGAGGAATTCATATCACAGCGTTTTTAAATTTTTTTTATTTAATTCTCAATTCTGATCGGTCAAAAAGTATCGATTACTTTTCTATAACCGGAGCTCTTACTTGTGTGCTCTTAAATGTGCTTATCCAGATAAGTTATTGTTTCTAAAGCAGCAATTAATTCAGAGTAACTTCGACAACTTAATTATGTTAAAGTTTTTAAAAAACAGCTTTATTTTAACAAACTCATTTAACCGAAAGATTATTTAACGCTTGTGTAAATGAGCCTTTGGTCAAGACTTTTAAATTAATCATGTCAGTTTTTTGGAAAGGTAAAAAAAATAAAATAATCCTTGACAATTTGGTGCTGTACGAGAAGAGCAACACATTCAGGAAGTGGTGTTACTGTAAAATAATCAGCTTTCGGGTCATTACAAAACACCGTGCTGATAATGATCTTCCCAAACATCACACCCCTGTGCGTTTCCTTCCTTCCTTCCTTCCTTAGTTGCTTGATGGCACCGTAAACCCATATAGCTGCACAGGACTGTTGCCTTAATGAACAGAGACAGAGCGTGTAAAATAAGCCAGCTTGTAAACATGACATTCAATCACTGAATGAAGGAAAACAAGGAGAGGGGTGGTGCAACTCAGCAAGGCTGGCTGTTTTCGCTCAGTTCTTTTGTTCAGACTAAGATACCAACACCCCCCACCCCCACCTAATGCCCCAACCTCTTGGAGGGAGTGGAGTCGCCATGACATCTGGTCTCAATTTCCAGTGCCCTTTCCCACCAAAAAAACGGCCCTCATGGAGATAACGAGTGACTACCCCCCCTCGAGACAACAAAGCCCTACAGATAAATGGCCAGTGCTGCGGAAAGCAAGAGTGTGGCCTGTCTTTCCGTTTTCTCAAAAAAATATGTGCAGATTATGATGCTTATCTTAACTCTTATTATGATTTTTAAATAATTGTATCATATTTAAATGGAATTTTAATTTAAGTTCTGCGATCAGAACTTTCTAGAACGTTCTCTGATAAGCACGTGCCTCTAAAAATCAAAACAACCAAAGTATTTCTCAATGCTCCACTTCCTCAAACAAGCAACAACAAAAAAAAAAATCACGAGTTAAAATGCCTCCGGCACGTAACGTTTATTCTCGAGGCCACGCCTCACGTCTTTGTACAGTTTGTAATCAAGAAAGTGGGTAAACATTTCAGGACGCAACCCTCGGACCGCCCCCTCCTCTTCTTCCTCCACTGGTGTGTATGTGTGTGTGTGATTTGGCAGACATGCCAGAACAGAACACTATGTTCCCGCCACTGCCTGACTCCCTGACCAATGGGCGTGCAGAACGGGGGAGGATGTGAGCCTCCCGGCTTTCCCATTGGCTGACTGTTACGGATGATCTAACAAAAACAGGATGCGGGAGCTTCTTTGCTGAGCCAGCACTGAACGCAGCAACAGTGCAACACTTCACCACGGACCACCACTCTCTCTCTCTCTCTCTCTCTCTTTTTTTCACAACACAACCCAACAAAAGGTACAAGACTCGTCTATCGCATTCTTTTAATCTTGACTAATGTTTAACTTTCAGGGTTAGGTAACACTCACAGCCACAATAACACTCAGAACCTGGAAATACCTCTGTTCCTGCTTCTCAGAAACAAACTGAAACACTGAGTTTATTTAATTCCAAGCAGCTTTACAGAAATATAAATTGTAGATCTATAGTCATAATTAACAAGCAGGAGGTGACAGTTCGTGCCCTGCAGGACTTCAGAAATGTAACACGCTCACAATAACAAACTAACAGTCATGTGCAGACGGCGGCTCCGTTTCCTGTAACAGGTTTTATAAGTTCCTAGAAACGTTGCGAGTGCAACAGGATAATCCTGTTCAAAACAACACCGGAATACCACCTATGTCGTAGGCATAAAACACAACATACACATACAGACACTTTCACTTATAAACAACCTAACCTCTGAGAATTTAATCCTAAACCGGGGAGAGACAGGAAGTGCGTCATACCTTCACTGCGTATTCCTTCTGTGTGATTTGGCTGACGCACGTTTGCACTTTTGCATACGCTCCCTCTCCCAGCACTTCATCCTGCAGCTTATAGACATCTGAATAGAGGAAAGCAAAGGGATAACTATTAATGGTAATGAATACATTAAGTGTCTGAATTGACTACATGAGATAAGAAGCAAAAATATACTGTATATACTCAGGGAATTCAGGACAATCTATACCCAGCACAATATCTACTTAAAATATGCTTATATAATCAGGACTGTTTGGTGCTTGGGCCAGTATAAACTCTGGATGAGGTACAGTCCTGAGATCGGACATTAGTCAACATCTTCTGAGGACAGTGTATATTTCAGCTAAACTCTACACAAAACATTCTCAGGATAGCTCACATTAACTCTACAGGTTATTAAAAACATTGTAAAGAGCTGTCTGTATACTCTAGGTAGATGCTTCAGTCATGCTGTTTTGGTAGAAAAGCTGATAGAGGTAATTGTCTCAGCGAGACAACAGTGTTTGAATCATCACAATCAGAGCCGATTGTGATGCAGATAAATGCCAGGTCTGCGTAAATAATGATAATATTACCATAAAGAAGACACATTCAGGCTAATATATGGTGTAACGCTCACCCTCAAAACGTCCAGAGAAGCTGTCAGTTGCCCGGCACCTCTTTTTCTTCTTGTTTCGCTTCTTGGCGTCCGGTATATCGATCGGCTGGCTCGATGGCATGTCTTCATGTCGGGACGGGAAAGAAAGGGAAAACGGTTACACGTGAAGAAACAAAGAAGCCAATCCTCTCCCTGAAGCAGGCTTAAAACACCAGCACATGGGAGACAGAGGCTTAACTATAAAGCGACCAAGCTTAGACTCTTTACTGTAAACAAGCTGACTGGGAGTATGTCCCACATCACAGGGAAACCTCCACCAAATGACAGTATGTCTCTGGGTTGCGGTTTTGGAAATGGATCATTATAAGTAAGCCAAAAAAAGAAGGACTATAAGCACTTGCAGAGCTCTACGTAAACGCTGGTTTTCCAAGAACGCGAAGACATGTCCGAAACAAAAGCAGTGGTGTCGATGAGGGCTTCTTACTCACCGGGGCGAGTGGAGCAATCGAAATTGAAGGAGGAGTCAAGAAGGGATCCACTTTTGGAGAATTCCTCCGTTTCGAAAGGATTTTGGCCCTGAAATGAAAAATCAAACATTTTAAACAAAACAAAAAAATTAATGCATGAAATTATGTGCGCAACTCATGTGGTATCAACTGTAATTACTGTGTAATTGTTATTAATTTGGATATGAGTAACATGCAAAATAAACATTAACATTTTCCGGTACGTGTCAAAGCATGTTCATGGATTCGCAAATTTCCCTGTTGTCAGGAATAGGAATCGAGGACACGTGCCAACTTACCTTGAAAGAGCGATGGAATCCGGTTACGGCGGTGATCTTGTTCTGAACCATTTTGCTTCCTGATTCGGTGACTTTTCTCCCTAGATCGGATCAGTGGCTGCCGGCAACAACGGTTCGCTTAGCTGGAGTGATTAGTCTCACTTCGCTAATCCGATGCCTGTTGACTGTGATGCTTTAAACGGGAAACCTGAGAGAAGGGGTGGGAAAAAATAGTCCAAATAATATGTTATGCATAATGATATTGCATTATTATAGTTTACTGTACAAAAAAAACATTCATAAACCCATAAACTTCATTTTCACTCATCCATGAGTTTTACAAAATTTAAACCATGAACGAAAGTCATTCATGGCCAACATCTCATTAGCCAGATCTACACCTAGCCAATAAAGGTGCCACTTAATTGTGATGTAATGAACTTCAGGAAAAATCAATTTATGGCACCAAAACCTTTCTCTCAGAGACAATCCAAGTTCAACCCCCCCCCCCTTTTTTTGACTGCTATCACACACACACACACACACACATATACCAGATCTTTAACTGCTGCATAAACGTTTTGTCTATTATTAGACACTGTGCTAGTCAAAGGATAAAGAAATGTCTATGCCTTGTGGAATGTCCTATCATGGAAGACATATTTCCAGGGCAATCCCCAAATCTGGAAAAATTAATTCCATCAAAAATCAAAGATTTCCACTCAAAGGTGTCTACTCAATCCCGCATTGAGATTTATATCAGGCAAAGAATACTTAGAATAAACTTCTGCTTTATTATTTTAGCACCCTGTTAATTAAACCTCATCAGTATGTGACTGGAACATTCTGGAAAATTTCCGGAAATTTTCATCATTAGCACTGGCATCACAAAAAGGCTGCAAGCAACCTTAACGCAAACACTATCTAAATCACAAGCATTACATAAACAATCCTATATATTAATAAGTATAAATATTAACTCTACTTTATTAACAGCTATGTTTTTATTACTGAACAATATAAAGCAGTGCAGAGACAGTTCACAATAACGCGGTTTCGTACTGGAGCCGAATACCAATTCGCACGCGTAGTGCACTATATAGACTTCGAAGGCCATTCTTTGATTCTGACAAGTAGTGCACTTGTTTATGGAGAAAATATCAATTTAGGATACCACCCCTTTCTAATCGTCCGTTAGCTAACCGTTGGAGAATGATAACGCAAAAAAGACAGCTTGTCATTGTATTATAGGTGTTACAAATTCAAAATACACAATTAATAATAAGTATTAGAAACGACTAACATGTATTAAAAAATCTAAGTTAAATAACTAACTTTTTTGTGAGCTAGGGTCACGCGCTTTTGTCTGCTACGGCAGGCGCTTAAATGCTACATAGCAAAACAGGACAAACTATATGTGATTATGAATTTATATAGATATTTCTTGGGGGAAAAAAAGATCAGGAATATGTGCTCACCCCGTTGATCTAGGTTTAAAGCTCCAGTCTGGCTGCCGTTGTGCGACCCCTCTGCTGCTGTTCTACTGTGTGGAAGGTACAAAAACGCTGCATGATGAGCTTTATATAACTTCGCTGTCATTTTTTTCCCCCTCCCGCCCCTTGTTCATTGCAGACTCCGCCCTTCTCCTAAGAAGACAGCGGCGCACGTACGTACGTACACGGTGACGTTTAGTTTGAGGGCGGAGCTTACGCACCCTTTGTCCCGTTTCATTTTCAGAAAATATCAACAAAAACAGTCCGAAATGTTCTGAAACATATACAACCAGTAACCAAAAGTAAAATCTTATTTTTCCTCTTTAAACGCAAGTCTAAATGTGCCCTTCCGTCTTAGGATACAGTATGAGAGCGCGTGCATGATGCAAGTTTCTGTAATAACCCCAACTACTGTATGACGTCACCCTTTTTATCCCTCCATCCCTCTATATATCTATTCAAACCATGATGAGTGAGCACAAGATCAGTTGAAGAGAATCTCTGAGTCATGATGCTATTCAGATAACACATAGTTATAACCCTGTGCACTCTGGTTTCATATATATATATATATATATAGATATATATATATATATCAGTATATATATATCAGTATATGATCCATATAGGAACCTCTGTAGCCTAATTGGGGACTGTGAAGGCCAATGGTGATTACCATTGTATTTTAGGAAGAACCTGGAGTACTAGAGGAAACCACCAAGCATGAGGAGAACAGGCATACTCCATGCCCACATACACTGGGTTATATTGCCAACTTAAATGGGAAACATGTTATTAATACTTTGGTACAGGTGCAAATTATTTTCTTGTACAGATAAACAGGACGATTTGGAGAGTCATGTTTACGTTGTTCAATGGGAGAGTCAGCTATTTTAATCAAATAGACTTGTCAAATTTGGCAAATATATATTCATGGTCTGCTAGATGTTCATTTTATGTGTGGGTTGGAAAAAATCTTGCTCTGTAAACAGGAAACAACACTATTCTAGCTAATCGGGAACAAGGGAGTTCATGCTCAATGGCATTTTTTAAATATTTATATTGGGCATCCATGAATTCAAGTGGCGGAGCATCTGAAGGATCGCTAAAGGGAGAGGTGGATTTGTTTGGCTATTGTGTTCCAATATCAAAATTTTTCGCCCTAGTGCCAGCGACTCCTTTATAACGGTGAGAAAACCCATCTGAGAAATGGACTTTTGTTTCTGATTGCTCATCAGGAACAAAAGGACACTAACAGGACATGCTTGGATGTCCTGTTAGTAACTTTATAGACACTACAGTTCAACATAGATCCTGGACTTGGAGTTTTGTGAATGTGGTTAGGAATCGATCAAAGGTCAAAACCATTAAACTCTTTAAAAATCTTTAAACTAAACAAAGCAAAAACTATAATCTTACCTAATGCACCACGAATTATTAAAAGCTTTTCTAAAAAGAGACCAACCTATAATTAAAATCTGAGCCAGAATTATTACCATATAATTACAAGTAAATAAATTAATCATATGTACAAATGTTTGCACACCCTTAGATTCATCTTAGTTAGCGTTTACTAGTTTGTACTTCATTTTAAATAAAGATTAAAAAATAAGGTTTAAACTGTTGAAATATCAATATTTGCTTTTGCCCTTCTGAATCTAAGTATAAACCTATGCTATTCACCAACTTTCAATACGTCTGACCACAAGATAATAAACCTGGGTTGGTCTCTCAGGCTTCATTTTGTTTGAACCTCACCTGTGCTTCATTTGTTACTTGCTAACCCAATAGTCAAACCTTTATCATATGGAGTTCCTCAAGGTTCAATGTTGGGTTGAACCTTGTTAAGTTAACTTATTGAACTTCTTCAGCTCTGGACCATCGTAAATCAGAAATTGTTGCAAATATAGTCTTTATCTATAAGGTTAAAATATGCTTCAAAAACCTGAGGGGAATTTCAATATCCAACTAATCTTGAAAAATTGCAAAATAGCAGTGTTAGAAATATATGTACAGTCTGTGACATTCTCATGATAAATCCAAAATGCTTTAAATAAGGAATTACATCACCGGTTTAAACATCTATTTAGTGATAACGAAAATCCCTCTGTGTAAATAATGTAACAGGCTACCAAGATGAATTAAGTGTCGGCCTACCCCCGGATCCTGTTTTATGTTGATAAATTGCTCATTTAACACCTTTGCGCACAGACAAAAAGGGGGTTAAAACTTTTTGTCAATTATATAGAATCAGTGTTTTATAAAATCTGCAAATGGATTGCTTTTGAGAGAAAAGTGAGAAATGTCAGTAAAATAACAAACTGTATAATCAAAATATAAGCATGTCCTGGAATAAACCTTATGTGTGTTCAAATATCAACCTGATACAGTGCCCAGTGCTTCTAGGAAGTGTAGACATAACCTCCCCCTGGCACCTTCTCGACCCTAAAACGTTTGACAGTTTGCTGAGAAAGATCAAGCGAGGTGGTACACGCTCTGACGGCGGTGTTAATGAAATATCTCACCGTTATGATCCTTGTTCTTCGAAAGAGCTTTTCAAAGAAACCACCACATTTGTGTAAAAGTTAAATGTGGACCATGGATGTGTTTTGTAGCTTTCATAGATATATTTCTGATTTGTGTTTGCATGAAACTGAATCAGACACAGAAAGAGCAATGTGCTACATGTGACTGTATGAAAGATGAGAGAAAGATCTTGAGGAGCTCTCCTTACAAGTGACTTAGAGGGGCTTTTTTTTTTTCCACAACAAGCCGTCCAGCAGATCCTGCATTCTCCCTCCCTTACCGTTTAAGGGCACTTAATAAACTGGAATCTTATGACTGTCTCTTTTACTCCTTCACTCCCTCCCTCTCTCTCTCTCTTACACACCCTCATGACCTACAGACTCACTTATGAAAACAGAAGCAGATATTGCGAAAGCTCCGTATGCTGCTCGGGGAGGGAGAAGCACATGATGCAATTCCTGGTGGTGTTGACAACAAGCCGTGTTCCGAGGTAGGAGCAGGGGTTACACGCTGGCCAGCACAAGCACAACATCTCAAAAAAAAAGGGCTGATGGGGCACTTCAGGTTCAGCCGCAGCCTGGAATGTTTTCCACAATCCACGGTCTTTGATTGGCTGGGATGTGTAGGTGTTTCATTGTGAGTTTATTCATGCTTTAAAATGCTTTTAAAGCATTTACCATCAGGGTAACCATTGACTTGTTATGTAAGAGATCCTGGAATGCATAAATCTTCACCGGGTGTGTGTATTTACACGTAGAACAGTAAAACCACTGATCTAATACAGTGCCAACAAAATAGCTCTGACCCATCAAGCCATGGACTCCACAAGACGTCTGAAGGTGTGCTGTGGCATCTGGCACCAGGACGTTAACTCCTAGGAAGTCCTTGATGTTCTGAGGTGGGGCTTCCATGCATCGGACTTCTAACGGATTCACGGCTGGATTTAGAGCTGGAGATTTTGGTGTTTTTCTGTGGTGGACACGGGCCAGCATGGGCACTCTTATTGTTTTCATGCCCATACACAGCAAGCTGTGATGCATTGAGTATTTGGACACCTTTTTCAGCAATTTTTTACTTTTTCAGCAATTTGTATTTACATGTCATGTCATGGTTCCTTGAATCAATTTTCGTAGGAGCTAACCTCTGCATACAGGAAACACCCCACAAAACCCGCTGTTTTGGAAAATCTGACCCAGCCTTCCAGCCATCATAATTTGGCCCCTTGTCAAAGTCACTCTTTCATGTTTTTAACACATCGACTTGAGGAATGAGTGTTTATTTGCTGCCTAATATATCTCACCTCTGATAGATGTCACTGAAGCGAGATAATCAATGTTAGCTATTTCACCTTTCAGTGTGTTTTTTTTTTTTTTATGTTTTGGCTGATCGACGTATGGATGAACGTCTGCAAGACAAACATGGTCTCTGATTGGGTCAGCGTTCCTACGTGTACGCTACGGTATGTGTAACAAACGTCCTGTCAGGGTGGGACATTCATATGCTATGTAAGAGAGACTGGAATGCCTGCATCTTCACATGTGTATTTATTTGCACATGTACAGTACAGTATATACGGTGTGGTGAAATATCTGCAAAACAAACATGGCCCCTGATTGGCTGGAATATTGGGGTGTTTCATTGTTCCAATTACATTACATTACATGCATGTGTATTTTTTTATGCATCAGGTTATGTATCATACATGTATGAATCACTTCTCAAACCCAGGTGCATTATGGGTAGGACCAGGGCAGAAAAACGTAGGCCGACTACTCCGTTTTTGAAAAAACGAGATGAAAGTCTAGTTTGGGATCTTTGTCTTGTATTAAATATAACTAGAGATTTTTAGAATTAAATTTAGAGAGTGATTAATAATTCAAATTTTCCAATTAAGTAGTGAGATCTGACTCAATTTTTTTTTAAAGAACAGAAACAGTCCTTTGCGTGTTCACAGTTTCGTTATAAATTGTATCGTTGTTTATTACATCACAGAAAATATTTTCCGAAGTGGAGGCGAAAAAGCAGCTGCTCCAACTGAAGTCTGTTATCTTCTGGTCCTGGGGTACTTGGCTGCCACTATCTCACTTACACCACACTTGCTTTTTAAAAACACTGGCTTTGCACATTTTTTTGCCTTAGTTACAGATTGATAATATAAAACTGCTCTATTTTTTTTTTATATTTAGATAACTTTAGTTATCTCTTTACTGTTGGTCTATATTATAAAAAATTCATTATATGGCGATTCTGTGTATTTTAGCTCATAAAGTTATGGTGTAATTATAATTATTAGTTTGACTACATTCATAAAATACTTTTTTTAAATGAAATTCTGTAAATAAATAAAAATTTAATGTATAAAATAAATATGCACATTTTAAAAAGTAAAAAGATTGATATTGTATTTTATTTTAAATCTCGCCATCCTTCCTATTGAGTGGGCAGAGTGACATTTACTAAAATGAAAACAAAAGTGACTAGAGATTGAGAAGCACAACTGTATGGGATTTTTTTTTTTTTTCACAAGTATTTATTTGAAAAGCGGAAGTTACATTTTTGGTTTTTTTTTTTAGAAATCTTGTGAGCAAAACAAACTCCAGTTTTGAGGAAGCAGACTCACATGTTACACTGGCTTCAAGAGAGACACGTGCGTGTGTGTACGAGTGTGTGAGAGTAGTACTGGAACGTGTGTGTGTGTGTGTGTGTGTGTGTGTGTGTACGCACCGTTGCTCCTATTCTGTTACATCTGAATATTTTCCAAGCTGGCATCTACTACTGTACATTTACATTTACATTTAAGGCATCTGGCAGGTAGACTTACAGAGCGACTTACAGAAACACTTTGAAGTTTCTATTAATAAATACATCCTAATACTGGTTCACTAGGTCATGGACTAAGAATACCATTGGACTAAAAACTCTCTTGGAGTAGGAATGCAGTAAAATAAGCACAGAGACAATACATGTTTTAATTAAAGTGCTAATTTACATTTAGGCATTTGGCAGACACTCTTATCCAGAGCGACTTACAAAAAGTGTTTAGTAATCGGTAGGTCTTTAGATGTTGTTTGAAGACACTCAGCGACTTGGATATCTAGAGGACGCTCTTGATGCAGGCCTTCCTTGTATCCTGAGCGATGGTGGGACTAGTCGAGCAGTTCCAGAGGGAGCGTGGTGCAATGGAGAGAAACAACAATAAGAGTCGACTTGACTTAAATGCATTTCATTGACTTAAATGCTTTTTTTTGCTCGGCCCTTGACATTTAGCAAACTCAGAAAGACACTGGCAGGTTTGTGTGGATTCAGCATGGAGGTTTGGCTTATCTCTAATGCTGTTGACTTTTACACGAGTCAGTAAAGAAGTTTAGGATGACATCATCATCATGACTTCCTGCTGCAGAAGGAAACATGTCGACATACACAATCAAAGCACGGATCAGGAGCTGTTTTATGAAGACAATGTTTTAATGACAATTTGTGTATTTGGAAAATATGTGAAATTTAAAAGTGGGTTACTTTTTAACCTAGTTACTGATTTCAACGTGATTATGAGTGGGTAAAGTTCAGACATTGTTTGTCAACGTTCAGAAAGTCCCTCCGCAGTGGCTGCATAGAGTAGGTTATGGGAAAATATTAGTTTAATGAAACAGATTATTATTCTCACTCGTATTTATTTATTAAATCTCACACAGCATTGCGATGTGGAATTCCTGTCTCTCTGGAAAAACCTGCTTGAAATTTTTTACAAACTAAATCCATGTATTTATCGCCAGCTTTAAAGATGTGCTCCAGTATAAAAACACATTCTTTGATGGTTAACATTTCCACACAAAAATACACGACCGATGTTATTGTACGTTACTGCACAGTGAAATTCTTTATTCTTGGCATATCCTGGCTTTTTGTTAGTAGGCTGGGGTCAGAGTGAAGGGTCAGCCATTATATGGTGCCCCCTGGAGCAGACAGAGTTAAGGGCCTTGCTCAAGGGCCCTGGCGGAGCCGGGGCTCGAACCCCAACTTAATATAATGTTGAAAAAAATGATTTCATGGGTTAATGGTAATTTTTGCCTTCTTTTTACTAATAAAAATACTTCATAATGTTGAATTTATAAACTTCATTAAGTCAGTTTTCATAATGCATCACTGTTTTTATTTCCACATACTTAATATCCTTGAATCGGAAATCTAAATAAAATATTATCGATTTTGCTTTTGTCATATCGTATCGTCCATCTATATCTAAGAGAAAAAAAAACACGCTGCGTCATCAAAAATCAGGCAAACAAAAGAAAGCGTGCACTGAGGCTGTAGAAATCCAACTGGTAAAGCTGCAACTGTCTCTGACGCAATCCTGGACCGCATTGAACCAGACAACACACACACACACACACACACACACACAAGCCGTCTGGCACGTAGCAGCGCCGAAGACACGCCTACTGCTGAACGGATGTTCTGACTCCGCCCACCGACTGACGCATGACGTTTAGTCTCGGTTATTCAAGCACGTTCTAGAAGAAAACAAAGCGCACACCAACCGGCTGGAACCGGCTGCGCTGATTCAGCTGCAAAGGTTGCCAGATCGTAGACAAAACAAACACTGGTCTCAGTCCCTGTAACACTGTAAACTGTACAAGCTACACAAGCTACACACTTAACACTAGTTTTAAACTCTAACATTTTGACAAATCATCACCAAATATGTCTGTGAAGATTCTCAGTCATCCGGAGGAAGTTATCTTGAGACAACTGGACTTCTTTCTTGTATTAATTTGGGACATTATTCATTATTTAAACTATGATTCAATTAGGAAGTCAGATGCAACCAAAATAATATTTCAGTGAATAGAAATGGTTATTTCTAAATATACAAACCACACAATCTCTACAGCAAACACTACTTTCACACTAACATTATGACAATCATCATTAATTATGTTATAAGTTTTATGAAGTAAAATCGACACAACAGATATAAACAAAGGGATATAAAATAAATTGAATAAGATTAAAAGAAAAAAAGTCCTGTTGACATGACTCAACTTCCAGATATCTCTAAATAAGTTGCAAGTTTTATGAAGTAATATAAACAATACAAAAAAGCTGCCATACAAATGGTTATCAATTTTAAATTATTTTGTCCACTGATTGTTTTCGTTTTTTCATATTTCACATAAATTTTCTTATTTAAAAAAAGATCTCCTAACCTCATGGATATTGCTTGTTCTTTTTTATTATTATAAAACCTATTATTTCTATAGTAACAACTTAGACCTATTTAAATTTTTTAAGCTGTGAGCACCTGTATCCGAGCATAAGCAATTTCCCTCTGGGATTAATAAAGTTCTTTGAATCTTGAATTGAATGTAAGCATTTATTTCTGTAAGATGTTTATTTGAAGTTTATGGAAGGAGTCTCCAGTGTCAGTGGTTTGTATTAAACAGGGAAAATATTGCACTTGGAGTTCACCCATGCCCTGGAACGTGTTTTCCATAATCATTAACAGCACACACACCTAGGTTGTGTCTACGTCACAAACATCGTGTCGGATTAGCGGGTATGTGTAGGCGAGTGTGTTGTGATGTCCTACATGTTAACGGTATGTTTGCGTGTACTTTGTCATCGTTGGATATTTACCTGTTTTTTATAAGAGAGGCTGGAATGCATGGAAGGTTCATTTACGCATATAGATAGTTAAATCAGTTCTCATTCAAGGTGCATTATGGGAAGGACTAGGACAGTGAAATGTAAAATGACTGTGGGTCAAGGAATAAGAAGTCGTCGTCTAGCTCGGGACCTTTGCGTGTGTGACCTTTGAAAGATCACTTTTTACCCAATATAATAATAAAAAAAAAAATTGGAACATTATTAATTGTTCAATTATGTTTCAATTAGGAAGTCAGATATGATTTTGCCTTTTTTATGCATTGTTTTATTAATAATAAGGCTTATTATTTCTATAGTAACAATTTAGGGAGACATGTTTCACTCCACATAAAATTTTTGTGTCATTTATGGAAGGAGTCTCCAGTATAAATGTTTTACGACAGTGTAAGGAAAATCTGTACCTCTAAGTTTTCTGACACAGGAACGTTTGCAGCGTTTGTTATTCCTTTGTAAGATGACATGCTGCATTACTTTCTGTCCTATTTGTAATCCTTACACATTTGCTGTATGTACAACAGGCCTATCTTAGAGTTTAAGAATTATGCTGAAAAATTATAAATATATAAAGTGTAAATGCAGCCACATGAAACAGATATAAATCTGAGATGCAAACAAGTGTGAATTTATCAAACCAACTGAAACTGGTCCTACAGCATTATAAGAACGTTTGAGAACAAAGCAACCTTCTGTGAGGCGGGTCTCAGTGGTTTAAGTCAAATCAAACTCTGGTGCTTTTCGCTCTCGTTTTGTCCATAATGAGGCAACCGAGTCAAATATTTCGTGTGTTTTGTGTTTTAGAGGACATTTTTGTGGCACAAGCTGAGCCAAAGTACAGAGCTGTAGAGCTACGGAAATGTTATGTGTTCTGGAGACTTAAAATCATGACAGGAGAGGGATTTCCTCCTCTGACATCATCACTATAAATATGGTCATATACATTCTGTCCTGTATTTCTTATCCAGACTGTTAAATCTGTTAAGATCCCATCAACCCACCTTAATCTACACTGTCTTATGTTGACCACCTGATTGCACTGATGTGATCATGTATATTCATTCATTAATATTACAATTTGCGGGTGCACCTTTTGTACAGTTACCTAAGTTTCTATATATAAATAGGTTTGTTTACTCATTTACTTTGTCATTTTTTGGTTGTAGTTCTGACCAACAAACGATGCCTTTTTTATCTCTCTCGTCCCTCAGCTAGGATTTTTTATCTGCACTTTTTTATGTTCATTTAATTCCTCGCAGGAACAAATGAAACCGATAGTATCCGTTTAACTCTGGTTACACTCAAGAATCTGATTAATCTTCTATCGAGAGACCATAGAGAGTATCGTGACCTCTCACACTGTGCGTTTCAGGAACTCACTCACTCATCTTCTATACCACTTTATCCTGTATTCAGGTTCGTGGGGACCTGGAGCCTATCCCAGGAGGCTTAGGGCACGAGACATGGTACACCCTGGACAGGGTGCCAATCCATCGCAGGGCACACACACATACACACACTCTCACATCCATTCACACACTACGGACAATTTTTGGAACGCCAATTAGCCTAATCTGCATATCTTTGGACTGTGGGAGGAAACCAGAGTGCCCGAAGGAAACCAACGAAGCACGGGGAGAACATGCAAACTTCATGAAAAAAGGGAATCGAGCCTGGCTGGGAATCGAACCCAGACCCTGGAGACAAGGAGACAGTGCTAACCACTACACCGCCGCCCATTTCAGGAAATACACTCCACAAAACAGCAGAAAAGATCATTTGAGTTTCTATCCATCAATAGCACCTCACTGTATCCGCAGAGCCATCAACATTGCATCAGACCCCTCACATCCCTCACATGGACTCTGCAACTTCTTTCCATCTGACAGAAGGTACAGGAGCGTCTTTTCAAACACCACTCCCAACACCAGCAGCAACAGGTTTTTCTCTGAAGCAAGCAGACTATTAAACACCATAAACAGGCACATGGGCTAGTCGAACACCTAACTACAGTACGTCAGACACTTTATGGAACCTATTTGCTATCCTACCTACAGTTCATAACCTGTGTGTCGGTTGTCCAATATGTACAAGCTACACTATATGGACAAAGGTATTTGGCCAAACCTGTTATTTATTGAATTTAGGTGTTTTAATCAGGCTCCTTATCCCCAGTGAAGGGCAATCTTAATGCTTCAACATATCAAGACATCATATCAAGACAATGCTATGCTTCTATGCAACTTCATGGCAACAGTTTGGGCAAGGTCTTTTTCAATCCAACTCGACCGGCCCAAACACTAAGCCCTGACCTCAACCCCATCGAGCAGCTTTGGAATGAACTGGAAAGGAGATTGCGAGCCAGGCCTTATCGTCCAACATCTGTGCCTGACCCCATACAGAAAAACTGGGCACGAATTCCCACCGAAACACTCCAAAATCTTGTGGACAGCCTTCCAAGAAGAGCAGAATCTGTTATAGTTGCAAAAGGGGGACTGGCTACATATCAAAGTATATATATTTGGATACAATGTCATTCCCGGTTTGGCCATATACTTTTGTCCATATAGTGTATGTGAAAGAACGGCAACTTGACTAAGCAAGTTTAAGAGATATTTATCAGCATAGAACTGATAAAAATGTGGCTGGGTGAAGATCGAAGTGATGTAACGAGCTGATTTATATTAACACTAGACACAGAAAATGGGTTTTAATGTACATAAAATATCTGTAAAAGTAATCTTATCAAAGTTAAGCCAAATTTTATTTTAATCACTTCAATAAAATATTTTTTTTTGTTTGTTTAAGGAATGCTGAAGGAAAACAGAGGATTTGGCAACAAACGTGTTCAAGAGGAAAAGGGGAAAAGAACACATCGCGCACGTAACACACGGATATGACCCAGGGGGCTCTGGACAGTGTTTTACGAGCAAGAGGTTAACAGCAAGAAAAATAGCAAATTTTTAATTAAGATTTTGCTAGCTTTAACCCCGGAGGTTAGCGTGGCTTTATTTTATTTTGCAGCGTGTGTAAGGTTTAGTTGTTAGAAATGCACGCTGTTGTGGATCAAAGCATTGTGTCTAATTTTTCTGTTTGTTTACTCTTAATATAGTACTCTTATATATTTCATTTTCATTCATTCATCGTTTATTTGTTTTACTTATGTGCTCAATAATAAATCCAGGTCTCACAAACTCTATGGTTCTGACTAACGTTGTTGTTAAATAAATGTCTTTAGTTAACAAACATATATTAAAAACAACTTTTTCAAATAAAAAAAATACACCTTTTAATATATAAAAGAATGAACGAACGAATGAATGTTTTTTTTTTGTCTTGCTTGACTTCTTGTGTGCACATTTATTTAGAAAAATCCAGAATGACTAGCATGCTAGCTAGTTACTTATGTCAGCATAAAATAACGTTTTTTTTTTCTGGTTTTCTGTCTCAAGTGTAGGCTGTAAGTCTCACTGACCTGAATAAAAGACACCGTGTGACACCTAACTTACAAAGGAAAATAAAATCAATAAATAAACCACAAAATTTACAGATAGAACTTTCTGGAAAATTCACTTGTGGGTTGTTTTTCTTCTATCCGCCATTTTGGTCGTGTTCCAAATCTTTAGTAGGCCGCGATACAATTCCTAGTTTAGCTCTCAAGCTAAACAGTCTAGGACGAGGTTCTTAAACATTATTTTTGACCCAGATACTACTCTTAAGTTTAAATAAATTCAATGGACTCATTATTTCAAAGTGTACATTATACTAAGATTGTTATAGAGCCTTTTATCAATGTCGTAAGTTGAACATTTATATAAATAAAGGTTGTGTCTGTACATTGGTTAGAACTCGCTCTTTCAATGATAGATTTACGTTTCATACATTGGAGGTCCAGAAACCAGTCTCAGAAAATGTGTCTGTCCAGCCAGATTTACTCACAGAATTTACACATTATTTAATGAAACTTTTGCAGTACTTAGATTTCTGCCTGTAGTTTAACCTGCACCATAAGTGAAATCAATATGTTGAGTTGAAGTTCTGTAAGTTCCATCAACGCCACCTATAGATCTCTCTCTTTCTCCTTCTCTCTCTCTCTCCTCAGCTTCCCTGTCCTTTAAAGGCAAGTCCAGCCTTCCTCCAAAACACCATTCAATGCTTTCTTCCCTGATCACTGAGTCCCGATTCTAAAAAATCTCTTAACATTGCTTTCTATTCTCCCTGGTTCTTTGAGCTGTGCCACCATTCTAGCCTCTCCTGCATATATTTCCTGGTTCTGAAAAGGAAACGCGTCAAGAAGTAAGACTGTGTGGAAGTACTGGATAAAGCAGACAAAGTGTTTAAGACAAAACATATGAAGACAAAATCAGGGAAGGATGCATTAGACCTTTTAATGGAAGGCTGGTATCGGAAAGAGGCCGGGAAGATGAGGGCGAATGAGACATACAGTACAGCTGGCGGAAATGTAACCTACTGGATTCCAACCGCTCTTAAACAACAAAGAAGAAGAAGAACTTTTACTCTTCTGCAAAGATTTTGAAACTTGGCTGTTGGGATTTGTGCTCGCTCAGCAACAAGAGCATTAAAGAGGTCAGGCACTGTGGCTGTACAACAAGACCTGGAGCAACATTCCAATACCACATTCCGACTCCTTCGAAGGGTGCTCAGTGGGGGGTTAAAGTCAGGGCTCTGTGCAGCTCACCAAGTTCTTCCACTACAACCTCATTAAACCATGTTTTCATGGACCTTGCTTTGTCCATGTTGGAACAGGTTTGAGGTTCTTAGTTCTTGTGAAAGCGAGTCATATTGCTTGAGCATATGAACAAATCCTATACAGTTTTGGGGAGGACCAACATATGGGTGTAAATGGTAGACTAGGTTGTGATTTTCACCACTTGAACTAAAAAAAAACAACAACAACACCACAATCCTGGTAGCTCAACTTTGAGAAGGTTGCCCTAGGGTTGTAGTTTCCAACAGTGCTGTCCAGGGACTCCCAGGAGGATCTGTGAAGCATTTGCCAGAGTGTCTGTGATGTTTCACTGTGATTTAGTTACAGCTGAGGGAATTCACAACACACCATTATCAAAGTTAAAAATAAAACCATCCTGTGCTTAATGTATTCTCGCTGCGGAACGTGCTGGAATTGAGCAGCTCTTATGGCTCCAGTAAGCAGACAAAATATTATCGTACACCGCGGTGAGGGTTCGATCCTGACCTTGGGTTTCTCCGTCTGAGCAAAGTTTCAAATGTTCTCCAGTTTCTTCCGTGTTCTCAGAAATGTCCTGGGTTGACTATGCTAAATCACTGCGCCCGGTGTGAATGTGTGTTTCCGTGTGTTCATGGTGATCGGACTGAAGAGTGTATTCTCACACCTTGAAACATGCGATCCACTGCAGCTCTGCCCAGAAAAAAAGTGACTACAAATGAAGTGATAAATGATATGGCGCTATGGCGTAGGGGTTAGCAGTGCATCTCCAGGGGTGAGGGTTTGATTCCTGCCTTGTGTGTGTGTGTGTGTGTGTGTGTGTGTGTGTGTGTGTTTGGAGCTTGCTTGTCCTCCAGGTTTTCTGGTTTCCTGTGGGGAAGAAAACTTTATCATCATAAGAAATTAGGAGTGCAATTAGAAGAACTATATAAATGAAGTAGAAAAAAATAGACAGCAACACACAGACAGACAGACTATGGTACAGACATTATTGCATCAGCCAAACGCGTAGTTTAAAGTCAAAGACATGCAGATTAAGCTAATTGGCAATTCCAAAGTCCTTGTAGTGTGTGTGTCCAGGCCCCCTGCAGCCCTGTGCAGGATCAGTGGTATGAAAAACTATCAAGAGTGGTGATGAATTATTGAACACATTTAAATAATGTTTATGAAGTAAATCCGAACTGCCTCACATGTCCTGGGTTCGATCCTTCTGAGCTCGGGCTTCTATCTGACCCGGATCGGGATTAAGGACTGAAAGTGAGACGGGGTTAAAGGCTACAAATGCTTTCTAAACACTGTTGTGTCGACACAGGCCTGAGAATTGCTTTCCTTTGATGGATGGACTGAGAGTTTTTACTTTGTTTTCTTGGAAGAACATTTCTGCCAGTAAACAATTAAACCATGACTCTTACTCCTGGCCATAGGGATTAAAAAATGATTTTTGTTTGCTAACCAACCCAAGGCCAAGCGGTGAAATGGAAACAATGATGTTGGTGCATCCAAACTATTGGTTTTAACACAAGTATTGTTTTTTTTTAAAGAAAAATGTATTTGCTCAAGTGTCCATTAGTGGCAGCTTGACCTTCTGATCAGTAACCCCAGAGCCTTATCCACTGAGCCTTGAAGAAACTACTAGAGTTTGCAGGGACAAAGCCGGTAACCTAACCCATCCTGAAGAATGACGCAATTCTGACAAATGAGCCTGCGTGCAATTTCCATTTGAAATGCCTCAATTGATGAGCCTCGGTTATATTTAGCTTGTTTTTCTTTCTCCTTTTGGCATTCGGACATTTGTTCCACAAGCTTTCTGCCCCCGAAGCAACAACACAACAGAATATTTCACACATTTGTCATTAAAATGCCCCAGATTGTCATGCAGGGTTTATAGCAACAACAAACGAGCTGTCACTCACGCTGGTTTATTTAAAAAACAAAAATGTGAGTAAAAAGAAATCATGTTTATATTGGTAGAATGAAACAAAGAACTCCAGATTTCCCTCTCAGGGCTAATGGTGTGTCTTTTCAGTGCTGCTTGCGCACCCTGGTGGACAAACTGTGTTATTTCACTCTGTCTTTTCTGGTGTGAATTTCTAAATAGCTGGCAGTGATTATTAGTGATTATAAGTGTCTGCTAAAAAGATCGAACAATCACCTTTGTTTTTGTTTTTTTACACTTTATAACCTAAGCAAAATCTAATCATGAATTCTCTTTTGTTTGTTTATTACTGCAGCACCAATTATGCAAAAAAAAGATATAAAAGTTCAAGTGTTCAAATCAATCTGGGACCTTTGTTTGTGCAAAATAACAGAGTGAAAACTCTTTTTTATTTCTCTACATAATCCCCTACTACACTAACCCACTTATTCCAGTGTTTCACTAGTGCTTAGACACCATCAAGGTAGAAGGTTTTCTCCGTACGCCGGAGTCATGATCGGGGTGCCTGTTTGATTCACGTCTGAAACCCTGGCCTCCCAGGAACTCCTTTAATGGCCCAAACATGTGAAAATGCCTTGGAGCGAGATCAGGACTGTACAGGGGATGTGGCAATGACTGCTAGCCGAGCTCCTGTAATGTGCAACTGGTATTGGTGAATGATTGTGAGTACAGTTCACACAGACAGATGCGTCTCTTATGCAAGTTGGCGACGTAGATTTTCAATGATCAGGCGTTCCACTCGCTGAAAGTTGAAGGGAATGACTGCAGTGTAATGTACAGCTTTCTTTAAAACGTTTGCACCACTCAAAAGTCCCGGTTTGACTTGAACACCCCTCATGTAATATATTTACGTGTGTATTTGATCGCATTCAGTATGTTAAATATACTGAATGTGTATGTGAACTGAAGCTCTTGACCTTTATGCACCTCACTGCTCCTAAGTTATTGGCTGATTGACTATTTGCACAGATGTTCCTATTAAAGTGTACTATATATTTCATCACACAAATACCATGAACTTTATGGCAAAATTTACAGCTGAAGTAATAATCTTAAGTAATAAAGACACAGACTTCTTGCGCAACACTAAACGGTTTGAAACTGTAAATTGAGTTAAGCTGCACCGAACATCTTAGTTCTGACAAACAAACAGGGAACATGTTTAGCAGAATATGTTTACTGTCTCAAATACATACATAAATATTAACAAATATAATCTGTATGCTTTTGACAGGGGAAAAGTTTTTCAGCAAACAATTAAAGAAATGATTCAGAATCAACAGGAAAAAAAAAGATTTCTAATACTGAATTCTAGCAAAAACACATTTCTACACATTAAAGAGAGGAATTCGGAGGGTGTTAACATATTTCCCGCTAAATAGAATATTACAGTACTTTAATACGTATAAAAATAGAGTCTTTGGAAATTTTGGTTGGTTTTCTGAAATCGTTGATTCGGACGATTGGGTCGATGGGGCTGGAATGTACCACCTCGAGACGCCGGTTCAGTGACACATCCGTGACGTCATCTCTTTCTGTTAGGAGAGAGAAAAGGGTAGACGTGTCACACAACACGTAACAAAACACACAAGAACTTCATGAAAAACATACATTTTACAGTAGATCATGCAAAAAAAACAAAAAAAGTGAGAATGTTTTACGTTGGAGACTACATCTGAAAAATGAAAGCACATGCACTACATTAGTCTTAGTTTATGCTGCTGTTATGTGCAGACTCTTCCTGTTTTCAAAGAAGACCAATTATGGAATTAGATTGAAAGAATGAATGATTCTTGCAATTGAAGAAACTTTCTTTCACATTCTCTTATTGCAGCAATGAATTTGGTAAAAATGATCCTCAAATGTTAATGGATCAACCAAAACATGTTTGTTATCATAAGATGATGTTAGTTTTTCACTAGTTTTCCACAGTTATCTTCCTAGAAACAGATGCTCACGTCTGCTAGGGATGGGAATCACCAGGAGTCACCTGACACCATATTATTACAGTAGCTACTGTAGATGTCAATTCGAGTTGTGTTTCAATTCTATAAGTATCATGATTTTAGGAATATACAGATTAATGTGTTTTCTGATGTGTGAATAGCGCCACCTGCAGGATTGTAGAGAATAGCACCATTTTACTACCCTAAATGCAAACATACTGTATATAAATAAAAACGTTTAAAAAAAAAAACTATTTTGTTGTCGGTTGTCCCCCATCTCTAACGGTTACCAGGTTAAACTGCATGTGTAAACCATCACTCTCCAGCAAGAACCCTCTGGAGATGTTGTTATATAATGGTAATTAGGTTGTGACATCGTAATTAGGTTGTAACATCACTGTTTTAAGTTAAAATTAATTACATAAAATGACAGTTGTTTTTCTTTGAATGACAAAAAATGTTGCAAATACAACCTTAAAAAATAAAAAACATTTTCTTACTGTATATACTTTCTTAGCTTAATTTAGGTTTGAAGATTAAATAAAAGGAATGAGAGCAAATGTGTTACTGCGACAGGCTGCAAAGTGCGATTTAAAACTTGGTTGTTTATGTAAGATCCTCAGCAGCGACCTCATTTCCTCTCTTGTCTGTTCCAACCACACAGCATTCAGCATCAGCAGTATAATAATCACCGGCCTGATCATCTGTCATCATCTGCACCTGCGTCTTACTGGGTCATGTCTAAGGTTAGAAGTTTTATATGTTGTTATATTCCTCTGAAACTGCATAGGTACAGAGATTGGACTGAATATAATGAGATGCAAAGACTTGCCAAAAATGAAAGGCAAAAATGTCCTTCTTGAAGCCTGAACACCAAACTTGAAATAGTTTTTTTTTGGCACAAATATTTACATTATCAGCTGCTATTTGCAATAGGACTCTTTCTCGTCTATGCTGCTACTCACAAGAAATGTTTACTGTTTTTTTTTTTTTTAGAATCTATCACGCCATTAACTTGCACTGATATCTCAGTATATCACTTTTTTGTTGTTGTTGCATTGTGTCATGTTGTCGTGTTGCTGCTCCTGTTTTGCACATCTGCACGTGCACTTTATGTCGTCTTGTGTTATCTTTTGTATAGTACTTTAGAATAGTTTTTTATAATTTATGGTGTAGATAGTCAGCTAATTAGGTGTCCTAGTTAACCAGTTAGTTTCTGTTCATTTATGTTACATGTGTCCTGGAGGAACGCAGTTTCGTTTCCTTGTGTACTGAACTGTATATGGTTGAAATGACAATAAAATCCTACTTGACTTGACTTGACTTGGAGAACTTCTGCTCAAGACTGCATTAAAAATACAAGTCTGGCTCTTTAAGAGCGAAATACACTTGACACAGTACCGTACTGTTATTTTGTGGCACTCACTGTTTGACTATGTGATATGTGTGTTGTCTCAACAGCAGGTTCTCCGGCAGACGGGTGATTAGCTCTGGGCCTGTTTTATGACCTTGCCATTGTGTCTTGACAACCGAAAAGAAGTTCAGTGTCTCGATCAGACTTGATGATGTTAAGGATGAGTATATATTGACTTCAACATTTACTTCTTAGCTTCAAGTAGGAGAAAAAACTCATTTACATCAGCCACATCTTTTGGCAGGAAGAGATGATGTGGAAAACCCAGTGAATCACGCTGGCACTATGAACTCCCAGAGGCGCCCAAAATGGCTTGTTACTCACACTCTTTTAGCCTTTTGCTTCTCCTCCCTCTCCCTCTTTTTTAACATATTTAAATGGAAATGTATCCACGCACACTAAATGACATTTATGGGTTTACATACCCAGACTTTCCTCCTCAAACTTTCCACTGCCTTCAGAGCTTTTTCTTTACACACACTCAAAGGTAACGTCTTATACTCCTTTTTAGTTTGAGGTCTTTAGGCGTTTTCACATTAGGCGTGATTTGTACTGTTCCCAGGGAAGACTGTCCCCCCCCCAACTCCCCCAATGACCAGCATTCACATTATTACTTTTCTCCGTACTCTGGTAAATTTGCGTATTCTCACCCTCCAATACAGCAGGTGGCAGTATGCACTCATTTGGTTTGCGAGCCGCCATTAAGCGCAAAGAGAAAAAATGTCTCTTGTGCCCTCCTACTCAGCAATAACTGTGCAGAGAGACTTCGGAGGAGACAGATGACATCACGTCCACTTCCGGTTTCACGTACGATTGGCTTATCCATATCCGATTCGATCCGTGCCCGAGTACACTCTATCGTACTTGAGACCATCTTTTCCAGCGGACTCAAGCAGTTCCCGAGGCCAGAACGATTGTATTCTCACTGATCAAAATTAACCAGGCTTTGGGACCAAGTTTTCTTGGAAATGATTGGAAATGTGAAAACGCTCTTATACTGTAGGTCTCAATGGAGGGACTGCAGAATGCAGGATCAGAGTTGACATTCAACTTCCTGAATTGTGCCTGCTTGAATTTCTTTCACTCCTTTTCCAAACGCGCTGCTTCGGTGTCTATTGCTTTAAACAAACTGCCGCTAAACGGAAGTGCCTTTAAGGAAGTGCGTTTAAGGAAGTGCGTTTTCCTAGCCAATCAGAATTCAGGGACAAGAAACGTAAATGTTAGAGACCTCATCAATCAAGAAAAGAGCAGGGCTGGGCGAAGGTGAGCGTTGAGCTGGGGGAGGGGTGTCCTGGTATATGAGGTCACAATAGGGGGAAATCTTGTTTAAGTGCTGGACAATACAAACATGAAATAAAGGATAAACAGCAGGGAATGTTTTATTCTCGTGCTGTTTGTGTGTCCACGCAAAAGTGAATTTTGCACAATAGGTCCCCTTTATCTCTAAGTATCCTTATGTTTATTGTGCATTAACGCTGTGCTCCACCTAAACCTAGCCTTAACCCTTAACCTTAGTCAAACTGTCCTTCCCTTGTAGGGACATTTGATTCCCACAGATATATAAAAACAAGCCCCCACACACACACTCCTACTGTTTTATGTCTCAGTGAGTGTCTCACACCCGCTCTAACAACACTAAACAGTATGACAGGTTACAGAACTTCCCTTCTTTGGTTGTCCGTCTCAGAGAACTCTTAAACATTGATTCCCAATCAGAAAGGCCCTTAAAAAAAACCATGACGTATCCTTTGCTAAGGGTGTATGATCACTAATGAGAATTCAAACCTGTGTATAACCTGCTTGCTTCTGTTTTCCTGTTACATAACAGCACATGTGAAAGTCGGAGGAGTTCTCGGGAGGATGTGGTATAGCGACATCATTTCCTGTGTAAACTAAGAGTAGCAACAGTGGAGGAGGTTCAGGGTCTTATTTGGCTTTTTACTCAACATTCGTGTAGATGCAGTCGAGCAAACGGGAATCATTAATGGCAATATGATTAGACGTTACTGAATACTGGTGGCTAGTCGACACCTGAAAACACTCATTGTTCTTTGGAACAGTTTCTGCCAATTCAACTAATTCGTTAATTAACAGCTCAGTGAGTATGGTGGAGCAGAAAAAGACTAAAACACACACACACATATACACAAACACTGACCAGTGGCTCAAGCTCCTTGTGGTCTATGAGGTTGAATTCAGTAACAAAATAGTAGAAATGTTTGTAACAGGTGTTCACGTGCGCTTCTGCCCCCATCTGACTGACTCGGTCGAAGTGGTGGATGTAGACGTGGACGAAGACGCGGAACAGGCGTGACAGGATCTTCTTCGCCACCTGCATGAAGCCCTTAGGGAAGGGCGTACCTGTGGGGTAAAGCCAATAGACATGCCGTTAGAAATCTGCATCTTTAGTTGAGAATCAGCATTCAGGAGTTTTGTTTGAAAAATTTGAGCCAAAAATGTAATTTTGCAGTTTCAAAGTGCTCAAACGTGAGAAAGTGAATTCCACACGCGAGGCCGTTTGGAGTTTAAAACTAAGTAAACGTATCTTCAGTTTCTAAAACGCATTTGTTTCTTAGGTTGGAAAAATAACACATTAACATACAATAATCGATTAATCATTATTAATCATTAATTAAAAAAATACAGCTGGTGAAAAAACACTGCTTTTGTCTCTGATATCCAACATCACCACAAGAGGGCGAACTTAAGCACTGCCTGAACAGTGCTCAAGTTCGCCCTCTTGTGGTAGACAAGCTAACAGATATGTGAGCTACAGAGAAATATTACGCCAAACATTAAAGGTTACTGCATTTTTATCTGGTTACATCTTAACAGGAATTAAATGATAAATCATTCATTTCGCTAATCTTTCTCTTTTAGTTCACATTTTCAGATACACTTTTAACACCGTATCCGGCTCACTTGGGACACCCGGGACAAAAGCAGCTGTTTTTTGAGTGTTTTTTTGCTGAACATAGGTGGGTTTTGGTATTATTTAAACCCTCGATGTTAAATGGCAATTCCAGGTTGCACTTTCCGTCTGGCTTCATTTAACTTCCTCTCAGTTTTCATACTAAACACAATAAAGAAACCATGACTCACACATGCTGCACTTAAACCACACACAAAAAATCCCCACAGCTGAAGCCTCTCACGCTTAAAGACACTGATGTTAATGCAAGAAGAGAAGTTATAGCATGTACACATTGTACTACCGTAGCAAGAGTTGTTTAGTGAGTTAGCATAGTGGGTTAGTATAACTTGTAGTATTAGTATAACCCAAATATCTCTAGTCTTTAACCCAAATATAGTTCATCCACCAAGACATGTCATGTTACAGAATTATTCTACTAAATAACATATAAATGCGTCACTTCACTATTCCGAGAGACAACAGATATTTTTTTCCACTGCAATTTAACATTTGACAAAAGCATATTTGTAGCTAACACTTGTTACAGAGCAGAATTAGCATTATTATTCTATAACAACATTAACATCATATCATCTTATACTCTATATCACGCATCACAAAGACATCTTTAAGTATCACAGGATGATATTTTTGTGCGGTCGTGCGGTTTATAAATAGCAAAGCAAACTGAGAAGGATTTAATTAAGTCATTAAGCTGTGAGTTGGCAGAGTTTTCAAAAGGTGTATTTATATCCTGAGCTGGACGGCGTCACCTGATTTGAAAGGTGACGCTTGGATGAGTGCAGGAGCAGCGAGGCGTCAGGTTTACGGTGACACTGAGACACAGACGGGGGAAAAAAAAGCCGGAGTCATTTGGAACAATGGTGCTGCTTTCTTAGAAATGTTTTGTTTGCGTCTTGTTAAATGTGTGTGGTTTCAATTAAATTGTACTCATGAGCAATTTGTTCTGTAGGTCGAGTCGGGCCTGCTGGGTGCTTTCTGACTTTGCATATACTTTAGAGTGCAAACCCTTACAATTCAAGTTCACGACGAGGTCAAACCCAGGTCCAGGTTGCTATGGTAACACGGGATGTTTTAAACAAAGATTGGAAATCTAAATCTTTCTCACTTGCACAGTACTTTCTTAAAATCGCAGTTTTTGTCTTTTAGTTTTTAATGAAATAAACCTCTAAACACAAACTTCTAATCTAATTACCGTAAAAAACACTCTATAACCTGTAAGTGCGCTCCGGTTTCTAAGGCGACTGGGTTGTCGCATGCTCGCTGGTTAAAAGACAACACCTGAGTGCTGAACATTTGCGCGTGAGAGCGATTCAGAATCGCGGTATTATGGGATGTCCCGATGTATGTGGTGCAACAAGAAAGAGATATGGGTTGGACCAGGAAATAAACTAAATAAGATCAGTCGTTTCCTGATGTCTACACTTAAGCCTATATAAGTGTGACGTGCTTGTGAATCTCACTCGCATCTCAGGCAGCAGTATGAGTGACAATGACGCGAATTTCTAATTCAGAAGCATCTATATATATTCTATATAAATAACGTTGCCAGGAAATACGTTTTTGACGCTGAAAACAACGTGTTAAATACTACTTTTCTTACAATGTCTTTATCCAGTTTGCTGTTATGAGGCAATATACAGTACATACAGTATATTAAAGGTTTATATTTTACTTATCATGCTGTTATCATCTCGTGAAGCCTGCATCAGGATGTCCAATATGGTGGCTTTGGTCTATTTTCTTACGCCTTGGAAATAACGCACTGAGCAACAAAATAAGCGACGATAAGCCGAAGCTTTATGCTGCTTATGAAATATAGGTACAATCCTTATGATAAAGATGTGAAAGACCAGGTCAAAATCATTTCTGGAAGTGCAAGTGCTCAAAGAAACTGGCTCAAACCTGGCTGTGCTTTCTGAGTGGGAGGGGTTGCACACTGTCTCCCCTGTCAATCACACGGACACTAGCCAGTCACAGGTGTCTAAGCGGATATGAATGTGAAATAGGATGGACAGCACGTTCCCTTGTAATGTCTTACAACGACCTGCGCGGTCAGCTGTTTGAAAAGATGCTGATGGCTTGATTCACTTGTCTTAAATAAAGCATGTGATAGCGTTCACTTTTCCAGGTTGCCAGGTGTCGGGTGATAGACGCGAGCTGGCTTGTTGGTGGAAGTTTGCCATGATTAAATGAAAGGGAAAAAAATTCTGATGAGAAGCAGAGGAGACGGCCGAGCTGTGGAAAGTGTTTGAGTTTTCCTTACCGACATTGGTGGGGAAGATCTGCTCGTTGTTGATCTGTACCTCGATCCAATCCATCAGCAGGCTCATGTACTTGGGGGCGGAAAGCGCCGTGGGCTTCTTGTACTTGTGCTCGTCCTGCCAGCGGTACTCGTACTTGGGCCCTCCGGACATGACGGGGCAGGTCTGCTCGGTGCACGACTCGCTGATGGTGCCGTAGATCAGGTTGATCCGGTTGAAGAAGTCCACCGCGTGCACGGCCACCCAGTCGTTCAGGTCCTCGCCGTGCGGCAGCTGCACAGCCAGCTTCAGGTCCAGACCCGCGTTCAGGGACGCCTGCGCCTTCTTGTGGAGCTCGAAGCGCTGCGTGCCGGGCTCAAACTTGCGCTTGGGCCGGAACGTTCTGTCCTTGTTGAAGACTTGCTTCAGGGCAAGAGACATGGCGAAGGGGACGGTGTGGATTATTGAAAGACGATGAGGGAGGAATAAAAACAAACACTAAGGGAATGGCTGTTGCTCAAGTCACCGACAGCTGTTTTGCAATTCTGAAAGAGAGAGAGAGGGAGAGAGAGAAAGAGAGAGAGAGAGAGGGAGATGTTACATAATCAGAATATGTTTCACTTTTAAGGAATTTGACTTGACAGTTGTTCAAATAAGAATTAAGAAGAGAAAAAAACAAAGTTGAAGGAAATATTGTTGTAAAACATTACAAATACAGATTTTCATATGAAACATCCATCAATAAAATAAAAAATAAATAAAAAGAGGCAGAAATGTGTGCATAAAACCTCCTCTAACATCAGCTGAACTCACCAACCTGTCCATTACGAGAACTTTCTTAAAGGGGTGTGGCCTAATATTCTCATTATCATACTTAGCTGCATACAAAAGAAGTAATTTTACATTCCATGAATCATTACGCGGATAAAATGGGTGTTTTCTAAAACTGCTTCATATAAAACTTCCACCTGTTGCACATGAAGGCCATCAGAGCAAACTCGTCTGTTCGTCTGTAATTACAACAAAAATATCGTCCCTATTCCTAATTTTAACTTGATGAATGACAGAGTCGCACATTAAACGTGATGTAAATTAGAGAAGCTTGTATATTTATCTGCCTTGAAACACGAAGCAAAGCACTTTCACAGAACTTTTAAAAACACACTAATAAAAAGTTAAAAACCGGTGATGCAACAGAATAAAACAAAAACTTACCAGTTAAAAAACAAGGTAAAACACTTTAGCATTAAAGCAGCTTGCTACCTTAACATCAGGCGAGAATCAGGATTGTTCGACGTTGCGAGTGCCAACCCACACTGATTATAGAGCAAAAAGTACACAGTGTTATTAAGCTTCATTAAAATGTATGAGAGATGAGTAACTTGTGATTGTGATGGAGTTAGAACTAGGAAGACCAGGGCACGTGATAAACCCGGGCATGACTGCTACTGTGTCGCTGAAGCGCTAAAGTATTGAGATTATTGTGTTTAGACCTTAAAGTGCTTTCACACCTGTACGCTCACTGCTGAGTCTGAAGCAGAGTGAAGCAAAATAACCAGATGATTTTTTCAGACGGAAAAGACTGAAAAATACATCCTCGCTGAGCTCTTTCATTACCTCATCAGAAGTTCTCGATAAAAGACCAGATAATTATATATATAACTCGCTTAGGTTTTTTTAATTTTTTTTTTATGTCGTTCATCCGGTGTTCATTTCCTCTTTCTGTTCATCATTACAAATCTCCAGGACACACTGACTTGTCTGCAGCGCTACAGCTCAGTCCTTTGGCTCGGTTTAGCTCACGTACATCGTCATGTTTGATTCACTTCCTGCAGCCGGATTGAATCAGAATTGAATCACTTGAGTTCAGGCTGAAACTGGCGAGTTCAGAAGCGCTCAGCCGGGTGTTTCAGTGGAAATTGCTTACGTCTTGTGGTCTCACCTTTCCAGACAATGGTGGCTCAACAGTTAAAGGTCTGGAGTACTGATCGAAAGGTCAGTGGTTCACGCCCCAGCACCACCCTTAACCCTGTCTGCTCCAGGGGTGCGAGCCCAGCTTCCTAACCAACTGCAAAGTATTAAACTAAAGGGGGAAAGGGGAAAGTTCACCAGGGTTTGATGGAAACTGACTATACGGTGCATTCACAGCCGTGACGTATCGCAGAATAAAATGCAAAGTTGATGTCAATGTTTTCTACTGCCACAAGAGAACAACACCAACATTGTACGCTTAATAATCAAATGATACAGTTTTCCATCGCATGTCTAGGATTTACATTACACAGGGCACAAGCGATTCGTTCCATGCCCGGGTACGATTGCTTCCTCTTCCCGCCTCCTCTCTGCCTGCTGGCCAGCTTTCACATTAGTAATATGGTTTTGTGCCACTTGTGTATTTATACTCTACGATACAGTTATGGCAGCCCACACCTAGATGTTTTTTAATAAACACAATGAGAAGAAGAGTACCAGGAAGTTGACCTTCATTTTTACTGTACTGCAGGAATGAGGATAAGATCTGGATGTGCTGATTGTTCAGAAACGGCTGGCTTTCATATTCGACCAGGCCGCGCCTGAGTACAAGGGCCTTGCTCAAAAGCACCTTTTCAAGTGGACTTGAAACCTTTATCCAGAGCGACTTACACTTTTATCTCATTATACATCTAAGCAGTTGAGTATTAAGGGCCTTACCTTAGTGGTGCTGGGGTTTGAACCTGGAACCTTCCAATCAGTAGTCCAACACCTTAACCATTAAGCAACCTTTGCCCAAAGTCACTTTACGGCGTGTTCATATCACACAAACTGTGGGTCCAAGCGTACCGGCATCCACGCTCGAGAGCCTAGTCTGAAAGCGTCCTTAATCTTCCTGACGCTGAATGTTGCACAAGATATTAATGGCGATATTTTCCTGCCGTCTCAAGAATGAATTCCCACTAGATGTACTGTAAAGCGCGGAAAGGCGAGATGAATGCACAATAGAGGGAGAGACGACAACAACCATTCCCATTCCAAGGTCTAATTTCAACAAGGAAGAGAAATTCAAGTAAGAGAAAAACAAACACACACAGGCCACTAAACAAACAGAGCGAAGGAGAGTGTCATGTGTTTCTGATGAATGTTGTGGTAAAAACAATCCCCTGAACAACTTCAACTGGGAAATTACTGAACTAACCCGAGTAGCATCTTGGGGATGCTGGGGGAATTTGTGTGAGTGTATGTTAGTGATGGTGTGATATATCGATATATTCCAGACTATCATAAACAATACTGTACAAATAATGACATTTTTATTCCCAGGTGTCAAGATATGTCTTCTACATATGTTTTGACGTGTATGTTTGTTTTGGTTTGGGTCTCCGCCCCGGTCCTGTCATTGGTCTGTTACTGATTGTATTCACCTGTTTGATGTGCAAACAGTTTGCTTTCTGTATAATTGTTATTTAGTGCTTTTTGACTGTAAAATCTGTCTTGTTTTCTGTTTCTGTGCATGTTGTTTTCATCCCTTTATTCTGCTTTACTGATATAAAACCTTTATTACCTCTAATTACCTTTAATAAGGCACTTATTAATAAGTTTATTAATTTATTAAAATATTTATCCTGCCTCATCAGTTAACCCACATGTGCTTCAAAATATTCAACGGCAGGATGGGTTCCTGCATCATGGCACACTTTTTGGCTCTGTAGTGAACTAACTTTGAGAAACACCTGTCGGCAGGGATGCGGCCATGACCTCGTTTCCCCATTAATGCATTACGCTTAAATTTTGCAATCAGCTCGGCTTTGCCGCTGAGCTTTGTACTGTTTGCTAGTCGCTTCATTTCTTCATGTAGTGTTTCACAACAACACACAGGCAGTGATGTCATACTTCATTCAAATTATTACAATTTATTGTCGGAAAAATGTTGTTCAAAAATTAGGGATACAGAATCGCAATACAAATCCAATCGGCACCGGGGTATCTTAATAATAACGTATCAGATGCTATCTGGTGATTTCTGTCCCTACTAGGAAACAATCAGACCTAAATGTTCTTTGGATGTTTTTTAAGCGTGCTAGAATTATCTTTCATATTTCAGCATACCTCCTTGAATATGTTGTTACTGTTTTTGGTAGCTGGATTACATAAGATGGTTTATATTAATAATAAAAAGTAAAAAATAATATCTTATGATTAGAATCTGTTTTTCTTTTTTTCTTGGTTTTGTTTTACGTATAACATGAGGACTAACTTACACTTCAAAACATGGACAAAAACACTAATGCTGAAACACACCCTTTTATATATATTTTAATATTTTATATATATATTATAATAGTTTAATAATAGTTTTAGAAATGTCCCCACTATGGGACGAATAAAGGTATATCTTATCTTATCTTATTCTAACTTTGCAATACTGTAAATTTGTGGTTACATTTTTCTTAGTGCAATTTTTCCTTCATTGCAGCAAAATCTTTTTTTTTTTTTTTTTTTTAGCCCATACACTTTGTATCATTTTTTGCTTAATGTTTAAAAAAATCTTTAATTCAACTCTTATCACATCCTTATGACTTTCTTACTTATTTATAATAGAAAGAAACATCTATGTATAATTGTAATGCATTTTTCAAGGTCATTCTTTTGCTCTAAATTTTTTTGGGGTCACTTCTCTTCTGTCAGTCACTATAATGTTAGAGTTTAGAAAATGTACATTAGGTATCATCCATTCATCTCTGTAGTCCAATCAGGGACCGTGGAGGCCAGCGGTGACCAAGTCAAGTCAAGTCACGTCAAGTTGGCTTTTATTGTCGTCATTTCAACCGTATGCAGCTCAATACACAGTGAAACGAAACAACGTTCCTCCAGGACCAAGTTGCTACACACAACATCAATTAACACCATAAATAAATAAAAATAACTGGTTAAGACTAGCAAAGACAACAAGTGAAAACAATAAACTATCTAAGAACTAAGACAAAAAAGACAGCAATGGACAACATAAGTGCACATGCAAATGGGCAAATAAGAGCAGCAACACGACACAATACAACACTGAGTTATTACTGAGTTGAAGTAGTGCAAATAAACTGTCCGTGAGATGATAGACAAAAAACATTTCTTGTTGAAATGTGAGCAAAGACAGAATCGTCGTACCATTGTTTTTATCTCCATCTTTACAACCGTGAATACGGGAATGAATAATCCTGGATACACAAACTCACAATATTCCAAAATGAACCTGATCTGCATGTCTTTGGACTGTGGGAGGAAACCCACAATGAGAAGATGCAAACAGACCCGAGGCGGGAATCGAAAGTGCTAACCATTACGCCATCAGCTACAATGAAAAGACATTTAATTTCACCTCAGTTCCACATCCTGCACCATACAATACAGTCAAGACCAACCTTTGGATATTTGAACATGAACATTTTGTAACTCGAGATCAGTACAGTGATATTACATGGGCGTTTCTACAGTGCAGAGCTTGAGAGGGAAATAACTACCTGTTGGACACTGTGGGAGTCTCCACATATAATTACACTCAATAATAATAATAACCACCATGAGGAATTTACACCTTATGAAATCCACTGAATTTACACTTCCTATCTAATCCTGAATGAGCAACATGTAGGTATGTTCGTGTGTGTGGGGAAAAAAACACCAGAAAAAAAAAAGGCGGTTCCTTTTTCCTTTTTTGACACAAAACACATGAAACAAATAGAATCTTAAGCTCGGAGTTCAAACAACAGCGTTCTAATTCGCCGTTTCATCCATCAGCAACATTTCCGTCTAGAGAAGTTGAAACAAACTTACCTCCACTTCCGCTTTGATGTTACCGCCTTAGTTTTGGCCGCTTATTAACTCTACTTTTATCCGCCTGTTGCTTTAATAAAACTGTCCACCGACTCCTAAACCTACATCATTGTTTGCCTGACACCTCCAGTCGTGTTGTTAAAGCTAGTCCCTGTTCATGAAGAGCCTTTTGGAGATATTTACAGTGTGTTATAGAGAGCACTGAGCGCCTCGAGTCCACTGAGCGAAGTCCACTTCCTCTCGTGAGCGACGTCACGCAGCTCTACTGTACGCACCCCATCCCAAAATGGCTCAGTGCTGTAAACTTAGTGCACTACGTAGGGTGTAAATACCACTGTTTACACACGCGCAGGGTGACGCACTTGATTTGGGATCGAGCCAAATCATATTGAGATGCGACTCAATTTCTGGAAAGAAAGAGGTTTAAACTTTATGGCTTTCAAACATGAACCAAAAAAAAAAAAGAAAAAAGGGTTGTTTAATTACATAGCAACAGACAGGCATATGCAACAAATGACTAGACAGATACATTTTTATGATCAAATAAACTAAAAACAAAGTATCAACATATTTAAATTTACAATAAAATCATAAGTACTTTATTAATCTCAAAGAGAAATCATAATTTTCAGATATCCCAAGGAAGAAGCTGGGGTCAGCACCCCTGGAGCAGATAGGGTTAAGGGTCTGGCTCAAGGGCTTGGTGGTGCTGGGGGTTTGACCCCCAACCTCCTGATTCTCAGAACCCCATTAAAATACAGCATTAAAGCTAATTAATACCAAAATATGCAAGATGAACAAAAATAGAAAATGTATATAAATAAAAGAAAGTTTTTGTCCGTACATTGGTTTCAATTATATATTTTTGTTTCATACATTGGAGGACCCGAAACCAGAAAACTATTTTCTGTCTGTAAGTCTGTCCAGACAGATTCAATGCAAAACTGTCTGGACAGAGTTTATTGGAACTTTTGCAGTACTTAGAAATCTGCTTGAAGCCATAAGTGAAATCAAAATGTTGAGTAACAGCGATGTTATGAACAGTTATGTGACGGATTTAATAATCTACTCTAAAATAAGCTACTAATCGCTACTCGCTTAGTGTAAACAAACACCTGCACCGACAGGTATTAATTAGTTGAAGTGGTTTAAGTGGAATTTAACGCACTGGAGAAATCTTTTTTTAACTTTATAGGCTTATTTTTAACCTTTTAACTATTTCTATAAACTCTTTTCCTATCAATGACAGGTACTTCAGGTAATGCTAAATAGTGATAAAAATTTAAAGTTTAAGTTAAGCTATTTAAGTTGAATTAAGTACATTACAAACTTAATTGAAGGATAAAAGAATAAGAAAAAACAAAATAATATGCAAGGACCTGGGTTTAATTCCCACCCAATGCCCTAACCACAGCCACTGGATAACGTGCCGGTCCCAAGCCCGTATAAAAAAGTGGGAGGATTGCTTCAGGGGGGGCAAATCGGATGGCCCACGGTGGCAACCCCTCACCGGAGCATCCAAAAGACTAACAACAGCAACAACAAACTTAATAAGAATGAGCAAAAGTAGCGTGGTGGTATATGGGCCTTTGTGGATGTTCTCCCCACGCTTGGTGGGTTTCCTCCGGTTTCCTCACACATGCAGATTAGGTTAATTGGTGTTCCCAAATTGCCTGTAGTATGTGTGTGTGTTTGTGTCTGTGTGTTCCCTGCGATGGATTGGCACCCCATCCAGTGTGTACCCCGCCTCGCACCCTAAGTCCCCTGGGATAGGCTCCAGACCCCCTGTGGCCATGTATACAGGATAAAGTCCTATAGAAAATGAATGATGAAGGGCAGCATGGTGGCATGGTGGTTAGCGCTGTGGCCTCACACCCCATGGGTCAAGGGTCGACTCTCACCTTCTGGCCTACGTACATGGTGTTTGCATGTTCTCCTCGTGCTTGGCGTTTCTGAATTTCCCGTAGCGATGGACTCACAATCCGTCCAAGGTGAACCCCGACCAGTGCCCCAATTCCCCTGGCATAGGCTCCAGGCCTCCCATGACCCTGAATAAATTGCTTACAGAAAGTTAGTGAGTATCCCTGGAGCAGACAGGGTTAATGGTGCGGGTTAAGGGTCCAACAGTGGCACCTTGCTGGAGATGGGGCTTGAATCGCCTCTACCTTCTGTTCAGTAACTCAGCGCCTTAAAACACCGATCTACCCCTGCTCCATGACTGCTACTACCCATCTTTAATCCTAGAAGTGAAAACTGCAAAAAAAAAAAAGTCTGATTCTGAAAGAGGAAGATTGTTGGTAGTGAATTGTCCCAGAGACAAACAGGTACTAATCTGGAAATCTCCCTTTCTTTCATAAACAAAATTATAGTTCAGTTTAAGGAAAATAGTAAAACATCAGCAGCTGCTCAGTCTTGACCTTTTAAAAAAGACATGGTGTTTGAAGATCTGCTAAGAACACCCGTCTCACTCTATACCTGGGTGAGTTGTTGCGGCTAAAGAAAAGTCAGCTAAGTATGAAAAACAGATTAATAGCTAAAACTTACTCCCTCGAAAAAAGTAACTCACTGTATCCTAAATGTTGTCATATTATCATATATTCATCTTGGCTCGACAGGTTGACTTTGAGCACGTGAAACAAAATACTGCAATATAAGGCCAGTGGCACCTTACCGTCACCATCTATGAGTTTCTGAGGAACAGTAAAAGCATACAAACCACATTGTTGCCCAGGTGTGTGTGTGTGTGTGCGTGAGAAAGAGAGAGATTGGATATAAGTACAAATAGGTCATGGATATAATGTTTGTCAATTTTACATATTTAACATACAGTGGGGCAAAAAATGTATGTAGTCAGCCACCAATTGTGCAAGTTCTCCCACTTAAAAAGATGAGAGAGGCCTGTAATTTCCATCATAAGTCTACTGTACCTCAACTATGAGAGACAAAATAATAATAATAAAAAAAATCCAGAAAATCACATTGTCGGATTTTTTATTTGCAAATTATAGTGGAAAATAAGTATTTGGTCAATAACAAAATTTCTTATTTTGTCTCTTACAGGCCTCTCTCATCTTTTTAAGTGGGAGAACTTGCACAATTGGTGGCTGACTAAATACTTTTTTGCTCCACT
>JAQMYJ010000040.1:3229902-3243275 GCA_030014305.1 Clarias laeviceps | reverse complement strand
ATAATTTGACCATTAATTTTGTGACATTATAGGGGAAGCTGAGCTTCCCTTGCAGTCTTAAAGAAATCGCCACTGAAGTGCTCTAAAATATTGCCTCGCCGTCTCGAATCGTGTTCACCCCGTTTGTCTTACTCAACTCAACTCAAATTCTTTCGCTAGAACGGAAAATCTTTTATCTTTAGTGCTTTTAAAAGACACTTTATTTTTTTTGAAGCCTGGGCATGCTTATCGTTTGGTGTTCTGCTTTTACCTTCCCATTTTTATTATTATTATTATTATTATTATTATTATTATTATTATTATTTGTATTTACCACAGACGTTTGCTTTGGTAAACGTCTTTGTTTAGCGCTTTATTTTTAAGATAAACGGAAACACTTATCTGTCAGGGTTTTATTTTTACATTTTTTCATTAGAAGGTTAAAAATCCATTTTCTTCCTCAGCCTGTCTTTATGTGTGTGTGTGTGTGCGCGCGCGTAATTTGACACCGTGCCGATTTTGGACTGTTGAACGAATAATTTGAGTTTCCATTATTTCTTATGGGAAAATTAAATTTGGTTTACGAGTGTTTTGGAATACAAGCCCACTTCCGGAACGAATTATGCTCGTAATCCAAGGTTCCACTGTAAATGCAACTGTTCCCTTTGGCCTCCACTGTCCCTAGATGGATGGATGGATGTATAGTCCCTATTACCATCCCGGGTGCTACCTAATGTTCACATGTTACATGCCGGTTTCTAGGGGCTTAAATAGGCCTGCGACCAGGTGCCCTGCATTTCACCTGATTACCATCATGTCGGGGTTGCCTGCCGGTCTGCATGTCTAACCTCATCAAGCAACAGTGCGTTAAAAATGGACCGGTAGAACTCATCACCTTTGTGATGAACTGGAACGCCAGTTTGTTTTGGAACACTTTTCTTTTCTAAATTTTTTTTTTTTTTTTTTTTTTGTGAAGCTGCTTTGAGACAATGACCATTGTTAAAAGCGCTATATAAATAAAATTGAATTGAATTGAATTGAATTGAACGCCAGCCGCACCTCGTTACCACAACTGCATTATTTGACCGTCAACTTTTACACTTTAACTGACTCACCTCCAGGTTCCAGGTTTGGCGGACATACTCGCGCAGCATGTTTTCCCTTAAGTTTTCGAAGACGCCGGGTTTGATGGCTGTGTCTGGTCCGCGGAGACACGGCTTCCTGAGCACGCACACCAGGCCATCTGCGTCCTTGTTGTAGAACTCGCAGAGCTCCGCTGGGCCGCAGTGGGCTTTTCCACCCGCAATGCAGTACGTCCCATTCAACTGTTTCTCCACCGGGTAGTGAAAAAACTCCAGGTTCCAGACGAGAGACAGCACGTATCCGCCCAGACTGCGCAGACACTGACGAAGCAGGAACAGACCGTCACTCATCCCTGCTAGCTTCAGGTACTGCTCAGCGTCTGAGCGGCTGATGCTGCCATAGAAGAAGGGCAGCTCTGCCGCGGGGTCGAGCATGGCGCAGCCGGGTCAGAAGGGTTTACAGTCTAAAGAGAGGAAAGATGAGTTGAATGTAGGTTTTACATCATCTAAAAATGGAGAAAAGTAGCAGCACCACTTGAGTGACAAGGACAGTTTAGTATGATTTTCTGAGACTGTACGTCAAATTATCAGATAGTCAGTAAGAAAGAATTTGGAAAACATAACTTATATTCAAGCCAGAATCTGTGCAATACTGTATTTCAGGATTGAATTAGAGAAGGAGGGAAAAAATTATGAGTTGTTTATTGGAGAAAAGCAAAAGAAGAGACAGAGAAAGACACCAGTGTGATTCTGTTTCTCATAACTCCAACAGTTACAATGAAAGCTGCACTACAAATGTGGAAACAACTAACTCACTATCTCTCTGACTCATACACACACACACGCATTGTTTTTCATGCTTCCTTTCAGTCCCACAACTCTTCAGGACTGCAACCAGATCAGACAAACATGCCCCTGTCATCCACAGTATGCACTGCCGCAGTTTGTAAGTGTGTATGGCGACACGTTGCTCTGCAATGTGCAGATGCTCTTTAGTGCTGATCTGAGACCTGCATCGCCACAACAGGAAGCTCACACACACACATCCTCTGCCTCCCTGCTAATCTTGACATCTTCTCATTCTAACAGGTGCTGACGTTTTCTCGAATGTTCCTCTGTGACACACACAAACGCTTCACCACAAAACAGGACATGCTTTCTTACGCTCACTGAACCAGTAAAGCCGTGTATAAGGCTCTCATGGTCTCGAAGAGAGGGACAAACTGAGGGACAGAGGACTGGAAAAGAGGTCCAGGGTAGTAGCATCTCTTTTGATTTACTTGTTTTCTTTATTTCAATTATAATCAAGTCAAAAGTAAGAAATAAATCTGGTTAAAAGTAATAAAGACCTAAACTGCCTAAACTGACAAAAACATTCGTCGGGGAAATTCTTCAGCTGTACAGATGCACATACGTTGCAGAACTCACAAATTCCTAACAGCTTACACGACTCGAGTTGCTACAAAGGTTGAAGTCGTGGTTAGAAACAATTTTGAAATAAAATCAAACATGTCCGAACCCGTTTTCAAATATGCAACGCTCTCTTATTAGATAAAGATTGTACAGTTTTATGTTTTACGTTCAAGGTCCAAACTAGGTAAAGGCACCATATAACAATAAGCCAATTATACACTTTTTGGAAAAAATTATTACCCTAGACCCTATTAACTATGGGTGAGGAACTATATATTCATCAACCGTGATTTGCAAATATAAGAACGATGAAATATTTAAAGAAAAATCTAAAGTTCACAATCAAAAGTCAAAAATCTAAAAGTTTTTAAGTTTTTGTAGTATTTCAATAAGGGCCTTATGAAGGGATATGGTTCGTCACATGTCTAGGGTAATAAAAAAATACACATAAGGTTAAAGGTAGATTTCTGATTTATTTAAACATAAAAATGTTCTATATATATTTGGAAGCCTGGGGTGTCATTTAACCGTTAATCGGGCAAAGAACCACAATTCATAAATTCCAAGGGAATCGCGGTTCTTTGCCCGATTAACAGTTAAATGACACCTCGGGCTTCCAAATATACTGTAAAAATGAAAGCATATGACAACTGATATGACGACTGATATAAATTAAATTTGTAGAAAATGAGACCAAGATATCAGAGCATTAAAAGCACAGATCAACCAAGTTTGTTGAGTCTTATACAGTATACTCGATTTAAGCAAGAGTCAGGGTCTTTACACCTGGGACTGAGCAGTAGTAAATATCTTAAAGACAACGAGGAGTTTTCCTTTTACTACCGAGATACTAAACTCACCAAGAATGACAGCCAGGCTCACTTTACAACTGAATCTGACCAAGTGTGTGGTCTTTAAAGGTCGATGCCAAAGAAAATATTTAGACCTTAAACTTCCTCAATGTGACACGGTCAGATAAAAAAAAAAATCATAGATGCGCAAACTTAAACAGCTCTGAGAACAGTTCTAGTACCAAGGGTCCATCAGTGTGAACCAGTTCTGCCATTTTAAAACTGTTCGCAGAACTGTCTCCAAAATCCCTGACTAGAATTTAAATGGCATCCCCTTAGAGTGAGGACGTACAGACTCACTGGTGACCCATATTCACTGGTCAAGAGCTAAAATCATCAGTAAGTTCTTGGGTACGTCGATGAAGATCGCAGCATGCGTTCGTTTGCATTGACTGATGAAAATGGAACAGACCGATGTGTGCGTTAATGTGGTAGTTTCACGACAACATAGAGATTAACATTTCTAATGACAGTGTGAAAAATAAGGACTTCTGATTTATTCAGAATTTGCCAGATTTAGCAATTTACAGTATGATTTAAAATAACTGGTATTAAGATAAAAAAACTATTTTATATCAAGCTAGCTGCTTCATATAAGTCGTCTAGAACACTATAAAAAGTTACACTGTGCATCGAGTGCTTAATATCACTGCAGAAACCTCGCTACATGCTTTATTACTTGCCTATTTGAGATACTAAGGAAGATTTACTGTAGCTTTGAACATGACTTTTGAAACAAAGTTGTGTGATATTAAACATCTTTTTTTCATATTAAGCAAATCCTGTTACCTTTTCTTGTGATTTCTTTGCACGGTCCTTCACTCCGTATCAGACTGTTTCCTCTCTCTCTTTGTTTGCTCAGTATTTATGATACTTATTTTCCACTGTGTGGGAGGTGGACAGGTCAGAGCATATAGGAAACTTTTTGAAAAGTTAAGCAAAAAGTCAGCTTCGCCCTAATGATCTTATAAGCAAGACAAAGAGTGCTGTGTTTGATCAGATTTTGCTCAATTATCTGCCCATTCCACAACCCCCCCTCCCCCCTTCCTCATCTCCCACAACGATTCACACACTCCCAACATCGCTTGTGTGTTACACCACAGTTTCCTGGACAAAATCACAAACACACACATCAGCCCGCAATCCTAACGAGGACTGCAGCATCAGAGCGGAAGACCCTCAGACGCAGAAACACACATGCTCTATGTTCTTAGCCGCACCAAACCACAGCAAAGGGATCCCATCCGTAAAGGGCAGTCAGGTGACAAAGGTGTGGTGGAGAACGAACCAGAAAAGTACTTTGACAAACCGCTGACCAGCTGCACAAAGGCAAACTAGCATGGTGTGTCTTGCAACTCTTTTGCAACTTGTTCAAAGCTTCAACCGCTAAGCTACACCTGCCTGCTCCTTGGTATATGCACTATGTAAATGTGATTTGCTACATGGTATGGCAAGACTTTTTCTCTTCATGTGGTTCAAATGATGAGAACAATGCTGCTGAAAAACTGACACCTAGCTAAGAATTATGCTAGCGAGCATGTTTTTTACAAGGCGGGGGAGGGGCGGGGGAGACAATGACACTAGAAACCTTAAAGCTTAGAAATAAACAAGTGTCAGATTCTTAAAAACTTCTACGCATTAAAACTTAAGCACTAAAGATTAGAACTAAGTAAATAACCAAGAGCTTTAAACTTTAATCTTTAAAAGAGCCTTAAAGACTCATTTTTACCAACAGTATATGAGAAATATAAAGAAATATCTTAGCAGCCTCCAGGAGCACCACAGACACACAGACCCAAGGCGAGGTCTTTATCACATTTTTTATTTGATATTATTGAACAAAGAACAATTTCGTGTGAGATGGGGAATTCAGAAGATGGGAAATAGAAATAAAGTGAGGAGATTGTAGGATGTGGGTCAGGAGCAGTGTCTAGTGGGCATGACAGCAAGCTGTGGCAGCAGCAGGCAACTAACGAAACAGAGGCAGCAATTGCAGATTCAATGGCAGCAAGTCCACACTGAATGTCAAAGGGTCCAATCACAGGTCAGTGGCAGCAGGTCAGAGTCAAAAGTAAAAGACGTAGCTGTGTCAGATGTAGGCCACTACTTTGACTTTGGTGTAGAAGTCAAATAGTAGCCTACATCTTAACAGCGGCTGAATCTCAAGAGTCGGACGTAACAAAAGGCGGAAGTGCCGAGGCAGTGGTCACAATCCATCAACGACTGACGAAGCTCGCAAGAGCATGCAAACACAATGCGGCACTCACAGCATGCCTTACACCATCTCTACCCCTGATCTCACTGATTTCTCCCAAAGTCCGAACCAGCTCACTCACCGCCTCTAATTTGTTAGCAGAGAATCCTTAATTGGAGATTTGCCACCAGCCATGTCATGTCATGCGGCACTGCCCCCTCACATCCCTGTCAATGGGGAAGCCACAGTGCCAAATGAGCTGACCAGTTTCTTCTTGTGAAAAATTAAGGCATGTGCCAGTCATGGGTGCAACTGTGACACTATACATGCCTATGCTAGGTTTGCATCATGGTAGTGAGTGAATTGCTATGTTCAGTATAGTGAAGTGAATGAAAACATAGTTGCTTTATGCTGTTCAAGTGTTTAAACATGTGGTTCAAGATGGCTGCTCGACGAGGGGTAAGTGTGGCTAGCTATAGCCACTGTGGCTAGCAATAAGTGCGTAGAGGCAAAAAACACTGTAAAATGGAAAACATGGAACATTTTTATTTCATGCTGCTGTTCTACCTTTTTTTTTTACTCCCCTGCCAGAATTTCCTACCAGTACTTAAAATGTATAGCTATATCACTCTGTACTACTTTATCAACATTTCCCTCATAAAGCAATGAAAGAAACTATTGCAGTTTCATCAGAGGTAGCATTTCCTGATACAGTATACTGGTAGCACTTTCTGACACATCGATTAACACTTCGGTATATGTCAATCCACTAGCCGACTATTAAATCAACCATGCAAATAAAATTAAATGTGCAATAAAACAATGTGTAACTAAGTAGTTATGACTTTCGCAAAAACAAAATTATAAAAATTTGAACATCAAAATTACTCACTTATTGTAGCTTCAAAGGAAACTTCGTTTCATGTCCTTTGATGTCTGTGGGAAGTATGTCGTTAGCTAAAAAAGCAAATTTGGTTGTTGGCCCAAGCCATTTTTTTTCTTTGGAGTTTCCAGGAAGAACGTTGCGGTAAAGACCGAGACTCTTTCCTTTTTCTGTTCCGGATGTATGAGAAAGATCAAACGTTCTCTGATTACGGATAAGATAAATTAAGATAAAAACAAGTGTTCCATAATGTGACTTACAATTTTTTTATATGTATAGAACTAAATTTTAATCTGAGAATTAAGACTAAAAGGCGAACCACAGCAGTCTGTTGAAACCTTAAAGTACTACTAACTGGTGATCCCAGGCTTTAACGTCTGATTGAATTCAAGAAACTCGTGCTGCAATTTATGGAATATTTTATTTGACCACCTATATTTTTTACTATAGTACTTTCCTTCAAACTGTGCACAGATACAAAAGCATGAGGTTATAATAATTCTTGGTTATAAATCTTTTGAAACAGATGTGCATTAAGTCCGGTGTGGCGTCTCAGTCTGCCTATAAACTGTATATATTTATCAGAAGAATAAGTATAAGAAATATCTAAAAGTAAAAGATGAGGTAAGTGAAAGCAAGCATCACTGTAATTCCAAGGAGAAGTCACTTCAAAAGAGGCTTTTAATCTTGAGCCTAGGAAATCTATTCATTGATTTTAAAGGTTGTTGTCAATGGATCAGTAATAAAACATATATATATATATATACCACCTAACATCTGTCAGAGTCATAATATATAAATAACTCCCTGTGTATAACATAGCGACATGCACCTATGATCACATTTTTTTCACATGATCACCAACTTACGATCACATATGAAATAGATGTCATTTTCCCATAATGTGACTAAATTATCCGTTAATGTCTATATACAATAGTGGCCAAAAGTATTGAGACAACATATACCATGTATTATAGTTGTCCTTATGATGTCACTAATTAGTTCATCCTATCTGGCTAAAGAGTTGTGCTAATTACAATCGGCTGGCTTAGTTAATGGATGGAACAAGTATGTGGCGGGACTTTTACTTTCTGAAGTCGCGGTATCCGCCTCTGCACAAAAATAGCTTAAATAGGAGAATTTCACAATTGAATTGTGAACTTCTGTGATAAATTCTATATGATTGTACTGTATATGATCTTTATGAAGCGATAAAGCAGGCATTGATCGAGAGGGTGACAAAGGAGTAAAGACTTCATACTAAATATTAATTGTTGAACAATTTTCTCGCATCAAATAAAAAACAGTGTATTATGTTGATTGTCATTATTTAACATTTTCAGAATGTCATTAATACATTGAATTTTATTTTCATCTCGACACGTTTGGCCACCACTGTACTATATAAATAATGTCCTGGGTATAACATGATGACATGCACATATATGATCACATGTTATTCATATAATCGCAAATGTACAATCACATGTGAAATGGATGTCATTTGTCCATAATGAGACTCAATTATCTACATTTTATTCACATACGGGCAACTATTTATTATTATTTATATTTATTATTATTAAATGTATTTATTCATTCATCATTATCAATCATTAGTTAAGTATAAATATCCAGTAGGTTTAGTTTAACCCTAAATATATATACTAAAGTGTTACCAGCACATGCTATTGTAACTGCTCACAATAATAATCAAAGAAAAGCTAAAAAATTGGGATGTTTTTGAAGCGGACATAATTCCCATAAACTGGAGATTACATTTCCTTTAATCAGTTTTAATACATTCAGAAATAATGGGCTTCTTTTAACACTTTCAACTAATTCAGTTTTATTTGTAAAGCACTTTTAACAACGCAGATTCCAACAAAGCAGGGTTGCAGAAATAGTTAAGTTCTGCGTTTACATTTTAAATGAGTCGATGAGGAGGTAGACGATATGAGGAAGAAACCTTGAGAGGAACTAAAGTCCAAAGCAAACCAAATGATGCAGTTATAAAAAAAAAAAAATCATTTCTATAAGTGAACACTATACAGCCTGAGCAGGAAGTTTTTTCCTTGATTTACAACATATTACACAAAATCCACGCTAGGTACAAACATATGATTGAATGCAAATTGCATTTTACAACATGCACAAAATATCACAGTGTTCAGGTGTGTGTGGCACATTTTTTATGAAATTATTGTATGTTTTTCTATAGAGAAAAATGCAATTGTGTAAACAGGAACTTATGAGCAACTATAGAGTATGAACAAGAGGGTCATTTCTGAATTCATTATATTTTCAACTTTAAAAGTTGATTTTGTTGAAGCTTTTGTTGAAGTGTAATGATTCGGGCTTGAGTGTAATGTTTTCATGGCATTTCCAGTCCTAAGGCTAAAACCAGAGATCCATATTTTACTTTGTCAAATGACAAATGAAACGCTAACATGAAAGCCATGAATAATGTTTAAATAGGAACATCTTACCAATTAATTCTGTTCAAGTACTGCATGCATCAATTTGTCTAAATTATTGCAGAATCAGGTTAAATACTATTACGTATTTATAGCTGTTTTAGTTGTAAGGGTTTGTGCTGTACTGAATAGCGTTAAATTATTAAATAATTGTTCTTTAATGCATGACCGATTTGATCTTTATTCTAAAAGTGAATGGAAATTATTTTCTCTCTACACTGGAAACCAAAATGTTTTTATGTGCATTACCCCCCCCCCCCAATCCCCCCCGCAAATGTGTTCGGGATCATTAGTGCCTCTGACCCTGGGCCTTTTCAATCATACTCCTTTTCTTGCATTTGTCATTGATTTTCCACAAACAGCTTTTTCGCCCGTACTTAGCTGCTCCCACTGGTCGGCTGAAATATCACGAGCGTTTTGAGCTGAGACAGACCTGGAATCCTGCCACAGACTTCCTGCTGTTTTTAATGCTCTTTATAATGCTTTATTGCTCACAATGCTGTAATACTTGCTGCAAATGGATTAACAGTTATGAAGGAAGATTATTTTGTTTCTTTAAATGCAGGCAAAATAGCTTGAATAGATTACTCATCTATGTATTAGATTTCTTTTAAACTGCCAGGCGAAATTTAGGCTGAACGGATGCGGGTTAACTCAGGTCGCGGGGTTTTAACGTCTGCTGTGGCGGGACCAAAACATGTCAGGTTTCCTGAACAGGAGTGCATTTGTCTGTTTGATAGCGCTATTAATAAATTTCTCGCATTGAGTTTGCATCTGCTTTATTATTATTATTTTTTTTAATATTAATTAATTATTATTAATATACTATTAGGTAACGGAACACCTTATGAAAAATTTAAAAAAGGAATTGAATTAAGCATTGTTTTCTCCTTCTTTACAAGAAAACTATTTTCTGATATCTCACTGTTTGGCTACCAATAACTCATCACCATTATGTCTTCTTGCATAAAAACGTTTGCATTTGATGATTATTTAATAGTTTTTGTCTTTTGTTATTTGCTTAATGTCGGCCTTGACCTTGGAAAGTGACCTTGAGTTTTAAAGCGGTGCCATGTAAGTAAAAAGTAGCAATGAGCAAAGATTTCAAAATATTCGAGTAACTGTATAGATCAGTCTAAATTTCTTTGCTATTTTTCTAATAATAATAATTTTTATTATTACATTGTTTTTTGCCTTACATTAGGACTGTACCATTCTCAATTTCCTTCCTGCAGCATCTACGTAGCAATTTAGAAATAATTCTCCAGTACATTACGTACTAATGATATTTTAAATTATGACAACTTCAGTATCACACATATGCACGGCTGTACAGTGTAATGAAACCTATTTTAGCTAGCTTCAGGCGTAAGCATACTGTGTATACGTACATATTTTAGTGCTGATAAGATGACGCACAATGCAAAGGACATGAGGTGAGTAGAACTTGTTACGGTACACGAAACATCAACTGATCAACTTATTCTGCTAGCATGCTGCTTAGGATGTGTTTAACGAAGCTTAATAAATGCAAATTGTAATGCAGAAAATATTAAATGTCATTATTTTGTCACCAAAACGCAGCAGATAATTTTTTCAGTTGTTAAGTTACTGGAAATAAAACCAACATCAGACAAAGGAAAGACGGCCTGTCGCTGTTAGAAGCCTTTTGTTAGTGCGACATGGCCCAGGTTTCCCCTGAAAAAAAGAAAGAAAGAAAGAAAGAAAGAAAACCTCAATGCATCAAAGTTCTCTAATGGCTGCTATTGTTCTCGTTCATAACTTGGCCTTGAATTAACTCATCTGTCAGTTTAACAACCGTCCTAGTCTCGCTCACCTCATTTACACACACTCACCACTCTGACACTCAGATCAACACTGGAACGGGTCATGAAATCAGCCGAGAACCAGACAAGAAGATCCATCATTAATGGAGGAAAAAAGAGACCACACGATCCAATTGAGCACTCACCAACTCCAGGAGGCTCCAGGAAGAGAGAGAGAGAAAAAAAGAGATGGAGAGACTGAGAAGTGTAGCCCAAATCAACCGTCAGCGACAATCGTGAACAGTCTGCGGAGGTGATGAACTCTGATCTGTCTTGATGTATGACATCTGTGCTTGCCAAGCACTACTGTGTCTGCGTGCGTGTGTGTGTGTGTGTGTGTGTGTGTGGGTGTGTGAGTGTGTGTGAATGCATGAGTGTGTGTGTCAACCCTTTTACACATGCAGGTGAACTACGTGGGCTGTTAGAGTCCCCTTTATGTTTTTGCAATTCTCAGAAACTGAAAATTTCTCCTCCACCTCAATCAGTGTAGCGCAGGCTCTCGTAGCAGGCAGTGTGTATCGTGTTTACAATATAAAAATCACTTCATATTTCTTTCAGTGGAATGTACTACAGCAGCAGTGTACAAGTCAAAAATGTGTCATAGTGTAATGCGTTATAAAAATAATCGTCTGATGATTATTATTACCACATGAACAGCACAGCGCAATTAAAACACACACACACTGAGCAGGAATTTATTAAAGTCACAAATGAAATCCACATCACACACCTTGATCTGTTTTCTGCCAGAAGGCCCAGGTACGTTCTTTCTGTTCTCATCACTTCTATCGTTTGTGCCTTTATTATATGTTGTGTATTTTACATAGTCAGGACAAACTCAGTTTGCTTTTATTTCTAGTCCCAGGGTTAGTCTTCACTGAAGAACCAGAAGTCCAGGGGGTGAAGCCGGACTTGATACAACTCCTCATATAAGCCTAATGTCAAACCCACAAGGTGCTGTACAGTACACAACAACAAACACATTCATCCAACCTGACACACTCTGAAGGTCTTTTTGGTTTAAGCCCACTCTGGCAGGAGGAGCTAGAACAGGACTGACTCCACCCCCTGGACTTTTGGTTAGCGTTTACCCATGAAGGAGGAGCTGAATCCAGTCTAACTCCACCCTCTGGACATTTGGTTTGAATTTACTCAGATAGGAGAAGCTGGACTTTTTCGTTAAACTCGACCCATGTAGGTGGAGTTATATCAGGTTAGACTATATTCTCTGGACTTTTCATAGACTTTTTTTTACCATTGTACTAGCAGGTACTAATAGATCTGACTCTACACAATTTTGTTCAGTAGGAGGAGCTGGTTCAGGTTTGACTCTACAGGACGTGACGGACGTCTCTGCCTAGCTAGAAGGAAATGCAAACAATGTCCAAATATACCTCCTGAACTTTTGGTTAGACTCTGCCCATGTGGAACATGCTGGATCATATCTGACTACAACCCTATGGACATGTGGTTTGACTCTGCCCATATGAGAGGTGCTGGATCAAATCTGACTCCGCCTAGGTAGAGGAGGTAGATCAAATCTAACTCCACCCCATCAACTTTTGGTTAGCCTCCATCTGTGTAAGAGTAGCTGGATTAGATCTGACTCCACCTCCTGGACCTTTGACTTTGCTCATGTTGGAGGGCCTGGATCAGACTCCACTTCCTGGACATGTATTTTGACTCCGCCTGGGTAGGAGGAGCTGGATCAAATCTAACTCCATCCCATGGACTTTTGGTTGGACTTCATCTGTGTATGGGGGAGCAGGATTGGGTTTGACTCCACCTCCTGGGTTTTGACTCTGGATGATGTCCACCCTATGAACTTGTGGTTTGACTCTGCCCTGGTAAGAAAAGCTGGATCAAATCTCCACCTCCTGGACTTTGCTCATGTGGGAGGGGCTGGATCATGTATGACTCCACTTTATGGTCATGTAGTTTGACTCCTAGGTAGAAGGAGCTGGATTAAATCTAACTCCACCCCAGTGAACATGGACTTTTGGTTAGACTCCATCTGTGTAGGAAGAGCTAGATTATGTCTGACGCCGCCTCCTGAACTTTTGACTCTGCTCATGTGGGAGGTGTTGGGTCAAATCTGACTCCCCCATTGACTTTTGGTTCGACTCCATCTGTGTTGGAGTAGCTGGATTAGGTTCGACTCCACCTCCTTGACTTTTGACTCTGCCCATGTGGGAGGTGCTGGATCAAATCTGACTCCGTCCCATGGACTTTTGGGTAGACTCCATTTATTTAAGAGGTGCTGGATTAGGTCTGACTTCACCTCCTCAACTTTTGACTCTGCCCGTGTGGGAGGTACTGGATCAGACCTAACGCCACTCCATGGACTTTTGGTTAGACTTCATCTGTGTAGAAAGAGCTAGATTAGGTCTGACCCCACCTCCAGGACCTTTGTTCTCTGCCCATGTGGGAGGTGCTGGTTCAAATCTGACTCCGCCCCTTGGACTTTTGCTTCGACTCCATCTGTGTAGGAGGAGCTGGATTAGGTTTGACTCCACCTCCTTGACATTTGACTCTGCCCATGTGGGAGGTGCTGGATCAAATCTGACTCCGTCCCATGGACTTTTGGTTAGACTCCATTTATTTAAGAGGTGCTGGATTAGGTCTGACTTCACCTCCTCAACTTTTGACTCTGCCCGTGTGGGAG
>JAQMYJ010000040.1:3218521-3229802 GCA_030014305.1 Clarias laeviceps | reverse complement strand
TGGACTTTTGGTTCGACTCCATCTGTGTAGGAGGAGCTGGATTAGGTTCGACTCCACCTCCTGATCTTTTGACTCTGCCCATGTGGGAGGTGCTGGATCAAACCTGACTCCGCCCCATGGACTTTTGGTTAGACTCCATTTATTTAAGAGGTGCTGGATTAGGTCTGACTCCACCTCCTCAACTTTTGACTCTGCCCATGTGGGAGGTCCTGGATCAGATCTAACTCCACCCCATGGACTTTTGGTTAGACTTCATCTGTGTAGGAAGAGCTAGATTAGGTCTGATCCCACCTCCTGATCTTTTGACTCTGCCCATGTGGGAGGTGCTGGGTCAAATATGACTCCGCCCCATGGACTTTTGGTTCGACTCCATCTGTGTAGGAGGAGCTGGATTAGGTTCGACTCCACCTCCTGATCTTTTGACTCTGCCCATGTGGGAGGTGCTGGATCAAATCTGACTCCGCCCCATGGACTTTTGGTTAGACAGCCTCCATCTATGTATGAGGAGCTGGATTAGGTCTGACCCCACATTCTAGACTTTCGTTCTATAGTGTTAAGTTTTGCTGACTTACATTTATCAACTCTTTTTTTTTTTTTCTTCAGTCTGGTCCACTGACACACATTTGACATCATTTACATACTCCACTTGACGCCCCTGATATATAGGCTGTATGCTATATATAGCAGTGATGGTAACATACTGTATAGCATCAATCAATGTGTGTAAAAAAAGCCTCATGTGGTGTTCATTTGCACTCAGAGAGGCAGTTTGGTGTATCTGATCTCCAGCAGGTGAGGGAGCCTCACTCACACACTCTCTCACACACACACACACACACACACACACACTCTCTCACTCTGCCCCTCTCGTCAGGGCCCCATCAAAGGCCCGGCGCGCGCGCGCTACTGCCGCCCGCGCGCGACTTCCTGCTCAGCGCTCGCGCGCTCACGCAACAAACGGGGCGGGTGCACGTGCCTGAGCGAGCGAGCGAGCGAGTGTGCGCGCGCACGCGTATGCGTATGTGTGCGTTTTTGCTTCTCCTCCTCTTCGCTGCAAGGGACGAGGAAAGAAAGAGAGAGGGACAGAGAGAGAGAAAAGGAGAACAGTGCGCTCTGCTCCGCCGTGCGCTCTCCACAGCATGCCGCAGTGAAGCGCCAGGAGGACCGCGGAGATACTTTACGCACACACACACACACACACACACACACGGCACTGAGAAGAGAGACTTTTTACTGCACAAAGCGCACACGCACTCACAGGTGGGAACCGAACGCATGTGTATTGTGCATGATCTTTGAGTTGCATGCATCTGATCGAGAGAGACTGTAGCTCTGAAAAGGAGACATTGCATGACAAACAGATCAAGTTGAATAAAGTGTGACAGTGTCAAATATTCTTTAGTGCATTATAGTATATTATTGCTGTCATTGTTATTGCTATTGCTGTTGATTTGAATGTGTATAAGAAAGCAGGCAGGAGAAAATCAGTGCTCTTTGAGTCTTCTTGAGAGAAGACAAATCTGAAACAGTCATGACGTGGGAGCTGTGAGCTGCAGAAATTAAAGAGCAACTGCAGAAATTCAGTTTGAAGCAAAAAAAAAAGAAAAAAGAAAAAACACAGCAAGGAAAAGCCAAGGAAAAGCATGACCTGGACCTGTCTTCTGAATCTATCTAAATTCTTCCATCCTCAGTCAAACTGATTCTCTTAAAGTTTGGACTCTATACTGTATGAGGATTATTATTATTATTATTATTATTATTTTAATCAGGTTTTGATCAACCTGTTGTTTGAGGTTTCTTTTTATACTCTGAAGTTTCCCTGATACTCTAAAAAAGTCTAGTGGACAAGAGTGGACATGTAATATGGAAAAGTGAATATGGACATGATTTGCAGTATGGGGCAAGGGGTAGCTCAGTGGTTAAGACATTGGACTCCTGATTGGGAGGTCCCAGGTTCAAACCACCAAGCACCACCAAGTTGCCACTTTTGGGCCCTTGAGCAAATCCCTTAACCCTCAACTGCTCAGATATAAAATGAGATAAAATATAAGTTAAGAGAGTCTGCCAAATGCCATAATGTAAATGTACATAATTAGGTTTCTGAGCTCAGTGGTAGGTTTCTCCGCTGCGGAAGGCGCGGGTTCGGTTCCCACCCAATGTCCAAACCACAGCCACTGGATGCAGTGCCATTCTTATGCCCGGATAAAATGGGAGGGTTGCGTCAAGAAGGGCATCCAGCGTAAAACCTGTGCCAAGATGTACAGATTGGATGCTCTGCTGGAAGACCACTAGTTAGTTTTATGAGGAAAGGTTTAAAGGTACACTACATGCACCTTTCTAGGTAAAGTAGAGGGGGGAATGATTCAGTTATTATTCTTTTGTTGTTAGAATTAAGAATCATTTATTTTTTTTAAATAAATAATTTTTTTTATATTTTTGCATTTGAGGTGGTAATATGTTGCAATTCCTCTATGATCCTACAGGTGGTGTGCTCTGAACTATTCACACACTGACCGTGTGTGAAGTTTGTTTAGAATTGTGATGAAATTGTGATATTTATAAAATCATGATACTTAGAAGATAGATAGAATCACAATACAAATCAAATACCTAGGTATCCTGATAATATCATATTGCGTTGTGATTGGTTATTCCCATGACTACCATTTAGTACCATTTTTCTCCAAGAGTGTTGGAGAGTGTGTGTCTATGAAGACATTAGTATGTATAATTTAAAATCTTTAAAAAAGAGACAAAAATAGGAATAAGTATGGTGTGGACACCTTTCATGTGGTGTATAGGGTTAGGGTTAGGGTTACCACCTCCAGGGTTCGGGTCACCTTGCACCTCCAGGGTTTGTGTTTGGTTCCCGCCTCAGGTCTATGTGCATGGAGTTTGCATGTTCTTCCTGTGCTTGGTGGAGCCCTTCAAGTACTCCGGTTTCCTCCTAATAGTTCAATGACATGTAGATTAGGCTAATTGGAGTTCCCAAATTATACCATATTGTGACCACAATCACACATATTGTGTGAATGCGCGTGTGAGTGTGTGCGTGCGCCCTGCGATATATTGGCACCCCATCCAGGGTGTACCCTACCTCCTGCTACAGGCCCCCGCGACCATGTAAACAAGATAAGATATAGAAGATGAATGAATGAATATGGTGTGATGACAGGAATAAACCCTTTTGGTGCTGCTTTTTTTACTAATTTACATCTGCTTATTAGAAATCATCCAAAAACAAACAGTAATGTTTCATTCTATGGTGCTATTTGGCCCCTGAAAAGTTGATTGGCTTTATAAATTAGTGGCCTAATGCATCAAATAAAAATGTTATGGAGCTACACAGCTTCTATTACTATTTTGTGTTGTGGGAAAGCTGACGTGTTACTCTATAGTAGAAGATTGTTATTAATGAAAAGATTTTACTGTTAACTACTAATTTCTGGTGAATGAAGGCATAAAACCGGGTGAAGTGATGAGACTCTTAGCCGCAGTAAAATTTTTGAAAGGTGCAAAAAAGGCCACAGGTCCATGAATGACGATCCAGGCCGCGGTGGCGTGGAGCCGACTGCAGTCATTCCTGTGAGAGCATTCAGCGAGTGGAACGACTGATCCTTGAAAATCGACAGATAACTTGTCGCCAACTTGCGAAAGAGACCCATCTGTCTGTGGGAATTGTACACAAAGCCATTCACCAACTTCATAGGAACTGGGCTGGGAGTTATTGCCACATCCCCTGCACAGTCCTGACATCGCTCCAGGCCATTACCACATGTTTGGGCCATTAAAAGAGTTCCTGGGAGGCCGGCGTGTCAGACATGAAGTGGGAGTCCGATCATGGTTCTGGTGTACTGAGAAAACTTTCTACCTTGATGGAATCCAAGAACTAGTGAAACGCTGGGAGAATTGCATCAGTGTAGTAGGGGATTATATAGAGAAATGAAGGGAGTTTTAATTGTGTTCTGTTATTTTACACAATCAAAAGTCCTGCTTTTACTTTAGTGCATCTTGTAGTAGTGGTTTCTCTTTTCTTGTTTTGCATGTACTGTTAAATAGCTTGTTAAACATTTTCAAACATAGATTCATTGTTATGAACATACTGGTTGGAAGCTTGTGCAAAGCAAAATGCTCCAATCTGGCAACCGAATGAACAAGACTTGACAAATCAGTTTTAATATAAATATTAAACTACAAATCTTTACATTTGGGTCAGAATTTTTTTTTTTTTGTATCAGTGATATGAGGGTGCTTTTTTTTTTTTTTTTAATTGAAACTTCTTGCCATGGTGGTGATACTGGATCTTTGCGTTTTAGGTTTTATTAGGTTTATGGCTTCATTTATTTTTTTTTGTTTGTTTTAGATTGAAGTTTTTTTTAGAAGATCATACGCTAGAAAAAAGCAATATCACACCTGTTGTCGACTCTTTCTTCCTGTTTTGGCTTTCCTGTGATTATTATTATCATGTTATTTTTACCAAGTACTAAGCTTAATGCGAAGCAGCACATGACATTTAGGAGGCTGTTAATTGTGGGTCACTGCATATATAACCTCTGAATCTTGTGCCTGTAAAGTTGCATGACGAGTGGGGTGGCATCCATGACTAGCATAAATCTTCAGCGATCAGATTTGCAGAGAAATCCCATGATGCCCACCTCTCTTTCTCCCTTTATCTCTGTCTGTCTGTCTCTTTCTCTTTTTGTAGTCACATTGATGACTGAGAGCAAGCAAACTCAACTGTTTCACTGGATTGCATTAAAAAAAAATCCTAGAATGTCAAAGCAGAGCAAGCTAATTCTGTCCAGCTTACGTCTGTTCACCAACTCCGTTCCCAGATGCCAGAGTGTGTTGACTGATCCACGGTTGATTGAGTTCATTAAATGTTGCGTTGAGTCATTTTCGCCAAGTTTGCATCAGTGGCCATGAATGCTCCTCGTTCTGCGGCGTAAGCCGTGTTTATTTGTGGACACTGGAGAGACCCCGAGGTCGATTTAGCCCAGCCTTTGTTCTTAGCATTAATGTTATCACCTCATCTGTTTCTGGCTTGCTCCACGCACAGATCTCCTTGTTTCTGTAGACCCGAGCACGTTGTCTGCGGATAAGCATTGTGTGTTCATGGACGCCAGTGGCCTCTGGCCGTTCTCCATTTAATACCTCTTTCCTCGTTGTTGGCACGACACGCTATGATATGCTGTCCAAATAGGGAAATGAAGGACAGAAATTCCTGGAAAAGCACAGAAATGTCCAGATCTGTTTTGCTTCCAAGAGTGTGTTGTGGTAGAATAAGAGTGGGAGACAGGATTTCAGCACTTTGAGAAAAAATTGGAGAGACAGAGCTTGATGGTATTTGTAGAAGAGTAAGAGAGAGAGAGGGGGCGATTTACATTCTTCAAAGACTCCCGTGCATTGAATAGCATTGTTTGGGTTTGATTAACGAAGTCCACCAACGTGTGATGCCTCTGGGCTTGGACATTTTTATCAGAATCGCCAGTGACCTTCTCCTTCTTCAAATTACATAAGAGGATATGATGTGCTTTCCACATGACTGAACCTTTGTCTGATGGAGACTCTTTTAAAGTTTTATCTTAATGATTTGTCACTGTACTGTGTCCAGCTGCAATTCATTGAACTCGGTGACCTCTGACATGGAAAAGTGTACGTGCAAGAACGGTCAGTTAGCTCGGAATTCCAGGTCGGAATCTCCGGCAACATCCAGCTTGCCTGAGTAAACAGATTTAGCTTTGCATCTGTTTCTGTTTGATAAAACTGGTTTGGACTTAGATAGTAGATTTTACAATGTTGTTTTTGTAACAGCCTTGTAAGTTTTAATTTGTCACATAATTCTATTTATTTCAGCATAATTTTGCTAACAGAAAGATAAACAAGATAGTTCAGTGTTTCCCTAGAAAATCTTTCAGGCATGGTGGCAAGAGGATGATAGAGGTCTTTCAGTGCATGCGCAAGATTTTTTAATATGTAGTTTTTTGCACAGCACAACTTTTGTTTGGTAATTTCCCTGAATGTGGCATGGTGGCCCATTTGAGTTTGAGTCCCGTGTGGGGTCTGTGTGCAAGGAGTTCTCCCCATTCTTGGTGGGTTTCCCCTGGGTTCTCCGGTTTCCTCCCACAGTCCAAAGACATGCAGATTAGGCTAATTGGTGTTTCCAAACTGCCAGTGTGAATGTGAGAGTGTTGACCGGAGGTCGTACCACAGTCATATTAATAGGAATAAATACAATGGTCACCACTGGCCTCCATGGTCCCTAGTTGGACTACAGAGGTTCCTAGATGGATGAAAGATTGGATTACCCAGAACAAAATGCAGTGGTACCTCTGCATAGAAATTTAATTCATTCCGGAGGCAAGTTCTTAAGGCGAAATTTCGCATTTTCGTATAAAAAACGTAATAATAATTTACAAATGTAAATGCAGATAACTCATTCTAGCCACCTAAAAAAATATTACCAATTTCTACTATAATCATATTTTTGCATATAAAAACAATCAAAACATTTACAAAAGACATGTAACTATATTAAAATATGAAATAAATAGACATTAAACCTCACCTAACCTTAATTTATGATTCCTTTTGACACTGGCTTTTTTAAAAACCAAACTGAAAGCAGGTCCGTTTTCTTCCTGCTACTGTTCTTGCTAAAATTCTTGGGGCCCATAGTGCTATGTCTTCACTAAATCTTACACAAAATTCAAAATGCAAAAAAAAAAAAAAACCCACAAAAACTATGTAAACTCGCTTGGCTTGGCCTTCCACTGACGCAAACAAGTTTACCAGAAGTACGCACAACGGAAGTTTGTTCAACCAGCATCGTTGCTCATATGCCGAAAATTTCTTGCAAAATTTTAGTTCTTAAATTCGCAAGGCGGAGCGTTTGTATGCCGAGGTTCCACTGTATGCTTATAATTAATTTAGCAACTTATTTTTGAGACCAATCGAATAGGAGAATGACCAGACTATCCTTCCTAAAATTCACATTTTATATACAGTATGTGAAGAAAAAAAAAACATCATAAAACAAGGATGTCTGAACTTTTCTTTGTCCTCCTTTAAAGCACACAGTGATATAAAAAAAATTTCATTACATATGTGTAAAATGCTTATATACGGATGTGTAAGAAAAGAACCAGAAATGCAGGAGTAGTACTAAAGTTAATGCAGTAATGTTAGTCAGTAGATCTTAATGTTCAGTTATGCACCTTAAATAATTTTAAATTGTGAAATAATATAAAAAACACTATTGTTGCTGGCTAAATTAACAACACAGCAATTTACTGTTAACTATGTATGAATTTTGTAGCTATAAATTAGCTATAAAGTAGTTGCTAGCTAACATTGTCGGATTAACATTTGCACCAAGTTTGTTCCCGTTAAACATCAGTTCTTAGTTACACTTTGTTAGTTGTTAACTAAACTCTAGCTAAAGTTATCAGATCAATTTTAGTGCCAACTGGGTATAAACAGTTCTTAATTGAAATAGCTTTCTTTGAGAGCTAAATTTTAGCTAGCGTTCCTCATCGCTAAACGGCAGCTTTATTTGATCTAAGTAGCCTTACATTTACTAGGTTTACCAGAAGTCCATATTCAAAGCTTTTGTAGATAGATAGATACTTTATTGGAGAACATGCAAACACCATGGACACAGAAGTGGGAATCGAACCTGTCTGGGAATCGGACCCAGACCCTGGAGGTGCAAGGCGACAGTGCTAACCAAAAAGCCACCGTGCCACCCCGAAAGAAATTCCATAAATGAAATGTGTTCCATATCCATAGGAATATGAGAAAAAAAGAACAAGCAATTGAAACCAAAAGAAATGTAGAAAGGAAGGACAAACAGACGGAGCTACTGGATGGGCCGTCACTCGCATCGGCGGCTGTCAGGAAAACATTATAATGCTAATTATGTCAGGTAATGCTAGTAGAAAATAAAATGCATTTTTGATAGCTAGACATTATCTAGAGTCTTCTAATATACATTAGCGCTAGTTCTTTGCTGAATACAGTTCCCAGTTGAACCAGCTACAGTTGTTCTTAGGTAACATCACTATTAGCTACATTTAGCAGGTGACCTTAGCTGTAGTTACTGTAATAGTTCAGCATGATTTATATGACTAAATGCTGTTTTTTTTTTTTTTTTTTTATGCATGAAGAATCGAGTGAGTTTAAACCACTCTTACACAGCCTACAATAAATCTAAATTAACAACAGAGATGTTAGGAAAGGGGTCTGATTAGAGGAGCCTTTGTTTGCAGAAAGAGAAAATAAATGCCTTAATAAGAACCATTGGATGTCTGACAGCGAGTCTTACAAGTAGACAATAAAACAAGTCTCTAACAAGAAGAAATGAAACCAAAGGGAATTTGGCCAAGTGGCAAATCTCAGGAAAAGCCCTTGGAGTTTGGACAGAGTAAAGAAGAGAAGAGAGGAGAAGAGAGGGGCCCACTGCAGTCCTTCAGCATTTGTAGTTGGTATAGCGTCGGAGGTAGAGGGGGGGACAAAGACGTCTTAGTGTTTTAAGACTCCCTGCTGAACTGGGGCCATTTGACTTGCTCTCAAAGGAAATGAGGGCAACCTTAAACCTGCGTCCACCTCTTTTCCACCGCAAACTCGCCCCCTACACCGGCCCCTACACACACACATACGCACACAGACACACATCCTCAGTTGAAGCCTGAACATTCAGTGTTATATTGTACTTTGAAGATAAAGGGAAATGTATTTCTCCCTCATGTGAGGTGAGAAAGGGATCTTTGTACACCAGGTTGGGTAAGTTGGAACACTAAGGGCAGTATTTTAAAGCGAGACATGTTAACACGACGAGGCAGTCGAGCACAGCACCGTTCAGCAGTTTCAAATAACTTTCCAAAACAATGTTTTTTCCCAAAGCAGAGACAAGTCACAGAGGGAAAATAGGTTTATTTTTTCTGGGGTTGGAGGTGCAAATACATGGGAACACACAGACACACATCACATTGTTTGTACTATAAGTTGCTCATCAGGAATGGTTATCCCAGCTGGGTGAAAGAGTGCACAACTTCTCTTTCTTTTTCTCTCGTTTGCTTCCCCCTTGAGCTTCCCTCTATCTCTCTCTCCCCCCTTTTTTTTTTTCACATGACAAAGCGACTTGTTCCTTCAATCCCATTTCCAAATTGTTTCCCATCTGCTCCTGATTACCTTTCGTTGCACTTGGTAATCTGCCAACCATCTGGGTTTCCATATTCTCTTTCTTTCCTTCTCCTTCTCTGTCTTTCTTTATCTCTCTGCTATTTTTTTCTTTTCCTTTTCTCTGTCCGTTTTTTCATTCTCCCATCTTTCAATTTGCGAAAAAGGATGGAGTAGAGGTTAGGCTATGTCCAAAAAGGGAGAGCAATTGAAAGTGAAAAGAGAGAGCGAGAAAGAGAATGAGCGTTGAGGAGAAGTAGGTTTTTGGCAGTTGCTACAAATGAAAAGGTAAAAAAAAAAGGTGGACAGATAGACAAACAGATACTTTATTGATCCTGTAGGGGAAATTGCTTTGTTACAGCACACATAACTGCAATATAAATCTCTAGTATGATTATGTCAATTGTCCAAGTACAGATTCACTAGAGACGAGTTAAACACTCGAGATTCAGGAGTAGATTGCTGTAGTTTTATTAAAACACAGTGTTTTAATATACTTTCATGAAGGATGAGGTGTGTAACTTCTCAGTATTCAGGAACGGGAACCTCTGTTGGACAGGAGGAGATATAACCTTCTATCCGATGTGATAACAGTATAGGAAATATTGTCCATCATGGTCATCAGTTTGGACAGCTTACTTCTAGTAGGTTTAAGATAAGACCAAGATTATACATGTCAATTCATTTGCAATATGCTGGCCTTTCTGTTTCTTATTACACCACAAACAAGTGGTACCTATGGAACAACATAACACATACTTGAAAAAAAAGAAGATTCTGCTTGTTTGGTTGATGCTTTCATCCCAAGCAACTTACAAATGGTGCAGCAGTTAGTCATCTTTGTGTGCATGGAGTATGTATGTTCTCCCTGTCATTGGTGGGTTTCCGTGGTGGGAAAATTGGTGGGTTAAGGTTCTGTCACGGTTGTGAAAATGGGAATAAATACAACGGACACCACTGGTCTCCATGACCCCTAGTTGGACTACAGAGGTTCATGGATGGACAGACATCTGAAAAGTTAGAAAGTTTAAAGCCTTTGCTAAAGGACACAACGGTGGTTTTGAACTCACAGCCATCTCATGAGAATCCCAAAGAGTTACCCGCTAAGCCACTATGTTTGGTATGTTAATGACGTGAAGGCAGACAAAACTTGAAGGGATCCTCTTGTTCTGAAGCTCACCACCGGTTTTCCCGGTCGTATCACTTTGCATGGAACGGTCGTCAATGATGCAACCATTGTAGCTTGCCAGTGCTAAGCTTTAAACTCACGGCCTTTAAACTCAGTAGCCCAAAAACTTAAAACTTTGAGCCACCACATCTCTTAGAAATCCTATAATTTGTTTTCGCACCACTCGAGAACTTGTACGGGAAACACAACTCAAGTTGTACTTGAGAACCGATGTGTGGAGTCTAAACAGGAAGGAAGAAAGTGTGTTCACATGGGGAGCACCTGTAATCATTATATGACAGTTTTGAACTCACAAGTTGCAGACAGCTACACAGGTAGCCTTTGATCACTGAAATCCTAAGGGCACACACCTGCATTTCCCCTATTTTTAACAGTTGTTACTTCATAGTGTCAGAATCACTGGAGAACACATTATCCCCACATGGCCTCTAGTTATATTCAGGTAGGTCTTTTTACATTATCTACAACTAAATGGGGCACAGGTTCTAATTAACTACGAGTGTGAACAAGCTTGACCAAGACCAGCCTTTCCAATGCCATTCACATTAATGAATAAGGCACGGATCCAAGTACAGTACACTTGAGCCCAAGGTCTGGTGCGTTTATGTAGTGTGAACACTCTGTCAGGTGCCTGGGCACATCGATTGTTCTCGAGTTCGCTTGAATAGGTTCGATTGAGGATGGTACGGTACACTCGGGTACAGTTCAAATCAAAATGAAAGTCACCAGTACCTAAACAAGCAAGTGGACCTCAGATTAGCATCCGACTTCATCAACTGTGTCTTTCTACTTGGAATCCTGTGTATGCACAGGGCACAAGTCGATATTCAATTCACTTCAATTCAATTCAATTTTATTTATATAGCGCTTTTAACAATGGTCATTGTCTCAAAGCAGCTTCACAAAAATAAA
>JAQMYJ010000040.1:3197938-3209350 GCA_030014305.1 Clarias laeviceps | reverse complement strand
ATATATATATATATATATATATATAAAATGTTAGCATTTGTGAATATACTGAAAAATCTCTCGCAAAATTTTGCCAGTAAAATGGATGTTAGCTAGGTGTCGACTTAAGCAGCAAAGATTGTACATATTTGTACATATGCCAAATACATTCTATGGTAACATAGCCAGAAATATGTTATATATTGTTATATATAGCTAGTAACTAACTGGCAAGTTACCAATAAAGCTTAACAATTTTTTAAGAGGAGGACTTAAGGAGGATGTTAAAAAGGATGTAAAATCTTAAACGTTTTCTAGCTTTAGCAGTAAGGAACACAAATTGTGAATATAACTAAAATTTCCTTTGAAATTCTCTGTATATTTTCATGTTACCTAACTGCATAACTTTACCATTAAAAACTGCTAGCATTTGTGAAAATGACTGAACAGTCCCTCAGAAACTCTGTTTGGTTAGCTCATATTAGCTAACAGCTTAACATTAACAGGCACAACTAGACTCATTTGTGGATATGATGAAAAGAATCTAACAAAATATTATCTTGCATAGCTAATGTTAGCTAGGTGTCTCAGATAAGTGGAGACTATTGTTAACATTTGTAAATATAATAAATAACAAAAAGCATTCATGAATTTTATATATCATATTAGAGAGCAGTATAGTGTTAGCAAACATTTGTGAATGCTTAATAAATCTCTCAGAAATTCTATCTGTATAGCCAGCATTAGCATATGCTTAATACTAACAAAAAAAAAAATCCCTGTCTAAAAGAGCTGTCTAGGATCATAAGTAATGACTAAACATTTGATGAAAATGAATGAATGAAAATTTAACTGAAATTAGCATGCCAGCTACAGTTTGTAATGAAAATTGACTGAAAAAAACAAACACTTTTTCTGGTTAGCTCATGTTAGCTAGCTTTCTGCTGTTAGCAGTGATGGACACAAAAATCCGTCAGAAATCTTGTCAGTATGCTAGCGAACATTCTATTCAGGCTACCTGTTTGCATGTGTATTGATTATATCGATCAATGCCGATGACTTCCTTCTACCTATTAAAAGACTTTCCTACTGTAATTCATAGACATGAGCAGAACGTTTCATGTTGGAATTGCTTAAGGTGTCAGTTCAAATAGGCAGCAGCACAACTTCACCAGCCTGACAACACAAGGGCGCTTATTCTTCTCTAGTTTTTTTTTTTTTTTTTTGGTATTAAGAACATGTGGTATAAATTACCGACCCTCCTATTCTCGAGTCTGAAGCCATCACTCCTGCAGGATGATATGACAATCCTTGCTGTCTTCTTCTCTTGTAAGAGAGAGAGAGCACTTTTTGTGGGGGCTGTTACATACAGCTGTTCCTGCGGCTTCGTTCCCAGTGCCAGCTGATTTATTACTCCATTCCACAAACAGGTGTTTTGGATCCTAATGATGGATTTGGTTTCGAGCAGCGTGCTGTGGCATGCTCATTACCAACCTGCGCCAGCAATGCACCTGCGTAAACAAGAGCGAACAGAGCCAAGACTAATGGCTTCTTATTTATGTGCACTTAGATACAGTTTCAGCTCAGGTTAATGAGGGACTAAAGGCAAGACACCAGCTTCTATTGGCTCAGTGTCCTGGGAATTTAAGGGTTTGCTTGTATATCTTGAGTAGGGGTTAAAGAACTGGCTGATATGATGACATCACAATACACTTTCGTGAAATATACATATAATTTTATATTATGTATAAAAAACACTATTTTGTGATACTTAACATTTTTACAATGAATCGGGAGTAAATTATAAAATTTTGTTCATTTCTAAACTATTGTTTATTATAATTTTAAATTGTTTACATTTGTAATTTGTAGTTGCAAAAAACTTTTATACTTGTAAAAGTTTATATAAGCTTGTTATAAACTCTGATTTAAAGCAAACTGATAACTTAAAACCATTTTAAAACACATAAAAAAAACCACAACAGTTACAGCACACAACAGTTACAAACTGATTTTTTTGTGTTTAAATTTCTACAAACTTAAATGTACTTACTTTTTTTTTTACAAACTTACTGGAAGTTGCTGTTTTGTACAGTTTTAAATAAATGTTTACAATTAACAGTTTTACAATTTTTTAAAAGGTGATTTTGGTTTTGTTATTTTACACTTTAAACTGTTGTTTTAAATCTGCAAAGCTCGATTGGAAATATTTGATTAAAAATTTGCAGTATAAATCTATAAAATTGTAAAATCTTTAACATTTTCCAGGTATATACATTTTCTTTTTACAAACTGATTAGGTACAAACACAACAGCACAACACAACACATCAGAAACAGTTATAAACTTTTAGTTTTTTGTTGATGTTAAAATTTTGAATGGTTTTAAAATCACTGAAATTTTAAAATGTTAGCATTTTATAAAACTATTTTGGTTTGTTTTTGTTACACTTTATAGCTTTAAATATGCAAAGATTATTAGTTTTTTTTTTTAACATTCTGGTAGCAGTTAATTTAAATTGCGCTGTTATGCATCTCTAACATTCTGAAGATTTTCCTTTATTTTAAACTTATTTCTATTATTTCCTGTTGTCGATTCTGTAAAGCTGCTTTGAGGATATGACATTATTAAAAGTGCTATATAAATAAAATTTAAATGTGCTCTTTTTTTTTTTTTTTTGCAAATTCATTAGTTACAACAGAAACACAACAGTTACAAACTGTTGTGGATTTTCTACTTGTTTTGATTGTTTTGATATTTTGTTTGTGCCACTTACATATTTTTTACAAATTAATAAAAAATTCATGTTAAAATTTTATTTTAAAATGTTTTATATCACTGAAATTTTAATATTTTAATAGTTTTACATTTTAAATAAAACTGATCTTGGGTTTGTTTCTTTACCTAATTAGGATTTTTTTATTTATTATTTTTTTTTACTAAAATTATAAAATGTTTTTTAAATACAAACTGATTAATGATTTCTTTTTCAAATGTTGTAGTTTTTAGTTTGTACAGTTTTTTACAAACACAAGTTGTTTGCAAACTTTGACCAGAGGTTTGAGTGGAAGTTTTTGTGTTGAGTGTTATTAGTTTGTTTTGTTACAAGCTGATAAGAAACAGCTGTTTTATGTTTTCAAATTATAAATGATTACCCTTTTCTTTTAAGTATCAAGAGTCACACACATGTGTTTATGCACTTAAACTACTAGAGTTTTTTTTAAAGGTTCATAAAAACCTTAATTAATACTAACGAAATGTCAACCATATGCCATAAGCTAAAAAAAGGTCTGTTTTATTGCAGGCTGTCTTTAAGATGTGTATATTTTATATGGGATTCATTTACATGGTTAATATTTGTCACATTTTCTCTTGCAGCAGGGGGTGATTGTAGCTGGTAGAGAGGAATACCTCATTGAACCTTTGGTTTCTGCTGAAAACCAGACAAGCGCCGATGAAAAAGAAGCGCGCCCCCATGTGGTGTATAAGAGATCGTCTCTGCGACACCTTTACATGGACCAGTCCTGTGGCGTCATTGGTAAGATGTCAAATGTTATAAATGCTGATGATTGCAAGGAATCTTGAGCCTAATCAGGATGTGATGCTGTTTAAGAAATCAGCCTTAAAGGTTAAAGCATGTTTCTTTGTTTTAGATGAGAAACCAAGCAAAAACTTCGATTGGTGGCAGAGAACAATTAAACCTCCCAACCAGATGGGCCGTGGCCAGCTGCCACTAAAGCGTTCGGTTGGCCGTGAGCGCTACGTAGAGACCCTGGTAGTGGCTGATAAGATGATGGTGTCATACCACGGGAGGCGTGACATTGAGCAGTACATTTTGGCTGTCATGAATATTGTAAGTTTAAAATCTTTTTGTTCCATGAAAACAATGATGTCATTAATTTAAACGATTGACATCTTTAATGAATTCGTCTAAGTCTAGCTGTCTAATTTAGAGTTTAAGTCTAGTCAAGAAACCTTGAGAGAAACCAGACTCAAAATGGAACAGTACTGAGTGTGTTTACAGGGTGTTCAGGAGAAGCAGACAGTTTTGAGATGAGCACAATATGATCTTTATGATTACAGCAGCAGCAGCTATTAGCTGCAAATCTCCAGTTTCCAGATGAGATTGAACACTGATGCAAGAATGAGAACTATTTTTCAAGACTTCATCCTTAGCATATACAGTGGCAAGAAAAAGTATGTGAACCTTTTGCAATTTCATGGTTTTCTGCATTTATTTGTCATAAAATATGATCTGGTCTTCATCTAAGTCAAGGGTATTGACAAATATAATGTGCGCAAAATAATAACACAAAAAAAATCTGATCTTTCATGTCTTCACTGACCCACACAACCCATTCAACTTTCAAAATGGTAGTGGAAAAAGTAAGTGAACCCTTGGAATTAATAACTGGTTGACCATCCATTGGCACTTCCTGTAGCAGTGGATCAGATCTGCACATCGTTCAGGAGGAATTTTAGCCCATTCTTCCTGGCAGAACTGCTTTAGTTATGTCATATTCTTTGGACATTTCATGTGTACGAATCTCCTCAAGTCATTCCATAGCATCCATATCAACTATTGGGTTGAGGTCTGGGCTCTGACTTGGCCACTCCAAAAGACGGATTTAGTTTATCTGAAGCCATTCTGTTGTGGACTTGCTCTGGTGTTTTGGGTCATTGTCCTGTTGCAACACCCAACTTCTACAGAGTTTCGGCTGACGTACAGACATTCTCACATTACCCTGAAGAATTTTTGATACGCTTGGAATTCATCTTCCCCTCAATGACTACAAGCTAGCCAGGCCCTGATGCAGCAAAGCAGGCCCAAATCATGATGCTTCTTCTACCACTTTATGGGATGATGTTTTCATGATGGTGTGCAGTGACCTTTTTACGTTAGATGTTGTGTTTTTTCCAAATAGTTCACCCTTAGTTTCATCAGTGCACAAAACATTTAGAGTGTTTACATGCTCTTTCGCAAAACTCAGACATGCAGCAATGTTCTTTTTAGTAAGCAGCGGCTTCCTTTGTGGTGTCCTGCCATGGACACCCTACTTGTTCAATGTATTTATGTATTGTAGACTCATGAACACAGATGTTAGCCAGTTTCAATGAAGCCTTGAAATCTTCGACTGTCACTCAGGGTTGTTTCCTTACCTCATTGATGAGTCTTCGTTGTGCTCTTCTGGTCATTTTGACTGGGTGCCCAATTCTTGGTAGAGAAGCCACAGTCCCAAAGTGTCTCCATTTGACTAACTGCAGACTGGTGAATGTCTAAAGTCTTTGAAATCACTTTGTAACTCTTTCCAGCTTTATGTAAATCAACAATTCTTGATCATTGATCCTCTGAAAGCTCTTTTTGGCGAGGCATGGCTCACATTAGCGTATTCTTCTAGTCCACTTCTTCTTCTTCCTCTAAACTCATTTTCTAAACAAGACTCCATGTATACTAACACCTGACTCCAATTATCTTTTTTGAGGTCATTAACTCAAGGATACTTTTTTCACCGGCACCATGAGGTTTTCATGGTTGTTCTCAATAAAGCCATATAAGATCAGAATTTTTTTTGTTATTAATTTAGGCTCATTATATTTGTTGATGCTGTTGACTTGAATGAATGTAAGATCACATTTTATGACAAATTAATGGAGAAAACCATGACATTCCAAAAGGTTCACATAGTTTTTCTTGCCACTGTAATGTACATTTCAGCTGTATTTTCTTTTGTTGAGAAAGCTGCAAAGTTGAGGGTCTTCCCTACTTTATTGAACCTTAATCTATTTTATCATTGCCTCAATGATGAGCTGAAGATTTCAATCAGTGTCAGAGCAGAGCAGAAATAATGCTAAACGTCTTGTTAAATTTGAGGTCAGCTAAATTGCATACCATAACGATGCAGTTTTTACAACAGACTGTAAAGAGCCTAGTGTTTATAGCGAGGTCAATGAGCTTTACATATCGCAGAGGAGTAAAGACAGAGCGAGAGAGAGAGAGAGACACACACACACATGCGCTTACACATACACAAAGAGACACAGACAGAAAGAGAGAGAAAGAGAGAGAGATAAAGGGACAGTTAGAGAGAGAGAAAAAAACAAGAAAGACAGAGACAGAGAGAGAAGGCTCTTTTTAAAGACTGGTCTTTTCTTGTTTCCCTGGAGGTCAGGTTGCCAAACTGTTCCAGGATTCTAGCCTGGGGAACGCAGTGAACATTGTGGTGACTCGACTGATCCTACTAATGGAGGACCAGGTAAATCACACACGCACACATACACCAAAATTCAGTTCGCTGTATAATAGCTGCTCCTAAAAGGTTTATAATTTTTTCAAACTCATGAAATTGTATAAAGATTTTCCTTTAATGAGGAAGTATATTGTGTATCGGTAAGAATGAAAATGAACGGTTACAGGACTGTAGTGAGACCAGGCAGGGTGTACGGTTTGGAGATGTTGTCTCTGACAAAAAGACAGAAAGCAGAGCTGGAGGTGGCAGAGTTGAAGATGCTGCGATTTGCTTTGGGAGCGACTATATTAGAGGACGGTTTGGGGATAATGTTAGAGAGGCCAGATGAAGATGGTTTGGACATTTGCAGAGGAGGTATGAGGGGTATATTGGGAGGAGCATGTTAGAGATGGAGCTGGCAGGCAGGAGGAGAAGAGGAAAGAGGTTCATGGATGTGGTGAGGGAGGACCTGAAGGTGGATGGAGTGACAAAGGAAGATGTGGTAGACGAGTGGAGTCGAATGGTCCGCTGTGGCGACCCCTAACCGGAGCGACCCGATAGAAGAAGAAGATTGTCATTAACCTTATTTAGGAATTGTATTATTTTGTATTGCTTATGATAAAATTTTCTTTATACTGTATATAAAGTGAAAGTTGACATTTATAAAGCACAATACATTTCATTCATTAACTGTAATGAGTTTATAAATGAAAAAAACACTGTTGTACAAATAATAATGATAATAATCCATACATGGTGTTGTGGTACAGCTTGATATGAAGCCCCTGTTACCTCCCTGAAGTGAACTCTAGAGCACTGTATAGCAGAAATGTGTGTCCATTTCTAAGCATCACAATCGCACAATGTTTCTTCTTTATAAATTGGAAGCACACAACATAGAATGTAGCGTTACAATTTCCCTTCAGTCTCAATCAAACCTGTTCCAGGAACAGTTTGAAGTGTCCTACACAGAGTTCAGTCTGACCTCAACCCCACTGAACAGCAACTGCACTCCAGGGCTCTGAACAAAAATCCCCAGAGCCACGCTCCAAAATCTAGTGGAAACCCTCCCCAGAGGAGTGGAGCTCATTATAAGCAAGCAGATGAATCTGGAATAAATCTGGAAAGGCATGTTCAACAAGAACACATGGTTGTGATGGTCAGGTGCCGACAATCTATGAATGCTTATTCAAGGCATTTACGCACCAAAGTGGTGTGTATATGACAGATTATAAATGATGGACTCACACAGACACTCCTCCCCACTCAGTCCTCAGACTCGGAGAAGCATAACGAATACATTCCACGGTGTTTATGACCCACTCAAAGAGCTTCTTGTTTGTTAATTTGCTTAGTGTCCTTCCTGTTCTGAGTCGATCCAGACAGTCGATGTTGAGTCTCGTGTGTTTGCTGTTCTGCCGTATTTAGTGCACTCATGACTGCAGTTGCTGTTGATTGGGATGGATGTGTGTGAAAACCGATGAATAAGTGCATTAAAACATTTATGTATGGCGACAGGATGGCGGGTCCGGTCTGTGGTGAAGCTGCCCTCTCTCTTTCACTGTCTCTCTCTCTCTCTCTCTCTCTCTGTGATTAGCTTTTCGAAAAGAGAGACATACAGGAAAGCAATAAAAGGAGCATCCAGAGCCAGGAACACCCATCAGCATCTGTCAATCAAAAAGCCTGTGCTGTAATAAAGTCACTAATAGAGTCAGTGTTACTAAAGTAGACTTTCTAAAATAACAGCACTCCCCAAAAATATAAGATAACAGCACTCTAATAACACAGCAGTTTGCCAAGACTAACTTTTTTTTTGTTTATTAAAGGTCCCATATTTTACTACTTCTATAACAAGTTAAACAGGGCTCAGAGCTCCACCAGAAGTGTGTGCATGAGTGTGTGTGTGTGTGTGTGTGTGTGTGTGTGTGTGTGCTGAAATATCCCTTTTTTTCTACCTCAATCTCACTCCTGTTCCAAATATACCATTTTAGTGTCTATGCAAATGAGCTCCTGCTAAGCCCCGCCCCCAGCACGAGAGCTATGCAGACCTGGACGGAGCTGAGCAAGAAGCTGGGAGAGAGTATGTTCTTATACTGTATGAGGTTACATTAGGAGAAAATCTAATCGGCTTGTTTATGCTTCGGCCAATACAACAGTGGAAAAAAGGAGAAAACGCCGGGAAATTTCATCATTTCTTTTATTTTTTTAGTTTGTACATGCAAACAGGAGGCCTTAAAAATGACTCAAAGGTGAATTTTGCATAACACGTCTCCTTTAAAGAAGGATGTGTTTAATTTTTCACCCGTTTATAGTTAAGTTCAATGTTGTGGAGTGTCTATGTTATAAGTTGTCATTTACATTAAATAGGAGTTATGTTACAGTCATTTAAAACAGTCTTACTTTCACCAGCATCTTTTTTTTTTCTTTTTTGAAGAAAAAACATGGCTTGTAATTTTACAATGAAATCCCAAAGCATACGCTCATCTGTCTTGAAGTTTTACTAAAACTTACTTTTTTTAAACATTTTTTTTTAATGAAGACTTCAATACATGAACTCATTTCATCCATAAACATTTCTTTAGAGAATACTTTCACATTAACACTGTTTATATGAATGAGGTGTTTCTCTCAACTTTCTGACCAATTAGAATCCAGAATGGTTCATGTACAGTACGGAGGGGCATTTCAGGCCTAACGCGCACAGACACAGACAAACACATACACACACACACACACCCTATGACACTCCACCTCCCCTTCCAGCCTCAGTAAGAGCACAGGAACACACATCGGGAGAGTATGAGGCAGATGATTATGGGTTAAGTCAGTATGTGCATTCCCAGGTTATGAGTGTGACCAAACCATGACCAGTAAAACTGCCAGGGTGGAATGATGGAGAGAGAGAGAGAGAGAGAGAGAGACTGTAGGAGAGGGAGAGGGAGAGGGAGTGACTGCAGCTATAAATGTGTTCATTTTTTTAAAATCCAAAGATAGAAATGTCATGACCCAGGCATGACATTATACTGCCATGAGGTAAAAACACAGCATTGACTCATTACTTTAAGAAAATATTATGTTATCTGCGGTCATGGGACCGTCCTGGGATGCTTATCTCATTTCTTATATTTCGCAGATGGAGTGCATGAAAGTCATTAAAAACATATCCTAATGATTAAAGCTCACATCTCATCAAACAGTATTTTCAAGATTTACAGACATCATGACACCCGTCCTCAGGTCAGTTATAACATTTTCTTTATGTTATCTTTTCTTCATGTCCTTCTTGTTCTTTTTCTTCACAGCCGACTCTGGAGATCAACCACCACGCGGGGAAGTCTTTAGACAGTTTCTGTAAGTGGCAGAAATCCATCCAGCAGAGCAACGGCCATGGAAACGCCATTCCCGAGAACGGCATCGCACCCCATGACACAGCCGTCCTCATCACGAGGTCAGAACCGAATATTCCTTCTGTCACATGTCTCACTTTATGCCAACTTTAAAGCTATTTAAAGAAAGGAAAAAAAAAAACTCAGCATTGTCGTACGCATTCATATACACTCACACAAACAAACACACAAACACACACACACACACACACACACCAGTACAGCTGTCTGAAATCTTGTTGCGTTTAGCCTGAGCCTAAGGCTGAGCTCCAGCTTGGAAACACTCAAGCATCGGGAATGGAGTCATTTAGTACAACAAGCAATTTACAGAAAACAGTCCTTCTGCTTTGATACTGTATGTGCGTGTGTTCGTGTGTGTGTTTTATCTAAAGAACAGGGAATGCGTCTGGGAAAGGGTGCCGTTAGCGTTCCTCACTTCCTGTTATTGTCCTGTCTGGGAGATGAGCTTCAGGACATTGTACAGTTTCAACCCTCGGTTTGCTTTGTGTGCTCGTTTCAGGTTTTGTGTATTTGTATTTTGTGTGTGTGTGTGTGTTCAAGTTTTATTGTGTTGTGCTCTAGATACGACATCTGCATCTACAAGAACAAGCCGTGTGGGACGCTCGGTAAGACGACCACGAACTCCTGTTAAATTACGCTACAGTCAGTTTAAAACATTAAACATTTTATATGTATATATTTGCATAATGCTGTAGGTGAAATTTAAAGAACAGTTTACTTTTATATAATTAAACCGTTTTCACTCATGCACTGAAACAATAATAAATAATTTTAGTTTAATGTTAAACAGAATAACATTTATTTACAAAGTTTTATTTTAAAACTATATTGTAGTAAAACAGAAGTAATATCAATTTAGTAAACGCCATTATAAAAAAGCCCATTATTTTTTACAAATCAAATATGCAATCTCTATCCCCAAACTATGGTAAAGATTAAGTGAACACTTCTGTATACAGTATATATTGTATACGGTCCCCATATGCAGTATAGGAGGGACATTCAAGTCAAACCAGGACAAAATGTTCCATTAATTTTTTTGAGCAGTATGTATGTGCTCAAAACCACCAGTACCTCGGCAAATGAATTTAATCTGTTCCGGAGGCGAGTTCTTAAGGCAAAATTTCGTATTGTGAAGCGCATTTTCCCATAGGAAATCATATAAATGTAGATAATCCGTTCCAGCCACCCAAAAATATTACCAATGTTACCAATTTCCAACACTATAAATCCTATTTTTTTGCATATAAAAACAGAAAAAAACATGCAAATGAAGTAAAATATGAAATAAATGAACATTAAACCTTGCATGGTTTAATGTTCATTTACATGGTTCAATGTTAAAAAAACAACCCAACCTTAACCCAGCCGCTGGGTCACTATTGGACAGAACACACGCTGGGTTGTTTTGACTTAAGTGCTGGGTTTAACCATTTAACTCAGAATTCTGGGTTATTTGATTTGACCCAACCAGTGGGTAAAATTAACACTCTTGCTGGTTTGACACATTCCATTTATTTTATTTTATTTTTTCAAAAAAGAACCAAAAGGTACACAACTTCACATAATGTAAATAGACTGTCACAGAATAAGAAAATGCGAATAACTCAATTTTGACACAAATGTGAGACAGAACCATATAATCCCAAGGTGACAATTTGTTAAATATAAAATAAATGTAACATAAACACACTATAAAACAGGGGTCTCCAAATCCAGTGACCAGCACAGTTTGTAATTCACCAACACCTAAACACACCCACTGAACCTAGTAATTAACAGATTAGTGAAATCAGCTG
>JAQMYJ010000040.1:3180081-3192852 GCA_030014305.1 Clarias laeviceps | reverse complement strand
AAACACACCCACTGAACCTAGTAATTAACAGATTAGTTAAATCAGGTGTGTTTGAGAAGAAGAATCACCAAACTGTGTTGGACACTCGCCCTCCAGGACTGGATTTGGAGACCCCTGCTATAAAACAATAAAACCAGGCTCCTGTAAAACTGATTTGAATTGCAATTTTTTGCATTTAATACAATGTTTAAACACTTTTAAGTGACACACCCAGAAGACATCAAACATTCCCCGTCTTAATATTTGAACTATTAGTTATTTAACTATTACTATTTAATTTCCTTCAAAATGACATTAAGAACAAAAACAATTAAACTTTTAAAAATATTATTCATTAATTTGGACTATAAAAAAATGTAACAGATGTCCATCATCTCCATCAATCTGACATACAGTATGCTGGAGAAACTCCCAGGTGGGAAGACACTGCTTTGTGTAGTTAACATCAAAGACAAAAAAAAAAACTTTAAAACAAACATCAACAGCCTCCACCAAAGAATCTGTATCAATAGCATAGCCTCCAACAATGGGAAAGGTCTGTCAGGTCCTCCTTGTCTCATCCCCAAGACGCAGAACGTGGAACAGTGCTCCAATCATCTCCGTATTTTGCAGATCTTATAACCATCATGTTGGTCCCCATCTGTGGATTACACACCATCACTTAGTGTTGCAAGAAAACTACCATTTATGCCAAGAATTTTTGTTAAGGACTGTATGGATTTGATGCAAAACGTCTTTTCCCTTGTAAATGCACAAAAATACATAATGTGAACATGAATTTAGTGTATATTTCTGACTAATCTACCTCACAATTTAACATATGAGGGATAAAAGGATATGGCGTTCCATCTGGATTTAGTACGAAACATTCACCCCTTTTTCACATTCTCAACTTTTTACAACTTTCATTGAATATTTAGGATGTAGATATAGCTTGTTTTTAACTATGACTTAACGGACACATTTTTCTCATTTTCATTTTTTGAATAATAAAAAAACTGAATGAGAAAAAACATTAACCCCACACCCCCATGTCAAAGCATTTAATTTGAACAATAAAATATGCTTGCGCCTACCACAACTTACTAAAAAATAAGTAAAAATTCACACTAACTTACTGAGCATGATCCAGTCAGAAGTGAAGAATCCAGAAAGTTCGCCAAAAATAAACCGACTGCTGGGTCAAAATAACACAACCAGGTGTTTAAGTTTTTTTTTTAATGATCCTGGATCAGACAGAAACAGAAGACATATTAAAACATACCCCAATTGATTATAAAACATGGCAACAGACTGTCCACACACAACTTTAGTGAAGATTATTTAGAAATTTACCTAAAATTACGTTTACGATTACATTTAGTAAATGCAGTACTTTATTTATAAGTGCTAACGAAACACACTTTTCTCATAAGATACAGTAAAGTCGACTATTGGCACAGAATATAAAAACATGAAGATCCCCACACCCCACACGAGACTCACACGTGCACACTCGAGGGTATGAGGACACCAGGTATATTGCAAAAGGATGCGTCACACAGCCGCGATATATTATACCATAATCGTATTATACCAAAGATTGCCTGTTAGAAATACACAAAATAAGATAAATCCGCTGTTTTAACCACTGCAGACACATCACAGCCAGCGGTAGTTTTCAGAAGTTCTTTCCGAGGTGAAGCTTTGTTGGCTGGCTACATAAGCACAGAGCGCCTGGGGGATTTGCCTGGAGCTCAAATTTCCGAAACTGCTCGGGCTATTTTTAAAATAGCTATACACACATACATCCTCGCTTAAACAACTCTTAAAACTACACTTTGTGACACAATAACAGTAATATTTAGAACACTTTGTGAAACCAGAGGATAAGGGATAAACCAGTTGTTGGGTCAAAATAACCCAACCAGGTGTTCATTTGTAAATGACCCACTACATCTCATTTGACCCAACATAGAGCAACCCAACAATGTGTTTATAGTACTCGAAATAACCTAGAATTTTGACCCAGCATAAACAACCCAACAATGTGTTTACAGAAACAACCCAGCATTTTTAGAGTGTAATTTGTGATTCCTCTTGCCACCGACTGCTTTATAAAAAAACAAACTGAAAGTGGTTCCCTTTCCTTCTCGCTAACGTGCTTGCTACTCATTACAAAATGCAAAAAACCCCACATACATAACTTGCTTCGCTTGGCTTTCCACTGACGCAAACAAGTGTTTATCGGGTCCTGAACGTGCACACAATGTCGTTCGTATGCTGAAAATGCTTCATATGCCGATGCAAAATTCTTGCATAATTTCAGTTCTTAAGGTGAAAAATATAAATATTTCTTTATTTATATAGTCATCTGCTGTAAGTGATTTATCCTGGTCAGGGTCACGGTAAATCTTGGGGGCACGCTGGAATCCTCCATAGACGCCCAACACATTCGAGCACAATGGGTTATAAAAACATTGCATCATTTAAAATAGCTCTTGCAGTGAAACAGTTTTATGATTCGCATCACTTCCTGCTAGAACGGATACAACTTTACGATCGTGTGATCAGTAGAGATGGGTACGGTATTTATCAAAATGTTCAGACTTCAAAGTAAAAAGTCCAAAATGGCCTCCTCTGTAACTTTCAGGTGCATGTTAAGGTTTCGTTCATACAGTAGATGGTTATAGATTACAGTAAGTGACATTTCGGGTGAAGCAGATTTATGTTATACAAGTTAGCTACAAAAAATCATAAGTAGAGATCAAAACTAAAGAAACAGACGCCAAACGTTCTACATATCTTGGCTGATCAGCTACATTTGGGAACTCATGATTGATCTCAGGTCAGTACTGTGTTATTTTATGGATAATCCCCAAATTAGGTCTAATACCCAAATTACACTAACACAATTTAAACCTTGTAGTCTGTAGGAAGAGTGTACTGCTACTTTAGAACCTTCAGGTAGCCTCTCTCTCAGTTTGTGTGTGTATGTGTGTGTGTGTGTGTGTCAGGCCTGGCCCCAGTTGGTGGAATGTGTGAGCCGGAGAGAAGCTGCAGTATAAATGAAGACATCGGTCTGGCCACGGCGTTCACCATCGCTCACGAGATTGGACACACGTGAGTCTCATCTCGCAACAGCATTTTTGTTTCTTCATTTTTCTGGCTCTTCTTCATGCTATCTCTCTCTCTCTCTCTCTCTCTCTCTCTCCTCATTGTCCCTGCTCATGCTCAGTCTCTAGTGAACAGTTTGTTCCGGTGTTTCGAGGAGATGCGTTACTAATGTGCACTGATTTACTGATCCCGACAGTTCCAATGCTAAGAGAATCCAAAGTAAAATCTCAGGCCCGTTGTAGCAGCGACGATAAGTAGTACTCAGCTCCAGGTGTTTTTGTACACCTTCGTGAACTTCCTCATGACTTTAAAGTGTTACTTTCATCACACGTGTGGTCGCTTGCAACAGATTAAGGAGTGTTGTATCAGGAAGTGGATTATCCAGCACGAACCCGCTTGACCTCAGTGGTAACTTCTTTGTTATTTATGGCGGGTGGAGTGTGAGAAAGTTTAATCAATAAATCAATAAATCAATAAATATCATTAAATACATAATTAAAATTTGAATTACTCATTTACTTGTGTCATACTTGAAAGTACTTTTCATTGCCATTTAAATGGTTATTTATTTATGAATGTACTGTAGGTTTATATTAACCAAAAGTTGTTTTCTTAGAGAAGGTTGGTTTTTAATTAACATTCATATTTGCAGGTAATTTCTTTTGAGAATATTTGTTTATAGTAAATAGTGAAGTCTGTTTTTGAATGTTGAAGTTTGTTGGTAAATATCAGTTGGTGCTATTGGTGAATGTTGATGTTTAGTTATTTGTTAATGCTTGTAAAATATGGTGTTGATGGATGAATGTTAGTTTTTGTGAGTGAGTGTTGGTGTTTCCTAAATTATGTTTTTAATGATTGTTGGTTTTTGTGGATGAATGTTGGTGTTTGATGAATGATGTTTTGTATGAAGGTTGGTGTTTGTGTGTGAGAGTTGGTGTTTTTGGGGAAGTGTTGGTGTTTGGTAAATGGTGTTTTTGTTGATTGTTGGTGTTTCTTCGTGACTGTTGCTGTTTATGGGTGAGTGTAGGTGTTTTGGGGAGTGTTGATGTTTGGTAAATAATGTTTTTGTTGAATGTTGGTGTTTGTGAGTAATTGTGGTGTTTCTGGGTGAGTGTTGATGTTTTTAAATAAATGTTGAATTTAAGTGTTAAGTGTTTGGGGAAAATAGTTTTTGATGAATGTAGATGAATGTTGGTGTTTGTTGGTGAATATTGGAGTTTGGTAGATGTTGGTGTTTGTTAAATATGTTTGGAGTCTGTTGGTGAATGTTGGTGTTTGTTAAATATGTTTGGAGTCTGTTGGTGACTGTTGGTGTTTGTTAAATATGTTTGGAGTCTGTTGGTGAATGTTGGTGTTTGGTAAATGATGAAGTGAATTAAATGTTGATGTTTATTGTGGAATAATTGGTGATGTTCAATGTTCATTGAAGATGGTTGGTGTTTTTTGGTGATTGTTGGTGACTGCTGGTGTTTGTGGGTGAAACTTGGTGTTTGGTATATTATGTTTTTTGGGTGAATGTTGGTGCTTGTTGGTGAATGTTTTTTTTTGGTGGGAATGCACAATTTTTCCAAAAGAATGTTATTTCTTGTAGAATGTGCACATCGGTTTACTGGTGTTTGATATAGAATTTGTTAAAAATGTGATTCTGAAAGGCAGTGTGCATTGCAGAATGAGCCCTGTCCATCCTCCATCCTGAGAGAGTTAACAATGATACAGTATCTCGGTCTCCTTCTAAACATACACAGTGTTTGTTATTGGAAAAAGTTGCTGCCTCCCTGCTCAATCACTCAGTCATGATCTTCCTCAGTCTTCAGCCAAAAATCCAAGCTTCTTGCGTTTGCCTGGTGGCCTTGCATTCCTCCGTGGCAGTGTTATTGCAGTGTAATCGGTTTTCGCTGGGTCCTGAGCTTTTCACAGGTGGGAAAGTCATTAGCAAATGACTCCTAATGCCGCGGCCAGCTTTAAAGCCACTGAGCCCTGCTGACTGTCTAGACAAGGGGGCATATGCATATAAGATTACATAGGGTTGCTGTATTTAATCAGGTGTGTCAATTAAAGACAAAAATTTCTGCCAGCCACAAAAATGTCTACCCATGTATCCCTCTGTCAATTCATCTCTTTCCTTCTTTGTCCCTGTCTTAGGTTCGGTATGAATCATGATGGCGTAGGGAACCCTTGTGGCGCTCGCAGTCAGGAGACGGCAAAGCTCATGGCCGCACACATCACCATGAAGACGAATCCCTTTGTCTGGTCAGCCTGCAGCCGCGATTACATCACAAACTTCCTCAAGTAAAGATTTATGTTCTTTTTCGGAAATGAGTCAAAGCATAGTACATAAACTTACCTGGCAACTATTTAGCATACTGTAAAACTAATCTTTTATTAGCTTTTAAATGATCACACTGGGTATTAAAGTAGCATCCTGTGTGAAGTAGAAAACTTAGAATTTTTGACTCTGAATGAGATTTTGGAAATGTTTTATTTTGATTTAAAAGTTTGCTCCAACTCATATCATATGAAATATCCTTACAGCCCTACCGCTTTGTGTTGCTAATTATGAGCGGTGTTCAAGTCAAACGGGGACTTTTGATATACAACAGAACACAGTTCTGAGAGTAAATACTCTTTTTATTTCTTTATATAATCCCTCCTGCTACATTAATGCACTTATCTTATAGGAACTCCTATAATGGCATAAATGTCTTGGAGAGAGTTCAGGACTGTACGGGGAATGTGGCAATAACTGTGGCCGAGTCCCTGTAACATGCAACTGGTGTTGGTGAATGATTGTGTGTACAGTTCCCACAGACAGATGAGGCTCTTCAATAAGTTGGCGACAAGTTATCCGTCAATTTTAAAGGATCAGGCGTTCCACACACAGTGTTCCCTGTGGCTAGTGAGTCTCATCACCGTACTGTGCTTGAAGTCTTCGCTTTTATGAATTCATTCCCCATGAATTCCAGCACAAGTCCCGGTTTGACTTGAATGCCCATGTACTATCTAAGAAAAAGTATTTTTGCAAGCATGTGTAATAAATTTCAGCAAAGAAAAGAAGTTGACTTGTGTAACAAGTTGGGCTTGGGTTTATTTGTAATCATTCTAAGCGATCTCAGCATGTTTGGGAGAGCAGTTTAATGAGCATGATTTCTGAGTTGACATTACTCTGTGTGTGTCCGGGTCACTTTCTGCAGCTCTGGAATGGGCTCGTGTGTGAACAACATTCCCCCGAAGCAGGAATTTATGTATCCGACTACAGCGCCCGGTCAGGCCTACGACGCGGATGAGCAGTGCCGCTTCCAGTACGGAATAAAATCTCGGCAGTGTAAATATGGGGTACTCACTTCTCTATACTCTGTTTCATGGTTTTTACATGTTCAGGTTATTATACACAAAAATTATTGTATTTGTTATAATGCCATCCCTGGCAACCTCTAAAACATATACAGCTGTGCCAGTTATATAGAGGTTATACATGTGCACCGGTGCTTATTCTTAACTGTAGAAGTGACACACCAAAATGCTTAGTGCTTTCAAATGTTTATTCAGTTTTCAGTTAAATCACTGCCTTTCGCTGCCATCTTTTATGACACTGTTTAAAATGATAGTTTTTTTTTTTTTAACCTTGTTTTGATGAGAAATTGAGTTACATTTAAGTACATTACCATAGGTCTTGATTGTTATTAATGTTCCTGCTCTGCACACTGATTGTGAAGTTTGTCACCCAGAATTTGAATACAATGTAAACAATGGGGGCCAAATTCCACGACCTTCATTATGTGCAAAAATGTATTACATAGTTCAGCTGAGACTCATATGAAGCTTCTTTAAAGAATTTAAACAGCGTGCATTTTTTTATTTTATAACCTACTGTAACACTGCTTTAAACTTCTCTTCTGGTGTGTTCCTTGGGTTTCATGATGCTTGGTTCCACTGGATTTTAGTTAGGGCTATCAGAGTAAAGGGGGCTGAATACAAATGCATGCCAAACTTTTCAGATTTTTGTTTGTAAAAAATGTTGAAAACCTTTTATCATTTTCCTTCCACTTCACATTTATGGGACACTCTGTGTTGGTCTATCACATAAAATACATTTTTGTTTGTGGTGATAACGTGACAAAATATGGAAAAGTATGAGTACTTTTGCAAGCACTGTATGGACCTCAATTTTGAGACAATTTAAGACAGACGTGAAAAAGTCTCATGAAACCCTCACTTAGCAAAAATTATAAATATTCATTTATAAAAAATTATCATACTTCTTTAAACTCTATCATTATTACACAATTTTTTATATGCACATTTACTAGAGTTTTTACAGGAGGTTTGTGACTCCAGGAGTCCAGTCTGGTTAATTAACACTACTTCTTCTGGTATGTTTTTTGTTAAATCTCAGGAAACAATAAAGTCCTAAATTTCATCAACACTAACAGGACAAAAAGTAAAAAAAAAAATTCAATATGCGGATGCATTCAGAATGTCACTTTAGAGCCGGTACAAAATAACTGCTATATTAACGTGACTTATGCAACAAAGTGAAATAGATGTTTTTTTACTCTAAGCAGGTAGAGGTTAGGGGAATTGTGTTTTACTCAATTGTTTGGAAAAGTTCCTCATTAGGTGCCTCTTCTCGATTCTCAGTGAATCGCTTTTTTTCTCTCTATCCTTTCCTACCCAAACTTTCACTCACATCTGGCCCAGATGGCTCTTGTAGCTCTTTCTGTTCTCTGTCTGCTCTGCTCATTCCTGGCCTTCTGCCTATACAAAAAAAAGAGCAGTGATAAAAAAGTTTGCTGCTTTCGTCTTTGTGCGGTCTCACTACGCCAACCTTATCTATGACCTCTCGTACCTTCTACAGGACGGTTGCAGACCTCAGAGCTTTAGTCCAGCTCCAGCGAGTCTTTAAAAACATCTATAGCTGTCTTTATTGACCAGGACTTTATGTGTATAGTCGGTTTTTATGACATGCTGCTAGAAGAACATCTGGAATAGGAAATTACATTTAAGACGCATTCTGATTTTAATCCTGCATTGGGTTAGCTTAGGAACCCGTGTGGGAAAGGTTTGCAGTGTGTGTGTGTTCTGTGTCCGCGGTTAGAGCTGTGGACTAATGTCAGGTTGATGAACATTTCTGTGAATGAATTTTCACAGTTTGTTGCAGATGTTTGGATTAAGTTGAAAGTGGTTCCTAGTTATTGAATAACAAGTGTGGAGCAGTGCTCTATCTATTTAATTGTCTCCCTTTGTACGTTTGCTTAGAGAAATTATGTCAAATTATGTCAATTTGTTCAAATGTCTCACTAGCTGTGCTATTTCTGGAAGAAAATGTCAATTGACATGTATTTCCTTTAAATTAAATCAATGCGTAAATCCTGAAGATATACATACTGTAGAGTGCGTTTTACCTTACATAGTAAGCGCATTAATATAAAATTGCATTAATTAAATAGCAAACTGTAGAAATCTTTCTGTGGATAACTTCTTTAAAGCAGGAAAAAAATATTGTTGGATAAACAGCCATGCTAAAAAAAAAGACATTTGAAAAGTGAAAAAAAAAAAAAACAGCTGACAAATCGCACCTACTGTCTTAGGGTTGGTTATAAGAATTTGGCATCATCTGTAATTGGGTAGGTGGCCAGCACGTTGAAATCGTACAGCATAAAAGTAAGACTTAAAAACAGCTCAGTTAAGTACCTTCTCATTAAGAAATGGCAGTGAACTAGGTGATTGATGCAAATGTGCATGGATAGCACCTTAACACTCAGTTCACCCACCACTGTTTTTTTTAAAGCAGTGGTGCGCTCAGTATTTCTGATGCATGTGGTACATGTCAGACTAGATGCCAGTGCTTTGTTGAGTTAAACTTCATGTCTGCTCTAAGCTGCTTGAGAGCAAAAACTGAAGTGGCTTAGTGCTAAATTCTGAGCCACTACGTCCAGTCAAGCAGAAGTATTGATACTAAACCTTCTTTTTTTTAACAAATAATTTGAAATGAAAAAACTTATAGAATTGTGGCTTGTGATGTGTTTAGCTTTAAACATCAGCGTGAATGCTAGCAATGTAAATTAAATTAAACAATTGACTGTGCTTTTGGAGTAAGAGGGCTATGCCGTCTGTTTCTTGTCAATCACAGGAACACTAGTCAATTATGTGCATGTGAGCATAATGGGCTTATGGGCATCTGTGAGGTCATGTGTGTGGAAGTGGGTGGATAGCACTTTCCTCTGGGTGTGTAGTCTGCCGTTTGTCACAGACTAATATGGAGGAAGCACACCTCAGTTTACTGGAAATGGCAGCTGTATAAATCAAATAGACAGGAAAACAATGCAAAAAAAAATATTTTAGTGTGTGTCAAAGTGTTAAGTAAGACTTTTGACAAACACATAAAATAATAACTTTACTAATGCAATCATGGCAACAGCTTTTGGCCACAATGGCTTTCCATATTACACATGGTAACCATAAAGTTCTCATATGAATCCATTTTTAATTGACTGTTATTCTGTCATTTTAAAATCTACCTAGTTTTAGATGATACATTGCATTTGTTCAAGAAATGAAAAAAGGTTGAAATTAATCATTAAAAAGGCCTGTTGTTGTGGGTTTGTGTGCAGGAGGTGTGCAGTGAGCTCTGGTGTATGAGCAAGAGTAACCGCTGTATAACCAGCAGCATCCCCGCAGCTGAAGGCACCATCTGCCAAACCAGCACTATAGACAAAGGGGTGAGTATGTCCTAAAAAGAAAAACATATAAATTATAATTTAATTAGTTTCAGAAGCAGAGTTCTCTGTATTGTGTTGAGAGTAGGGTGCCTACACTTTTAGTTTGAGAATAAAGATGATGCTAAGGGATTTTTTTTCTCGATACAGTGGTGCTACAAGCGGATGTGTGTGCCGTACGGCACTCGTCCAGAGGGAGTGGACGGTCAATGGGGTACGTGGTCTCCGTGGGAGGAGTGCAGTCGTACCTGTGGGGGCGGAGTCTCCTCCTCTGTACGGCATTGTGACAGCCCCAGGTGAGACATTTTTCCCAGATATAATGTACATTTTATTACAAATTGACGTTACAGTTATATACACATATACCATAGTACAGCTGAAATCTTGATCCTGATTGGTCAGAAGGTGTCCTAATCAGTGTTGGGGGACGTTACTTTTTACTAAGTAACTACAGTGGAACCTTGGATTACGAGCATAATTCATTCCGGAAGTGGGCTCGTATTTCAAAACACTCGTAAACCAAATCAAAATTTTCCATAAGAAATAAGGAAAACTCAAATTATTTGTTCCACAGCCCCCAAAAATAAATACATAAAAATAATTAACATAAAATCTAAAGTAAAAATAAAAAAATTAACCTGCACTTTACCTTTAAAAAAAAGGGTTTTCGTTTGTGCGCGCAGGCACTCTGTATGTGTATGTGTGTGTGTGTGTGTGTGTGTGTATGTGAAGCTAAAGTAAGGAAAAAAGTAATCAGTTACTTTACAGCGTTACTTTCTGATAAAAGTAACTAGTTAGCATCACTCAGCAAGGGTGTGGCCCATAATCTGTTAACTACTAATACCCCTATCTCACCTATGCGGTCGGTACTTGCGGAAGCTCGTGGACCTTGCAGAATTTCACGGAACGTCGTGTGATCACTTGCAGCGGCTCACGGTGCCTTACACCACTTCTCACTGCGAGTCAAACCGCATAGGTGAGATAGGGATATAACAGCAGGAATAGCAGAGGGGGCAGGTAATCGGGGCAGGGCTTGTAGGACGAGTTTCACACACACACACACACACACACTAACGGAATGACTGCTGTCTGGCTCATGGATTACATAACTTGTCTGAATAACGGAATTACTTTTTTGAAAATATAACTAAATAACTGAATACAGAATAAAGCTGTATAGACGATGAGTGAGTGATGAGAACTGAGTACTTAAATGGCGGACCTAACGCGTTAGATTACTTGTTACCTTAAAAAAAGTAATCCAAGTACTCTAACTTGGACCCACACAGTTCCTAATACAGTACATTATTGTTTTTATAGAAACAGGGCCTTATATGGCGAACACGATGCATCATTGATATTTAATAATAAACCGATTATTAAACAAAGAAAGCTACAGCTGGGTCCATAAATTTTGGAACAAAGATATGGGATTTTTGCCATTTGAAAGACTCAAGATGTGAGCAAAGTTAAGACTTTCAGCTTTAATTCAAGGGGTTTTGACAAAAGTGTGGTATTAACTATTCAGGAATTACAACCATTTCCATACACACGCACCCTATTATACACTCTGTCCTGTTTGTATAAAATTGATTTCCATATATGGTCAATATTTCCTGTTCTTGCTTCTCTGTGTCCTTGTAGTTAAACAAACTCACCATTTATTGCTACAGTTGTGTATGTAACTCTCTGTAAGGTTGTTTGTATGTTGATTGATGACTCACATGTACTGTACTTACCTACACTTTGCACTTTACGTACACTTCATAACTAATAAACCAGCGTCTCAAAGTTTTTCTTCTCACGTGTTGCCGGTTTGCCAGATTTTCCTAGCATATCAAAGTAATTATGTTTGTCATATTCTGATTTGTCCTGATTGTAATTCATCGTGTACTCTCAGTAATGAAGTGTATTTTATTTTTAATATGATGTGTTGTTATTAAGGCCAGTGTAACTCACTGATGAAAAAACAAATAAAAATTAAACCGAGCAGGAGCAGACATGATGGCTGGTTTTGAATAACATGGAGTGGAGTTGACAGCGTGATGAGGACTTCATGTGAAATTGCTCTCAGATGTTGCTTTAATCTCAGTTTATGTGTGTGTGTGTGTGTGTGTGTGTGTGTGTGTGTGTGTGTGTCTGTGTGTGCGAGCAGGCCAACCATTGGAGGACGTTTCTGTCTAGGCGAGAGGAAAAGGTTCAAATCCTGCAACATCGAGGTGAGTTTTAGGTAAAACATAGTGTGGTCCAGCACTAAACACCCTTTATTTTTACAGCTCAGCATGTCTGTCTCCAGAGGTCACAACCTTTTACTACTTAATGTTTTTTTTTGCTTTATGACCACTTAAGGCACCTTCTGAACTGAGTGTGGAGGAAAAATGTCAGAGGAATGCAGAACGTTTTATTAGTTTTCAGTACTATTTCTAGAAATAAGCAAATCTATCCATAAAATATGGGAATTATGATCTTTAAATCATTAAAAATGTACAGAAATGTCCTTATCATAAAAACTCCTAGGGAAACTGCAATGGAACAGAGTGTAATCATTGTTTTTCTTGGCTTCAACATTCTCAAAGCCCATTGAACATGTTAAGTTCATTTACAGCAGCTTTTGTTTGGCGCATTTGATAATTTCACATCACTGATCATGTGACAGAGAGAAGTGATGCAATGGGCTCTTCATGGATGTGCTGTGTTTTGCTGTGTAATGCAGTGGTTCAATATTGCGATTTCCCAAATAATTAAAAAGTTCAAAGAAGTCATATGTAACAATTTTCTCATAGACAACCTTATGAGGAAAATTATTTACCGGAAGGAGTGAAAGTCTGAAAATGGTGTTTAGCATGTTTTTCAGCAAACCCTTAATTTGTATATATATATACACACACTACTCACAATAAGTTAGGGATATTGTTATTTACATGAGTGCTTTTCCTATTTGCTCTGAATTTGAATGAAA
>JAQMYJ010000040.1:3155209-3171994 GCA_030014305.1 Clarias laeviceps | reverse complement strand
GATATGAGTCATAGTTGAAAGAACGTGTAAACAGATGGTCAAAAAAAATCAGATATAGGCAACAAATCAGAATTGGGCATCGAGACCTGCAGTGTAAACGGGGCTTTAATTTACATGTTTTGATTGTTTTTATCTGCAAAAATATGATTATAGTGTTGGAAATTGTAAATTTTGATAATATTTTTGGGCGGCTAGAATGTATTATCTGCATTTACATTATTTCCTATGAGAAAATGCGTTTTGTAATATGAAATTTGGCCTATGAAGAACTCGCCTATGAAGAACGCGCCTCCGGAACGGATTACACATAGATTTTATATTATGTATATTATGGTTTTGGTGGGTTTCCTCTTGGTACTCCAAAGATGTGCAGATTACGTTAATTGGCATTCTGAAATGCCAATGTGTGTGTGTGTGCCCTGTGATGTATTGGCACAGATCCAGAGTCTACCCTGCCTCGTGCACCGAGTCTCCTTGCAGTGCATTTAAAAAGAACAACGATTTTTCAAGTGACTTGATGATTTGATCTGTGTGTGTGTGTGTGTGTCTGTGTCTCTGTCTGCCTGTCTGTTTGTGTAGCACGTGGGTTGTGATAAAATCCTTGGCTCAGATGCTCGCGAGGACCGCTGCCGTGTGTGTGGGGGTGATGGGAGCAGCTGCGAGGCCATCGAGGGCATCTTCAACGATTCGCTGCCTGAAGGAGGTACGTTTCATTTGTGTTTCTTTCTATTTACAGACCATGCTGCTTCAATACCATTTTCTTTCCAAGTTTGCAGATCCCTTTCTCCTGGCAGTCCTCTCCGACTTTATACAGGAAGCTGTAGAAATGTCAACTTATGCTTTGAGATGTAAGTCATCGAATTATGAAATAAAGTGACCTGTTTAATTACAGGCACGGAGACACAGTGGATTTACAGTAGGTGTCAGAATACGAGCGGGGAAGCTATTTGGTTGAGAAAGAAAGCAGCACGAAATTTTTTTTTTTCATCTCAGAGTCCATGGAGTTTGTCGGCCGTTGAGGTGCAGTTCCTGGAACTACACTGGATGGTCTTAAATCCTGCTCGCTCACTGTGTGAACACACGTGTTGGGTTACAGGTCTCTGGAGTGGAAGGTTCGGGCAACGACGTGCAAAAGCTCTCGCTGTACAGGAAAAAATGATCCGGTTCAGCTCCTGTGGTCTGACTGAAGCAATTGGATATGTGTCTTCTGTCTTTGTAGTAATCCCGCAGTAATGCCTTGGCCCTGCTTCTCTATTATAATCTCATGAAGCAAAATGTGTGTGGGTGAGAGGGAGAGAGAGAAAACCGCTATTACATCTATTTATGTTCACTCGAACCTCACTCACTAGAAACAGTATGAAACATTTAAGCATGGAATGAAACACTTTTTGGTATGCTCTTACAGGAAAATAAGCAACAACAAGGGCTGTAGCTGTAACCAAGCTGAAGGTGATTAAAAACCTACAACCATCACCATGTCCTGGAGCGTTTTATCCCTCTTATACTGCAGCAAGTAGTGTCCTTCTCTCTTAAGCCTCTCTTCCTTTCTTTTAAAGTTAATATAGAAAAAGCAGCAACCTGTTACCAAGCACAAAGCAATCACGTTTAAAAAAGAAACCAGAAACTCTTATCTTTATCATGTACAGGTTGTGAATGATAAAGTTTGTATAAAAGCACTTTACATACTAGCAGGCCTGGCACACCAGTCGACTGTAGTGCATGCCATATAGTCTCTGAGCATGCCAGGGTTGTTTCTGGATTGTTTAGTTACTAAAATGCACCATTTTGTACCACCTTAATTTCAGAACCTCTTATTTGTTTTTGGTTGCTGTATGTACTGCAGCCTGTTTTTTTCCACTCATATTCCATCTCTCTCTGTCTTGAATCCATAAATCATGATTAGTCTCCACATTTATAACACAGGCAGTGAAACCTGTCTTTCAGCATGGCTGGAAAACACAGGCCAACCTGGATTCAAATAAAATGAAATAAGACTTTTGGATCAGGTTTTAGCCTCACGAGAGCCAACTTTAACACTTTTTCGCCTCATACCTGCTCCAAACGACTCTATAATTGCTTTATGGAAAGTCAAACAATGTGTCTGTGTGTTTTGTCGTGTTTTTTACTTTATCTTTCATTTTTCTTTTTCTTTTTTTTTTTTCCAGTTTAGAGTTGGACCCATGCCGCTTTTGAGAGAGCGGAGTGATTTTAAGGCAAATTCATAATTACTTGCTCACATGCAATGTCTGTAACATTCAAATATATTTAAGATTCAAGGAAAAAAGAAATTAAGAATGTATATGATCTATGCCAAGCCTGAACTGTCTGTCATACACTGTCTGAAAATTGGGCACCCTTATCCAGTTTGGGACTGGGAAAGGAGACGGTGGAGTTAGAGTTTAGGAGGCTATATGATGAAGAATAAAGGATATGAATGGATATGAAATGGCATGCAGGGTACTTGGGGGTATATAGAGGAATATAGAGGAGTATGGAGCTCAACAAATTGATTTCCAGGGTAACTGAATAGTACAAAGACATAACCAAGGGGTCCAAGTGGATATAAAAGGACATGGAGGGTAGAGATGGATACAAGGGTTATCTAAAGGGTATGTGGATAGTTAACCAATCTTTGGAAGGAGTTGAGATGAGTGAGATTGGTATGAGTGGTGAGTGAAGGGTATAAAGGAGTATAAAGGGTCGTGGATGGTTGAACTAAGAATGAAAAGATGGAAGCATAGGAGGTTGGGAGGAGGGGTTTAATGAAAAGGTAAGTTGGAAGGTTGAGTTGGGTAGAAAGGATAACCAAAGGGTAAAATTGATTTGAATGGTTAGGGATGAGTCAGCTTGGTATGAATGGTGATTGAAGGAATATGAAGACGCATGGAAGGATGAGGTGGGTAGGGTTGGGTAACTGAAGGGTGTATAAGGATAAAAGGGCCATGGAATGTTGGGTTGAATATAAAGCGCATCGAAAGGGTGGCCACCGAGGCTTGAGACAGTTGTAAAGGGTAACAGAATGTTGACGTGTATGAATAAAGGCATTTGGTGTAGTAGAGTAGGATATGGCAAGGGAATTGTGTATCCATAACAGATTTGTATTGTAGAGAACTGAATTGTAGAGATGGATGCTCAGGGGTATGGAGGATACAGGTGATGGTAGAAAGGATGATATTCAGTGGGTACGATAAGAAGAGATATACAGGGGTACAGGGGGATATAAACTCATCAGAAATAAATTTGCAACATAAAAACATTATGTCCAATATTGTGTAGACTCCTCCTGTGCAACTAGTGTGGCTCTGGCCCTTCAGATCCTTAGGGTGCTATGAATTGTGGGATGGATTGGACTTGTTTGTCCGGCCCATCCTATGGGTACTCTGTCGGATTAGAATCTGTGGAATTTGGGAGGCCAGGTTGGAAGCCTTGGGCTCTTTGCCTGCCAGGCCCCACTGCCAAGTGCACTGGATTTTTTGGTGCCTTTATACCAGGCCAGCATTTAATTTTTTGGTGATTTGTGCTGCATTGACTTTTCATTTGGATCAAACCAGACAGACTGTCTTTTGGTCCCCATGAGCACGGGTGAGCCTTGGGTGCTTAAGATCCTGTGACCAGTTTACTGGTATATAATTGATAATCATTGTTAATGTGTTAATATTGTGGCGGATTAGTGTCAGTGGTAAAGAAGTACTTCAGGGAATGCAAGGGATATAGATGTATGGGATGGAAAAGGTACAGGCTGGTACACTGGTTTATAGAAGGACACACAAAGTTTCAAATGGGATATAAAGTGATACAGATCTGAATGAAGTAGTATAGTGTAGTGTCAAGGGCTTAAAGAGGTATAAAGATGCTAACAGGTTCTTTAGCTAAAAGCTTGGCCAAGAAGTCATTGTACATTTTATGAATAAAAAACTTTGAGTTTTTATGCTGCAGAATTCATCACATCATTAAGGTATGTGTGCGGTGAGTATTGACTTATGAAGCAATAAGTCATGGGTTTGAGACTATTCCAGGAAAGCTGCATGCTTTTTTAAAGCGGTTGTTTGAGAGGTTACTTGGCATGAAGTGGTCTGTGGTTTGAACTTTGGTCATTACCCCAGCTATGGTCGAACACATTTCACCCTGATCCTACTGCACTGGGACAAAGAATAACTTCATCTGTCAGTGAACGCTGCCTCTAGTCCAAATGGGTTCTCAATATCGGCTAAGAATAACCGTTGTGGCTTTCATCTGCCCTAATATGGACAAACGCCCTGGGTGGGGTTGGAGTTGATGCTAATAGCAGTGTTGGTGGTTGGGTGGAATGTTGACATTGGGCTGTTGGGTCAGTATTAAGGAAAGGGTGTAGTAGTTTTTAGAAAGCAGAGTTTAGATAGTGATAATATTGGTTGTTTTACATTTGAGCCACCATTGTCAATAAAGTTAGAATGTACAGTACTAAGAGTAATGATAAACAACCAGAGCAGTTTTAACCATTCTAAGAATTTTAAAATGGATAAATGAAATGAATGTGTACTATCAACTAGTTAGCTGGCTATGGAATTTTGCTAATTCAGCAACAATTTCATTTTAATTGTATGGTGTTGGTAGCTACATTTATAAAAAAAAAAATTGCAAGCAACAGTATTTATTCTTTACATAAGTTGGCGAAAGGATTTCAATTCCTTTAATTGTAATTGCTGGTGATGGCACGGTGGCGTAGTGGCTAGCACTGTCACCTTGCACCTCCAGGGTCTGGGCTCGATTCCCGTCCAGGGTCGATTCCCGTATCTGTATCCATGGTGTTGTTTTCCTTCCAAAGACCTGCAGATTAGGCTAATTAGCGCTCCCAAGTTTCCTGTAGTGTGTGTGTGGCCTGCGAATGTCCAGGGTGTACTCCGCCTTGTGCCCTAAGTCTCCTTTATTAGGCTCCAGCCCCCTTGCGACCCTGAATACAGGATAAAAACGGGAATGGACGATGGAAGTTGACGAGAGACGAGAGTTTTTGATTGCAGGCATTTCTTTGATGAGTCAAACGTCAACTTTTCTTTGATGACAAAATTCTGGTCTTTGATTGATAAGTTAAAGACAATCTGGAAGAAATTGTACCTTCAAGAGTACCTAACATGGGCAGGTGTAAAAGTACTTCTTGAAAGTTTGTTAGTGAACAGGATGTGGTACTGTAGTAGCCATGTGGTTGGTGCTAAGATCATCAGGAGATATATTGGTCAGTGTAGGCATTTTGAAAAGTAATGAGCTCATCTGCTAACAGAATCATCAGGAGCTCATATATAGCAGGGAGGCGTGCATGGTTTGGTGTTATTAGTGGTGTAGTGGAAGGTGAGCCAGGTGGCGCTGGTGGCTTACATATGGGCTAAGCTTTTTATTTTAGGCACTGGGACGCCTAAAAGACCACACCCTGGACCACAAAGCCCAGGGAGGTCAAGCTCAGGGACCTGGTCTGGGCTTTAATAGATTTTTTTGTTTGTGAATATTGAAATTCCACCAGTCATTTTGTAATCTGATTCTCTACCCGTCTTGTTGTCCTTCTCCTTCTTCTTCCCTAGTCTTATGAGCCCTGCCAGTTTTTTGCAGTTATGTTTACCACATGGCTTCTTACCCGTTAATATTTTTATTACTCTCTCACTCTCGCTCTCTTCTTCTCCTCTCCACTGAAACCCACACGCTTTTTTTTTTTTTTTTTTTCCTTCGGTCTGGTTTTTGGAGATGGAGTTATTTGTAGGCCTGCGGTCTAGAGCTGGCCGGCGCTGACTGACCTCAGACGAGTTCGGTGCTCAGCTGTGGAGACGTTGCCCAGGAATTCAGCAGGAATCTCAAACCTCTGCTGAATGCTTATTCCAGAGCAGGCCTGCTGTAGAGAACACCACTCACCACATTATTCCTCAGTGTAACCATGAATAAACGTCCATTTGTGTGTGTGTGTGTGTGTGTGTGTGTGTGTGTGTTCTCAGGTTATGAAGAGGTGATCAGGATTCCTAAAGGGTCTGTGTTCATACATATACAGGAGCTCAACATTTCTCTTAATTATTTAGGTAAGAAAGGGTTTATTTGTTTGATTCTTAGCTGTCTAGAGAACTGGACTGCAGTTATCTGTCATAAAATTGTTCTCCTTCGGTGGCTTTTTGCAATATAAAATAAATAAATAAATAAATAAATGAAACATTTATAATTATAAATAAATAATAATAATAAAATATATTATATATATTTTTTCAAATTCAAATTTTATTTGTCACATACACAGTTATACACAGTATGATATGCAGTGAAATGCTTATGCGACCGCCTGTGACCTTAAAACTAAAATATTATTAATAGGAAATAAATATGAATAAAAAAGAAATACAATAGAATTTCTTTTTTGCTAGGATAAGAATAATATACCTATAGAAGACAAATATACAATATAAGAAAAATATAAGAAAAATATAAGAAAACTTAGCTGTACAAATATGGAAAAGAAAAGATTCTGTACAATATAGAAATTTTAATTATAAATATTATAAATATAGAAACACACATATGTCAAGTGACTTCCCTCCATAAGAAATAATGAAAACTCAGATGATTCGTTCCACAGCCCAAAAATATTCATATAAAAAGAATTAACACAAAATATAAAGTAAAAATAAAACAAATTTTATTTTTGCCCACAATGTTACACAAGGGCATGGATGTTGCCTATACGAGTGACACACGCGCACTCACACTCGCATTGTCCACATTCCCACAGCGCACGTGAGAGAAGAACCATTGGCTCAGTTGTGATCACATGACGCTCGGAAATCAACAACTCTTGACAAATCAGTCGAGAATTTCACTGAGTGAAACCTTGTTGCTGATTGTATGATAATAATAGCTTAGCCTTATAATACACAGCTGTATTCGAGTACTGGCATATTTAGCATCTTTTAGAATATTTATCATATTTTTTTATATCTTCACAACTTTCCCCCTGCAGTTCTGAAAGGCAAAAGTGACCAATACTTCATCAACGGCAAGCTGACCATTGACACACCACGCCGGTTCGACATCGCTGGGACAACGTTCCACTACAGCCGACCTGCTGATCAGCCTGAGACCCTCGAGGCATTAGGGCCCACCAATATGACTCTCGTCATCATGGTAACCAAATCTAGATGTTGAGGAAAAAGCTAGTTGAATATAATACCTGTTTCTCTGAGCCTGGTGCATAACTTCCATTTACTCTTTGGAAAATTTTGATGTATTTGAACAACATTTCGACAATCCCTGACTCTATGTGTGTGTGTGTGTGGTAGGTGTTGGTAAGGGAAGAGAACCAAGGTATTCATTACCGCTTTAACCCCCCTGTAAACAGAGACACCCATAGTGTCTTCACCTGGCACTCGACATCCTGGAGCCGCTGCTCCGTCTCATGCGCTGGAGGTACGGACTCACACACACACATACACACACACACACACACACACGCACACACCTAAACACCTATACAATGCAATAAAGAAGGAGGTGATTGTAGGTTCTTGCTAAGAGCTCGATTCATTATTTAATTACATTTATTAAATTCAATCAATTAATACACTAAAACAGACTTTGAGACTGATTTGTTACAAATGGCTGGAAAATTAAGAAAGAAATATGTATGTGTTTGTGTGTGACAGGGTTTCAGATCCAGCAGGTGGTGTGTAAGAAGCAATCGGATTATTCAGTGGTTTTCAATCACTTCTGTGACAAGAAGAGCAAGCCTAAAGAGAAGAAACGTCCATGCAACACAGCGCCGTGTCCTCCGACGTGAGTGTGTGTAGAGCAGAAATATAAAATTAGTTATATGTTGGAAACAAAACATGTTTAGCCCTAAAACCAGGCTTATTTGGTTGGGTTTTTGAGTGTGGTGGATGGGTTCATCTTGTCAAATTGAATCAACAGTCTAACTGTGATTCATAAACCTAGAGAGCTGGCTCGTGGCGTGCAACCGAAATATAAAGACAAAGGGAAAATATTAGTGAATATGAGTGGTGTTCAAGTTAAACCGGGACTTGTGATGAAATTTCTGGTGAATGAAGGTGTGAAAACAATTGAAAAAGACTTCAAGCTCAGTACGGTGATGAGACTCCGTAGTGAAACATTAGAATTTGCAAATGTTTTATAGAAGGATGTACATTCAGCGAGTGGAACACCTGAATTTCCACATGTTTGGGCCATTAAAGGAGTTCCTGGGAGGCCAGTGTTTTAGAGGTGAAGCAGGCACTCTGATCATGGCTTTCAGGTTCTACCTTAATGGTGTCCAAGCATTAGTGAAACGCCTGGATAAGTGCATTAGCCTAGCAGCGGATTATGTAGAGATATAAATAGATGCAATCAAAAGGTCTGGTTTGGCCTGAACACCATTAGTGCAATGTACAAGTGCATTAATCTGATCTCTCTCTCTCTCTCTCTCTCTCTCACACACTCTGTCAGCTGGTGGGTGAGCGAGTGGTCCGAGTGCAGCAGGAGTTGTAGTGGAGGCGTGCAGACGCGAGAAGTGCTGTGTAAGAGGAAGATTAGCTCTACAGAAGAGAAGGTTCAGGACGATTCAACATGCGTCCAGCCGCGGCCTCCCCTCACCGAACCCTGCAATAATCACACCTGTCCACCTGAATGGCACGCCCTTGACTGGTCTGAGGTACACCTACAGCTCCCGGCACACTCGTTCATATTACAAAAATAAATTAAAAAAAAATCCCTTTATATTACATAGTTTGTTGACTTAATATATATAATGAATAATTTTTTTATTCATATATTATATGTTAATATAAGTACATAATGAAGTAATTTGCAAGGTTGCTTTACTTTGATCATTTTTAAATCATGAAACATGAATTAAATATGTAAATGATTATAATTACTGAACCTCAATGGATTTAGAAAGGATGTAGATATAGTACATAGTGGTTAACACTGTCGTCTTGCACCTTCAGGGTTCGATTCCCAGCTTAGGGTCTGTGTACTCCCTGTGCTTGGTGGGTTTCCTCTGGGTACTTCGGTTTCCTCCCACAGTCGAAAGACATGCATATTAGGCGCTAATTGGCGTTTCTGAATTGTCCGTATTGTGTGAATGTGCATGTAAATGTTAACTTGAGGTCCCACCACGGTCGTAAAAAAATGGAAATAAATCCACTGGCCTCCAATGGTCCCTAGTTGTACTACAGAGGTTCCTGGATAGATGGATGGATGGATGGATGTGCATTTATACATACGCCCTGTAGAGACAGTGGTTCAGTAACAAGAAGACATGAGAATGAAAGAAGTAAGTCCAGACCTAGATAGATTTTCAAAACCAAGGAAACACCTTGGTGTTTAAATCTGTCATACCTCACAGCCCTGACTATTGCAGCACGCTCAGCAGTGATCCAATGTCTGGATAAAGTAGAGGATGTCACAGGAGCAGAGGAGAATCAATTCATGACAAACACATTAAAATGTGGGTCACATTGTAAGGGTACTGTTGTAAGATTACTTTCTGAAGTTCATCTCTCTCTCTCTCTCTCTCTCTCCTTGTACGTGTAGTGCACTCCCACCTGCGGTCCAGGTTACAGGCAGAGGGTAATTCTGTGCAGGAGCGGAGAGAGCGGAGACATCCTGGACGAGTCCGAGTGTCCTAAACATAGCCGTCCCACCACCAGGATGCGCTGTAACCTGCAGCGTTGTCCTCCTCCTCAGTGGCTCATTGGTCCATGGAGCGAGGTCTGACTGACATCCATAGAAGAACAAATCCCACTTCACATCACACAGCTGGGAGATTTTTACAGAAAAGTTGCTGACAAAAAAATGTCGCCGTAATCATAGCAACGGATCGGTCATTTGCCAGTTTTAGCTAGTAACGGTTAATTTATTGTTGGTGTCTTGATTTGAATTATTATTCTCAGTAATGCAGAAGAAATAACCCTCGGTGTTTGTCTTCACTGTAGCTTTGTAACGTTGGAATTTGGGCAGCGCAGTATTTAATTTGTCATTAATCAGCTTCATGTTTATTTATTTTTTTTACTACACTTTCAACCTGATTGGTCAGAAGATAAAAAAAAAAAAATGTGCTGTTATGAACAAATCCATGGTGTGTATGCTTAGTCCTGTATGTGTGTGTTTTCTTGCCAGTGTTCAGCTAAGTGTGGCGTGGGGCATCAGATGCGTGCCGTGCAGTGTGTGTCACACACTGGTCTGCCGTCCAACGAGTGTCTGGAGCTGCACCGACCTGGCTTTATGCAGCAGTGCAGGAGCAAGTGTGACATCAGCGTCCCCACAGACAACCCTGAGGGTGAGAGCGCTCAAAGTGGACTCTGGTCTACTGCATGGCACCTTTAACACACACTCATTCACACACACATATTCACAACTCGGGGTAATTTTCTATACCAAGTCCAGCTACTGGAATGTGTTGGGAAAGTGGGAGGAAACCGTAGAAACCTGGAAGAGACCCACATGGTCACGACGTCAGACAGACAGTAACCTGAGCTCAGGTTGTTTGTCTGTCTGTTGGTCTACCTACATCTTTATCTTTTTGTCACTGGATATGTTTGTCTGGCTGTTTATAGACAGGTTCTCTCCAAAAAATCTCCAAATCTATGTTACAGAATGTCTTTTCTTCTCTTTTCCCCCGTAGAGTGTAAAGATGTGAACACGGTCGCATACTGCCCCCTGGTGCTCAGGTTTAAGTTCTGCAGCCGCCCATATTTCAGACAGATGTGCTGCAAGACCTGCCAAGGACACTGACCTCCTCTCTTCTCCTCTCTCTCTCTCTCTCTCTCCTTTTCTCTCTCTTTGTGCTCCCTCGGTCTCTTCTTTCCATGCTTGGAGTCCCAATCCCACCCTAAAGTGAGAGAAAGAGAGTGAAAGAGATCGAGCAAAGAAATGAAGAAAAGCGAGAGACTGTGCTGCTGTCCTCCACTCTTCCAAACCAGCTGCTCTGGTGCAGTTCCTGTGAATGTCAGATGGTCAGAGAGAGAGAGAGAGAGAGAGAGACATTTGTCTTTTATTAGTTGTCCTAAACATGGTGCTAGTTCATATTTCTTCCATATTTCCAACGGGATACTTTGGTTCTACTCAGTTACAGCTAAAACAGAGCATAGGACTGCACAGATTACAGTTTTTTCCTGCTCATAGGCTCATACCTTTTCTAATTTATGGATTATTGATCCAAGTATAGAAATACCAAACCTAATTTTGCAGACAGGAGCGCTGGATTGATTAACAGATTATAATAGACCTGGATAAAGCACATGAAGAAAATTAATTAACATGCAAAATATTTGCATGAAATATTTGCGGAAATGTTATGGTTAATGTTTTAAATCGAAATATTAAAGATCAGCCTGTTTCATGTTCAAAATTTCGGTGGAACAACAAAATCCAAAATTCAGTGCAACAGATTCAGGTTGCTTTCACACTACGGAGTCAGGCACGGATCCGAGTACTCTTGACCTCAAAGTATGGTACATTTGCGTAATGTAAAAACTTTGTACTGTGCCCGGGGACGGATAAGTGTAAAGTGCTGGAATATACTTGAAAATCTGCTTTTGAAGACTGTGTATTGTACTCGGGCATGGTTCAAATCAAATATCAAAGGAAGTTGTACCTACAGGGGACCACTGGTTAGAATACAACAAAGCCACCTGTCTCTTCTGATATCTGTCTCAATCATGGTCATAGTTGATAAAGTAGGAAAGCAGGCGACATGGTCGCTCTTGGAATTTTCTCATAAATATCAACAATATTAGGCATAATGAAAAGGTCGACATCTATATACTCTTCTTCTGCTGGATCGCAAACCAACTTGGTGCATACTGCCTCCTGCTGTATAGGAGAACGAAGATGTGCAAGTGTACTTGGGTACAGGAAAATATTACTAATGTGAAAGCTGGCCAGCGAGGGAGAGGGGAGGGGAAGCAGTCATGCCTAGTGTGAAAGCAGCCTCAGATTGAGCAAATCCTGGCAACCATCAATTTACAATTTACTCATTTTATTACATTTGTTCATCAAATTGAACGGAAATCGGAAAGTACATACAATTTATATTTGTAGTAGAAGTACATTTGAAACATAAAGTTTGACTTGATTCAACAAAAGAATCTTTAGGTAAAAATTGTATCCATTAATTTTCAATGAACGCTTTTTTCCTGCTCAGAGTTTACCAAGGAAACGGAGAGATTATGACAGGAATACTTTTTCAAATTTCACAGCAACGGAACACAAGTGCAATTTCTACTTTCACAAATGTTACTCCGTAATTAATCACTGCTCTTCACTTTTTATACAACAGCCATCATGCTCTAGGGTAAAACCAGTAACCTCATTTCAAGCAGCATTTGCATTGCGTTTTTTATTAAAACGTAAAAAAAAACTGACGTTTCTATTCATCCGCACAGAACTGAAAACAGACTGGGTTTTGTCCAAGCATAGAACCAGTTCTCAGTCCCTGACTCTGCATGGAACATTCAGGTTTCTTTTTTGATCACTTCCTCTTTTCTATTTCTCATAAGATAGAGCAATGACTGAAATATCAGTGTGTTAAAGCTGTAGTGTAAGGAAAACGCCTGAACTGTGCAGTGCTCTGTTTAAAAAAAGTCTACAACACTAATGACCACACACTATTCACTGTTTACATTATCTTGGTTTATCCTTTTTGGTGTGTTTTTTTGTTTTTCTTTTTTTTTATTAGGAGCTTTAGGTGTTTGTGCTGAGATAGGATGACATCACACAAGTGGCAAATGTACAGTTCATCCAATAATCATACAGTATTTGCACAGTATTCCTTTCTCAAATGTATTCGATCAATGAAGAGACAGTCGCTGCTTAACTGTTTTGCGCTGATGATGTGAGACCTAGTGTTGCTAAGAAATAAATGAATCGTCTCAGTTCTGTATTAAAGATACACAAATGTGTTTTTAGTCTAGAAATAGAAATCAGACTTCATAGTCATTGGTGCTGGAATGAGGAAGGTGGGTGGAGTCAAGTGGCTTAAAGACATACAGTATGTTAATGATTATAATATTATTTACAGGTATTTATATAGCGTAATGATAAAGGAGCATGAAAAGATGATATTTTCATGGCTGCAACATGATGTATTGTTCAAGTCAATGTTGCGTTGCAGAATCTTCAGAATCTTAGCGTCCTCCTTTTGATCAGGAATACTTGGATGTCACATGTTGCATTAATAATATCTCACTTTAGACAGATAAAATAAATAAATAAAAAAAAGAAGGTAAAAAAAAAAGTCAATTTATATCAGAAAAAAATCTAGCTTATCTAAAAATTGTGGAAATACAATCAACCACTTAGTATCAACCATTCAGTATAATAAGCTTTATATATGCTGCATACTGTATAACCTCTCTGTGACTGTATTATGATTGCCCTGATCTTGCCCTTATTCAGATCGCTAGACCAACATAGCAGGAGGTCATGAATGATCGCTTTTATGATCAAACAATTTGAATAAAAGGTAGTGTTCATAGAGCTCCATAAGAGCTCCATAAGCCCTTTATGACACAATGTACTTCTACATACTGTGCTATAAACCTTAGTGCTAGAATGCATGCCATGACATAATCTGTCATTATGGTGACGTGACATAGTTATTGGACTTCCTTGGACTCTTATAAGCAGAAATAAGAAAATTACTCAAGGGCGTGAAACAATCTTCACAATCTTCATAATCATATAAGAAAAACAATCTTTCTTATAACCATGTAATGCTTTCTATGCCAAGGTTATTTACTCTAAATGCCGAAGTGTAAGCTTATTTCATCAAACTCACATGGTTAGTTGCATCACCTTATAGCTGTTATGTGGATCTGACACACTAGTAGTGCACTAGGCTATAATCAGTTGACATAACAACCGTCTTTGTCACTTGACTCAGATGAAGAAGACTCTAGAAATTATTATTTAGCCAATTCTTAAGTGTTTATAAATGTTTATGTTAATGGTCATTATGTCAGCCAGCACTTATTAAAGAAATACTTATTTACAAATATTTATGTAGGTTCATAAATGGGTTACGTAGTTTCAATGTCACTTTAATATGAAATTAAGGCAACCAGTGTTAGTCAGAGTAAGCATTGCTGAATGTGTTTAAGTTTTTGTTAGTTGTCATAAAGGGTTTATGTAGTCCTTCTGTCACCTTTACGTACAAATTACATAAAGTAGTATTTATCAGCTAACACCATTAAACATGTCTATTTAGTTTTATGGCCATTATTATTAGGGGTTTATGTAGTTGCTATGTCACCTTAATATTAATGCAAACCTTACAGAAATTAGTGCTTGTGATGTTTATTGGAGTAGGCACTTACAAACATTACTGTCGGTTTGTGTCAGGTGTTATAAAGAGTTTATGTAGTTGTTGTGTCAACTAAAATGTTTAAAAAGTCAATTTGGTTAGATAATGCTTATTGGAGAAGCATTTATAAATGTTTATGTAGTTTTATACATTAGGTGCTATAACATAAAACTACATAAACATTTACTTGTCATGCAGTTGTTATGTTACCTGATTACAGAATTTAAAAAGTTTTTTTTACCTGTCAGACGTCATGTAGTACTATGAACACTACCTAGAATATTCGTAAAAAAGGATATCTGTCGGTTTAAAGAGAAAAATATATATGATACTTAAGCAACAAAAAGAAAAAAATACTAAAGTGATTAGTAGTGAAAGAACTCATCACATTCGGTGTGGAAAATGACTCCATAATGAATAAAATTTTATAAGAGCCGTTTGATAGACCTGACTAAAACAAAGCGGCAAATGCAGATGTGTCATCTGATTCTGCCTTGTTTGTTCCCAAAAAAGTGAAAATGTTTTTGATGTGGCTTGTGTTTATCAAAAAACAAACCAAAAAAAAAATTAAATCATTTTATGTGAGATGCTTAAACATTTCAGTTTTAAATAGTTTATCAGAAGTTGACAATCTGGCCAGAAATGACGTTATTTCCATTGTTTTCTCATCACCACTGTGACGCTTGATCAATCCGGACAGCTTTTCCCACCCAGAGTTCAGAGCTTCATTGCTCTTGAGCTTGTAGCAAACAAGTAAAGGAAGCGTATATCCACCGGTTTAGCATTGATTAATTTTGGATTAAAGGAGAAAACTAAGAGAATTTGTTTTGCTTTAATACACTAAGCACTGGAGCGAGTTAGATAAAATTAGCATTAGAAGAGCTAAGCAACTTTGAGTGTTATGAAGGTGCTTTATAAATGAAATAGGTTGTTATTATTACTTTCATTTTTCAGTTTATAGTATTATAGATATACTGTATATGTTAGGTGTTTTTTTTTGCATTAGCCTATTTAGTATAGTTTGACATGATGTTTATGGGAAGGTACAGTTACAGTACAGTTAGTTTGGTATTAATACTAACACATATCTTCACATTTCAAAATCCCAAAGCTGTGGAAGAGGTAATTAGCATTTGGACTAGCAAAAGCATTAGCATTGCCATGCCGGACGCTGGTCATTTTTATTAAAGCACTGACGTGTGTTAAGACAACTGTACTTGTAGTTTCTATTTTTAAAAAGGGTATAGTGTATGTTGACTTATTTCTAATCAGACATATTTCAGATGATGTGCCATTTACATTGGAGAGAAATATTGTCCAGAAAATACAATACCATTGTTACCCAGCATTATAAACGACATGTATTTTTTTCTACAAGTGCTTTAAATCTGAAACGATCCGAGCTGTGACAGGCTGCTTCCTTTTCATCGGCTTTAACAACAATGAAGTGAGATGTAACTTGTCGGTTGTTGTGGTGCTCTGTAATGGTGCTGTTTCTTTTACTATCTTAAGAATCGTTCTTTTAAAAATGTTTATTAAAAACTAGCTTGATGTAAGAGCTAAAATATTTAACAGAAATCTATGTTAAGCGTCAAATTATTTGTGAAAAAAAAACTGTACGTAAGCAAGTCACGATAGATCTGAAACACATGGCTGTTATTTTTGTTATTGCTGATGTGATCTTTTTTAATTTCTTTGTTTGTTCTACTTAACATGTTACACTTGAAGCGTGTTGATTTGACTCATACTAGTAGACACAGTCAGACATGGTGAGATTTAACAAATGTTATGTTTGTGTGTCATGTTTAAAATGCTATTGAAATAGCTTTGTGTACTGTAATGTGCATTGGATGGATATGTATTTGTCTTCGAATTTTATTTAGACCAACTAAAATGAAAAATAATACGATGAATAAAGAATATTGTGTATTGTGAACAGTTTGGCCTGTATTTCCTTTTTGGTACGCTATTTAATATAAAAAAATTTAGTTACTTGTCTTTTTTTTCCACCCCTTTTTTGAAACTATTTGTCAGGTAAAGAGTCACTGTCCACTTTATTAGAAACACCTTTTTAACAGCTTTTAACGCAAATATCTAATCAGCCAATCACATGGCAGCAACCCAATGTATTTAGGCATGTAGACATGGTCAAGACAATCTTCTGAAGTTCAAATCGAGCATCAGAATGGGAAAGAAAGATAATTTGTCTTAATCGACATGAACACATGAATCCATCGGGCTGCTGGTGGTATAATGGTATGAGAAATATTTTCTTGGACCACTTTGAGCCCCTTTGAACCAACTGAGCATGGTTAAACTGCCACCTGAGTATTCCTCATGACCATGTCCATTCCTTTATGACCACTCATGAATTAGCTCTGGCTCACTTTGATAGAAAAAGGGTAATTCAATTCAATTCAATTCAATTTTATTTATATAGCGCTTTTAACAATGGTCATTGTCTCAAAGCAGCTTCACAA
>JAQMYJ010000040.1:3121156-3146308 GCA_030014305.1 Clarias laeviceps | reverse complement strand
AAGCTGCTTTGGGACAATGTCAATTGTTAAAAGCGCTATACAAATAAAATTGAATTGAATTGAATTGAATTAATACATCTCACAACTGTATGACTCTGCTCTTTTTGTTATTATCAACATATCAATGTATATCTTTCAATGATACCTTAATGTTTCATACATTGGAGGATCCAAAACTAGTCTCAGAAAATTGTGTATGTATGTATATGTATCTGACAGAATTTATTGAAATTTTGGCTTTGCACTACTTGGATATCTGGCTGAATTTTAACCTGCACCATAATGTTGAGTAAAAGCAATTTTATAAACAGTTATGTGCTGAATTTAAAAATCTACTTAAATAAGCTGTACTAACAAGCTACTAATAAGCTACTTGCTTAGTGTAAACAAACACCTGCACTAAGAGATATTAATTAGAAAAGCTAAACTGAATATTTTATTGGAATTAATTCATATTTTCAGCACTGAAATAACAGTGCTTAATCTTAATTTTAAACTTAATCTTTGTCCGATTTACTTTTTTGGTTTCTCATCTGTGATTCACGCTTCTGGGCTTCAACCTGAAAGAAGACTATCGCTGATTACATATTTATCGCTGACTAAGTACATATCTCCACATTTCTTTAACTTCAGCTATTCCTGCTTATATTACCTTTTCCACTTCATAGCATTATCTGTTCAGTAATTACTGCATATACTCCCTGCATCACCATATTAAATAATATATAAATATAAGTACGACTTGTGAATGAGTTCCGGTCCAAAAGCATGTTTGTGAGTCTTATGCATCTTTGACATGAATATAAAATGTAAAGTTTACCAATTCACTTGCCCCATTTCCCCACACTACCATCATGTGGCCAGAAACCGTAACGCCTATAAGTCTATAAACATCCCTAAATTCATCCCAGGATGGAAGGACAACACACATGGTGTTTACTACATGCTTGACCGAATACCATTTTGTCTCAGTGCTGTTTTCCACGGTGAACTTGGTTTTGTTAAGGATATTCTATCATTACCTGCGTCCCGGACTAATTCATAGAAACCAGTCAGGCCAACTCATTTCTTCTGCACCTCCACACGTCCACACGCACAACATCCCGGACATTTTATGAAAATATTTTATATAATAAAACTACAAATGATCGTTGATCTTTGGTCCTTCCGTATATTGGAAATTCGTTACTCAAATATATTATTTATAAATATTATATATTAATAATATTTTCAGCATACATTGATGCATAGTTACTCCTTATTCCATAAATTGAACAAAAATAAAACATAAAAACATTATTATGGCACTGTGCAAAAGTTTGGGTACCCCATGCATGGCAACAGCTGTCATTAGTAAATACCATTTTCAAAGCTTTACAAATACTTTGACTCTTCAAACCTAGTGCACACACTTGCGGACACTCAACAACCATGGGTTCCTTTAAGCAGCTGTGTAAGACTGTGTAAGTTATTGATGCCCATAATGCAGGAAAAGGCTACAAGAAGATAGCAAAGCATTGTCAGCTTGCAGTTTCCACAGTGAGGAATGTAAGTAAGAGATGGCAGTTCAAGGGAGCTGTGGAGGTCAAGATGAGATCTGGAAGACCAAGAAAACTCTCGGAGGAACTGCTCATATGCTGGTCAGAAAGACAAAGCAAAACCCCCATTTGACTGCAAAAAACCTGCAGGATGATTTAGCAGACTCAGGAGTGGTGGTGCTTGCACAGACAAGGCCTTCAAGACCTTGGAAGAGAAACCTTACCTGCGTCCCCATCATAAAATCTAACGTCAGAAGTATGAAACAGAACATCTACAGAAGCCTGATGAGTTTTGGAAACAAGTGCTATGGACTGATGAAGTTAAAATAGAGCTCTTTGGCCACAATCAGCAATGGCATGTTTGGAGAAAAAAAGGAGCAGAATTTCATGAAAAGAACACCTTGCCAACTATTAAGCATAGGGGGGTGGGTCTATCATGCTTTGGGGTTCTGTTGCAGCCGGTGGCACAAGAAACATTGCACGAGTGGAGGGAAGAATGGATTCCAGTAAATTCTGGAAGCAAACATCACACCATCTGTAAAAAAACTGAAGCTGAAAAGAGTCTGAAAAGACAATGATCCTAAACATACCTCAAAATACATTTGTTCTTTCTATTATTTTGTCCTTTTCTTCTGAATCTCAGTTGCATGGTGAAGACAGAGAAAGAAATCAAGTAATGGAATGAAGAGAGAGACTGTGCTGCTGTCTGCCACGCTTCCAGACCAACTGCTCTGATGCAGTTTCCGTGAATGTCAGATGGTCAGAGAGAGAGACATTTTTCTTTTATTAGTTGTTCTGAACATGGTGCTAGGTCATATTTCATCCATATTTCAGACAGGTTCTACTCAATTACAGCCAAAACAGAGTATAGAACGGCACAGATTACTGTTTGTTTTGTTTGTTTGTTTTTTGCTTAAGAGCTCATACCCCTTGGTGATTTATATAAGCCTGACCTGGATGAAGCAGATAATGAAAATGCATGTATGAACAAAAGTATATACAATATCTGAAACATTATGGTTATTGTTTTAATTATTTTAACTAAATTAACTTTCAGTGGAACAACAAAACCCAAAATTCAGTTCATCACATTCAGGTTGCTTTCACACTAAGGTTCAGACCAACCCCAAGGTATGGTATATGTTTGCGTAATGTTAAAAACTTTGTTCTGTGCCTGGGTACAGATCAGCGTATTGTGCTAGAATCTATGTCTAAAGATGCCTGCAAAGATATGTTGTACTCAGGCAAGGTACAAATTAAATATGAAGGATAATCCTACCTACGGAATTGGACCACTGTTTAGATTGCAATATCACCAAAGCCACCTGCCTCTTCTGATATCATGAATGCCAATCTCACCATGGCATAATATTTATATACTGTAGTTGAACTTTATATACTATAAATGATAAAGTTTGAATCCGTTATGAACGCCTTTTTCCTGTTCAGAGTTACCAAGCATTTGGAGATTATTACAGGAATACTGCATCAAATTTCCCATTAACAGAATACAAGTGCAATTTATACTTACTTTTCTACTTTTATCCAGCATAACAGCTCCTTATCAGTACAGAACTGATAACTAACTGTTTTTTGTCCAAGCGTAGAACCAGTTCTCAGTCCCTGAATCTCTAAATGAAATACATTCAGGTTTCTTTTCTGTTTCTCCTAAGATAGAGCACTGACCAAAATTGTCCCAATCCGAGCAGGCGAGGTGGATCCAAGTACAGAGCATGTATGGAAAATAGCGCCGGTTATCCTGTGATGAACAACGCGCTGATAGTTTTGTGAATGAAAGGAGGCGTGGCGCGAGCCTTGAGCAGAGAGTGCAGGAGTGAAGAGCCGGCGTGCCCTGAATGCAAGTCTGGTCAGTGGGGAATACTCGAGATTGTGAGCGTGCGTGGTTCAAAGCCGAGAATTCAAATACAGTCCATGATCCTGAATCGTGGTCATGAAACGTGAGCGAAGGTTGATAGCCAGAAATCCGAAAAAGCAGTAATCCAAAACGTGAGACGTGAGCAAGGTCCGTGAAACAGAGCATGGGTCGAGATCCAAAAGTCAAGGCAGAGAAGAATGCTGGAAAATTGGGCATGAGGGCACACAATAATCTGGTGGTGGTTTTCGAAAGAGTTATATAGAGCAGAGTAATGAATAAAATGAAGAACAGGTGTGCTGAGCAGGTGAATGAGGCGGCAAAATGAAAGCAGTGGGCTGGAGTGTGGAACGGAGTGGCGGGTGATCATGGCTTAGCTTGAGGCGTGGGCGTGACCTGGCATACCGTGACAGTCCCCCCGCCCCCTCTCCACGGACGCCACCTGGCGTTCTAGAAGGTGCCTCCAGGTGAAGGTTGTGGAAATCCCTGATGAGGGAACGGTCCAAGATGAATCTGGCAGGAACCCAACTTCTCTCCTCAGGCCCGTAGCCTTCCCAGTCCATGAGGTACTGAAGGCTGCGGCCTCTGCAGTGAGACTTAAGAAGTCTTCGGACAGTAAAGGCTTCGCAGCCATCTATGAGCCAAGGTGGTGGGGGAGGGCGGGGGGTCGATGCCAGAGGGCAAGGTGCCAATCTGCGGATCTGGGAGACATAGAAAGTGGTGTTGACTAGACGCATGGACAAAGGAAGAGCCAGTCTGACAGAACACGGGTTGATAATGCGTGAGATGGTGATATGGTTTGTGTTCGTACAGCGGCAGACGAAGGCTTGGGCTGACGGGACATCAGTTTCCTTCTCCTGGGTGGGGAACAGTGGCGGTTGCCCACCCAGGAGAAAGCAGCATTGGAAAGGGGACATTCTGGTGGAGGAAGTGGGAAGTGTATTATGGGCAAAATATTAAGGAAGGTAACGGCTCCATGAAGCTGCATCACGTGAGGCAAGGATTTCTCAAGCTCTTGGTTGATGCGTTCTGTCTGACCATTACTCTGGTGGTGAAAACCAGAAAAAAAGATGGGTGTAGCGCTGGTGAAAACCAGAAAAAAAGATGGGTGTAGCGCTGATGAGGTTGCAAAAGGCCTTCCTGAATTGCACTGAGAATTGGGATCTCCTGTCTGAGACTATGTCTACTAAGTTCAGCTATTTCTTTGGCTGATGAGAGTTTGGGTAACGGAATGAAGTGAGCTGATTTGGAGAAGCGGTGAGTATGCAGGTGTTATTGTTTGAGGGGTGTAATCCAGTGACGAAATCGAGGGCGATGTGAGACCAGGGGTGGTGGGGGATGGGGAGGGGTTTTAGAAAACCCTCAGGAGGATGGTTTAGAGTTCTTGACATCTTACATGATGGATGGTTGCTGAAATAGGACAATGTGAAGTTAAATCTAGAGAAGAATAGGGACCAGCATGCCTGGCGTGAGTTGAGCCTCTTGGATGTAGGTTCCTGTGGTCTGGCCATACGAGGAATGGGAGGTCGGCTCCCTCCAGCCAGTGTCTCCACTCCTCGAGGGCGAGTTTGACTGCAAGAAGTTCACGGTCCCCAATGTCGTAGTTGCGCTCAGGGGATGTGAGTCGTCAAGAAAAGAATGCACATTGGTGAAGCTTATTATCTTTGAGGGACCTTTGAGAGAGAACAGCTCCGATTCCTGTTTCAGAAGCGTCCACGTCCACGTTGAATTGAAGAGAGGAGTCTGGAAAGACAAGAATGGGTGCCGTGGTGAAACGATGCTTGAGATCGTTGAATGCTTTCTCAGCTGCAGTGCTCCACCAGAAGGGAGTTTTTGTGGACGTGAGTGATGTAAGCGGAGTTGCCACCATGCTATAACTTCTAATGAAGCGCCTGTAGAAGTTAGCGAAGCCCAGAAAGCATTGGAGCTCTCGTCTAGATGATGGTGGTGGCCAATCAGTGACTGCTTTTACTTTAGTTGGATCCATCTAAATGCCTGATGGAGAGATGAGGTAGCCTAAAAATGATGTGGATTCTTGGTGAAATTCACACATTTTTGGCTTTAACATACAGTTTGTTCTCCAGCAGGCGTTGCAGGACTTGACGTACGTGTGCTCTGTGTTCCTTTAGTGAACAGGAGAAAATCAGAATGTCATCGAGGTAGGCGAAAACAGATGTTTAAGAAGTCTCGAAGGACATCATTAATCAGAGTTTGAAAAACTGCTGGGGCGTTGGTTAGGCCAAAAGGAACTACTAGATACTTGTAATGGCCAGTGGGGGTGTTGAAGGCCGTCTTTCACTCGTCACCTTCCCTGATCTGGACTAAATGGTAAGCATTCCTCAGGTCCAGTTTCATTAAGAGGCGGGCATCTTGCAGTAGCTCGAAGGCTGTAGACATCAAGGGGAGCGGGTATCGATTCTTGACTACGAGGGCGTTCAGAACGTGGGACTGGTTATCGTAGGTCAGGGTTACGGAAAACAATGGTCATGGATCTGGGATTGAGCTGAGTGTGGGGGCCCCCTGTACTCCCAGAATTACCGGGGGCCCTGGACTTTTGATGGGCGGATTCATACTAGATGGCCTGCTTGACCACAGTAGAAGCAGGAGCACTTGTTGCGACGTCGCTGATGTTCCTTTAACGAGATATGAGGACGACCAATCTGCCTGGGCTCATGTGGGCATGGTGACGGTTGAGACTGGTGGTTGAATAAGAGCTGGGGTTCTGGACCACTGATGGTCCGCCTGATAGTGGGCACGTTTGCGAATGTCGATACATGTTGCAACATGAGCTCTTGGATCGTGGAGTAAAAAAATCTCGAGCTGCCAAGTCATCCTTAATCGGATCAGCAACTCCATGGAGAAAACCGTTGAAGAGCGCCTGATCATCCCAGCCACAAGAGGGGGCTAGGGTCCTGAAGTCGATGGTGTAATCATGTACAGAGCGGGATCCTTGGCTTAACTTGAGTAATTGGCCTGCCGCCTGGCGTCCTGAAAACGAGTGGTCAAATACCCTCCTCATTTCAGATGTGTATGCCCCATAGGTGGCGCAGCAGGGGACCTGGGCATCCCATAGCGATGTTCCCCACTCCCTTGCTTTTCCAGTAAGAAGGGTTATAATGTACGCTACCTTAGACCGTTCTGTGGGGAAGGACGAAGCTTTGCAACTCCAGTACAAGAGAGGTGAGTGGATCGCCGTCATATGTGGGCGGTGCAGGGAGGCATGGCTCGTGGCGTGTGGTGGGTGCTGGTGGTGGCGGTGGTACCTGAGGAGCAGGAGATGGAATAAGATGCAGCTGTTTAATCTGATCAGTGAGAGATGTCAGCGTTTGCGTGACCGTGCTAAGCGTAGTCATGATGTTGAATATCCTGCTGATGAGAACCTAAAAGCACACCTTGGTTTTGCAGCGCCGCCTCCAGCCGCACGATATCTGCTGGATCCATAAGTGGCCAGATTATACTGCCACGATCCGAGCAGGCGAGGTGGATTCAAGCGCAGAGCCCGTATGGAAAACAGCGCCGGTTATCCTGTGATGAACAGCTGAACAGTCTGTGCTGACTGTTGAAAGTTCTGTATGAAAGATACATAGACCTGCCTATGTGATTTCATTCCATAAATACTATTCAAACTTCACAGTGTATTACTGTATACACCAACAGTCACTGGTGCCGGAACAGGGGAGGTTGGTGGAGTGAAGTGGTTTAAAGATATACTGTATGTTAATGATTGTAGTATTATTTTTAGATATTTATATTCTTCTGTAGAAGTTTAATGATTAAGAAGAGTTGAAAATTATATTTTCATGGCTACAACATGATGTATTCTTCAGTGCAACATTGTGGACTTATCTCCAGAATCTTAGCCCCCTGTTTTGATCAAGAATGCTTGGATGTCACATGTTGAATGAATTATATCTCACTTTAAAGAGAACAAGAATAAAGACGATATAAAAAAATAAAAGGATAAAAATAAAAGTTAAGGATAAACGACCAATCAATGGTATTATACGGAATCAACCATTATACTGAATCAACCATTCAGTATAATAAGCTTTATATATTCTGTTAACTGTATAACCTGTCTGTGACTGTATAATGATTGCCCTGATCTTGCCATTTGTTTTGAGATGATTACAGGAGCATTAATCTAACTATGATCTCAACACATCTATTTATATTGCTAGACCAATATAGCAAAAGGCTGTGAGTCATCATCACCTTATACTTTGACATTTAGCTGTATTTTCACACATCCAGGATTTCAAATAAAAGGTACTGTAGTGTTTAGAGCTACATAAAAGCTCCATAAGCCCTTTGTGACACAATGTACTGTACCCCATTTATACTGTACAATAAGCCTTATTGTAACTTCAGTTGTTAGGTGTAATTTTTTTCTCACATCAAATTTCAAAGTGACATAAGAGATGCGTTGACTTAAAGATTGTGCTTTGTCACTTCCCAGGCTGTCTTACAGTACGTTAGGATGTGATGACAGCATTATTGCTCATGTGATAGCACTTCTGGTATGTCGGAGCTACATAACATTGATGATGTCAAACGGGAAAACCAAGATAGGCTGAACGTTAATTATGATTATATGTCATAAGGAGATTGTCATATGTGTTCCTAAAAATTTTATAAAAATGTGTCCCGTTTTAATGAAACGCCCAGGAGAACTTGCATTCTGTAGTAATCTGTAGAATTTGTAGTTATAGTGGCAGGACATGGTTATAACTCTTCGTATAACTATAAGAACAGGAAAACCAAAGTTCTTTATGGTGTCATAACTGTATGATATGTGTTAATAAAAATTGTATAAATAAGAAAAATTATCTGCATTTAATTAGGGACCTGGGAAAATGTGCAGAATCTGTAACTTTCTGTCATGACATTATTAAGAGCCTTTATAGAACTATAAAATAGCATATGTGCATCCTGATTCGTTAAAGGCTTAAGAAAATATATATCAATTCATTTAGGGTGTCATGAAATAGTCAGAACTCTTCATTAACCCTGAGATTATATGATATTTATCTCTCATTTTGATGTCATGACATGGTCATACTGTAAGTGTTTATAAAATATATCAGATAATCAAGTAATAAGTAATCAAATAATGAATCCAGTTTACCTAAATGCCTGATAACATATATGTAATCTGTTGTTATAGTGACATGACAAGGACTTCCTTGGACTCTTAGAAGCAGAAAATTACAATATTCATAACTTTGATATAATCATGTAATGCTATTTATGCCATGCTTACTAACGTCAAATGCCAAAGTGTCGGCTTATTAAGCTCACAGGGTCAGTTATGACACATTTTAGCGGTTATGTGGTTCTGACACACCAGATGCGCACTAGTTGACATAACAACCATCCTTGTAACTTGACTTAGGTTGATTCTTTAATGTGTTTATAGATGTTTATGAAGGTTTATGTTTATGACTTAAACAAAATGGCTAATGCAGACATGTTGTTGATTCTGCTTTATTTGGTCTCAAAAAAGTGGAAAAGTCTTTGTTGTGATATAGTGTTTTTATTAAAAATTGATTTTATGTGTGGCAGATGCTTGGGGTTGCAAACATTTCAGCTTTAAATAGTTTATGAGGAGTTTATTGACAGTCTGGTAATTTTTCCATCACCGCAGTGACGCTTGATCAATCTGGAGAGATTTTGACATTCCACAGATTGCTTCGTTGCTTTTGCACTGGAGCTCAAGGCTTATGTTGCTAGCATTGACTACATTTAAGGGGAAAAGGAGAAAACTTAGAGCATTTGTTTTTGCTTAAGCACTGGAACAAGCTAGTTAACGTTAGCATTAGAAGAACTAAGCAACCTTGAGTGTTATGGAGTGCTTTATAAATGTTGTTATTATTATTTGTATGTTTTAGTTTATAATATTTTAGATACATGAAGTATGGTAGCTTATTTCACATTAGCCTGTTTGATATAGTTTGACATGAAGTTTATGGGAAGGTACAGTTTCAGTACAATTAGTTTGGTGTTAACACTTAAAACATTTAAAAATACCAAAGCTTTGAAAGAGCTGGACCGAATTCTCTAAACAATGTTTCCAGCACCTTGTTGAATCTATGCTTTAAAGAAAGGTAGTTCTGAAGGCAAGATAGGGTTCAACGAAGTACTAGCAGAAGTGTTTCTAATGAAGTGGCCGGTATTGTAGACAATGAGAAGCTTACTGTAGTTCAGGCTATGGGTGGAGCTCATTTCAGGGCCAGAAAGCACAAGCGAATGGCGATATAACAAAATTATTGACTTTTTTTTTAAAGGATATTATTATAAATCAAATATATAAAAAATTTATTAATTAATCAAATTTTCCTTTTTTTCCCTAAAGAATGCATCTTTAATTGAACTTAAAAAGAACTGAAATGGCCACTAAATCACTTAGCTCATAAATGGCTGAAAGTGAGAACGGATGTTAGCTCAAAGTGAGCTTTGCCAGAAAAGGAAGTTGAGACACATTTATAAAGGGAAGTGATATGCTAATGGTTGCTAACCCCACAAAAATGAAGTACTCGTCATGTTAAGAACTAAAATTTGAGGAAAAAAAACACAATTACAATTCAACATTTTCAGCAGACATTTCTGTTCCCGCTGGCTGGTAATTAATTAATTAATACACAGTTTGTGAGATACTGTAATAAAAGATCTTATTACTAATTATGCACATTTGCTCGATTTGTACTATACATTACTCCGATTTTCTTGTGTCTACAGACTGCATAAGCTTCATGATTCATAAATGATTCATTTTATATGACTCTTTAAATGAATCACATACAAATCACCCAGTGATGTTGAATACTGTGTAGTCAAATAGTACTTCACAGCCTCTGATATACGGTATATTTGTAAAATGCTTAACATAAATTATAATCTACCTGCCTGCATTTTTCTTTGATTGCTGAACAAGTTTGATTCACAACAAGACAACATGTCAAAGAAAGCAAAAAAGTTTAATGAGTTCATTAGAATACGACTTTGCACATCCAAATATGGCATTTAAATCTCGAATTCATGCCTGTAATAGCTGCTACGTTTCACTCCCACTTTACTTTCATGAGTGTTGTGTGAGACCGAGGGCGTTGGGTGGAGTCACGGTGGTTTTAAACTGCCACTGAGTGTTTAGCTAGCGCTTGTCCTTGACTCCTACGGTTTCACACATACACACCAATCCGATCTGAGTTTTTTTATGCGCTGCTGCCTTCTTCCTTCTCTATTATAGCCTTTTGAAATTTTCAAGGTTGTGAAAGCTTCTGTGTGTGTTTCTCTGTTGGAGGCGTAACTGACTGTGTGTGTGTGTGTGTGTGTGAGAGAGAGAGAGAGAGAGAGAGAGAGAGAGAGAAGATTAATAGTTATGTTAGATATGAGGGATGAAATATAAGAAAGTTCTCAATGGCATCGGACCCAAAGTGATAGAGCAAGTCATGTCATCATGGAGGTGGAATTGCGCTGTTATTTCACACCTCCAGGGTTGGGGGTATGAATCTCACCCCTAGTCTGTGTAGGTGGAGATTGCATACAGTGCTATGTACTCTTGATTTTTTTTTTTCATATTTGTCACACTTAAATGATTGCGATAACCAAACAAATTTTTATATATGGCAAATATATTCATTTCCACAGCACTGTATTCTCCCCGTGCTGGTTGAAATTGATTGGGTGTGTGAGTGTGATAGGTTGGCACCCTAATCCAGGGTGTACCCTGCCTTGTGCACCAAGGCTCCAAGCCCCGCACAGGATAAGCGGTATGGAAAATGGATGGAGAGATCTATAAACACACTTCTTTTTTCATTCTTCTATGTATTGTGTATTTTTCTTGGACAGTGTGTTGCATTTTATATATATAACTTTACTTTAGGCAAAAATTTTCAGGCCAAGAAATAATCTCTGCCCTGTCGATACATACAGTAGCTGCTCGGCTCTGCCTCTTTTCTTTATAAGGCATCTCACAGTTTTGGTCAGAGGTGACAAGGGGGTGGGCATGATTTGAAGAAATTCTAAATCTAAAAGACTTACAGCAACATTAAGCATGCCGGACTTTCAGGTTTTTCTGCTGTGAGGTTTTTGATATTTAAAACAGTGAGGGTGTGTTCAGCACTGCAGCTTGTATGTCACTGTTATTCTCACGCATCTGTAAACATCGAGATGATTTTTCACACGTTTGTGTGCGTGCTTTGGGGGGAGGAAGAGGGAAGCGCAGCTATTTGACAGCCAGAGTTCTGCTCTGATGTATGACCTGTGGGAGGATGAGGAAGTGTTGGTGTGTTGATCGCTCGGCGGAGTTTGAAGTGCTCCACCGAAGCAGCCAGAGTTTGGTTTAAAGGGTAAAGAGTCTGATAGTGATGGAGAGGTGCTGACAGGGCACGCCGGTGGATTTCTTCACAGGCCTGACTGCACACACGCACACACACACACACACACACACACACACGCAAGGATCTGGCTACGGATACATAGAGATAAAGGTGTGTGCAGGTGCAGAGGAAGAAGAGGACTTGCACAATGGTAACTATAGCTTTGGGTTATTTTGTTAGCCGCTCAATGTGAAGGTTTAACCTGAGATATAAATTAATAATTGATGCTCTGATTAATGAGATGAACATTTCAATGTATGCCGCTTCCCATTCTGATATCAGCTGTGATCTGATACGACACTGCTCCTAAAGCAATAGTGATGTCAGGTTGATGTCACTGGTTAGACACAGTGCTCCTTCCATTCATTCATTCATTCATTCATTCATTTATTCATTTATTCAATCATCATCAAGGTACGTACAAAATGAGACAATGTTTAAAATGTAACTCTCAAATAGCACCAGGATGCAATCATTAGAAGACAGAAGTATTAAGGGAGAGATGACGAAAACTGTGGTTGTCAACTCCTTAAATGGAAGAGATACAGTATTACTTTTCAAACAGGAAGTGATAAACACAGGGACTCTCCACAGCAGATCCACTGTGTAGACCACAGTCTAACGATTCATATGTCATGCTCTATTACTGTTATTTCTACAGTCCCATACCTGCCTGTATGCAACAGCTAGCTTGGTTTTCATCACACATCACTCTTGCCGTAAAATATTGTATGTGCTGCAAATTCTTCATAAATGTAAAGGTTGTGTACGCACACACACGCACACACATCATCCTTTTGCCTGCTATCGTTATAGGTGTGTTTGGGCTTGGCCCAGCCACAGAAGTTTAGAGATCGAGATGAGGCGTTGTCTAAAGAGGATGTGTGTATCGAGAGGGATTTACGCAACAGCACCCTGTTCGCATGCAGCAGAGGGAAGTTGAGATGTGTGTTACAGGGGGCCTCAGCACTTCCTCACACACATTGTGTCTGTTTATGGAGTTTTTTGCATGGGGCTGGCAGACAACAACCATCAAAACCCACCTTCAGATTACACTTTTGCATAATTATTATTTTTTTGATCTTTTATTAGCTAAAACTAAAAATTTCTGTTTATTCTTATATTTTGATTCCAGTATTATAAAAATTGACACAATGCCTTTACTTGGTTTTTATTACACACTTACTGTAACAGCCATGTACTAGCCAATAAATGATCATTTTAGCTGTTTATGGCAACACAACACAGAGGGATGTTCCATACAGTAGCTAGTGAAATACACAACAATGCTAGTTAGTGAATCTTTTTTTTATTATTATTATTTTTATACATTTTATCACTTTAGAGCTTTTTCTAAGTATTTTATCAAAACATCTAATCATATAAAAAAATATATTTCCGCTGTCACAATCATATAATCTTTTTACCTGGCAATTTGCTAACACAACAAACTGAGCTGTTCCCAAGCTATTGGTGTATAGTATGTGCTGGCTAGTTATTACTTTTTTTAATCAATTTTAGCAGTTCAGAGCTTTATCTTAATACTTTACCAAGACATCTGATGCAAATGTTGATGGCTGATCACTTTGATTTGATGATTTTACTGAGAGATACACAGAGAGATGTTTGCTAGCTAGCTGTGCTACTGTTTATTCATGCTAGCTAATAAATCATTAAAAGTTTCTTAGCTTATTGTCAGTGCATCTGAGGAAAATATTAACGTTCCCCTCTCATGTTCACAGTGCCTTTTACTTTACATTGTGTATAAACCCTTTTGCACACTGGTTTAAATATAATATAAATAATTGCTAGTTTGCTAATATGGGAAATGTAGAGAGTTCCAGTGTTGGGGGACGTTACTTTTTAAAGTAACTAATTACATTACAAAATTACTGTCTTTAAAAAGTAATTAGTTACATTACTGCGTTACTTTCTGATAAAAGTAACTAGTTTGAGTACTTTTCCATTGCAGAAAATGAAAACTCCTTTGTGATTCCTCATGCATGTTATTTTAGTCAAGACCTTTATAATAATTCTATCATCATCACTCAGCGAAGTTTGGCCCATAATCTGTTAACTACTGACACCCCTATCCCACCTACGCGGTTTCGCACTGTGGCCGTAAGTACGGTTCATCATGATTCACCGCTAGTTTTGGCGCTGTGATTAGGTTTCCATCGTTCCGTGTGTCGGTCCTCACATAGTCAAACCGCATAGGTGAGATAGGGGTATAACATCAGGAACAACAGAGGGGGGCGGGTTATCGGGGGTGGGACTTGTAGGACGACTTTCACACACACACTAAGGGATTGGGAATGACTGCTGTCTGGCTCACAGATTACATAAATTGTCTAAGTAACGGATTACATTTTTGAAAAAGTAACTAAATAACCGAGTACTTAAACAGCGGACCTAACGCGTTAGATTACTCGTTACATCAAAAAAGTAATCCAAGTACTTTAACGCGTTACACCCAACACTGGAAATACAGGCTTCAGTTTGACAAAGATTTGAATTTTGAGCAATGGATAAAGGTCATTTGACCTGATGAGTCCAGATTGACCCTATTCCAGAGCGATGGGTGCGTCAGGGTAATATTAGAAGCGCATGAAGTGATGCCCCCATCATGCATAGTGTCGGCTGTACAAGCCTCTGGAGGCAGTGTTAGGATCTGGAGTTTCTCCAGTTACTCAGGTCTAGGCTCAGTAATATTATGTGGCAATAAAATGAAGTCAGCTGATAAGCAGAATTTACCAAATGGATAGGTTATCACATTCTTGGAGTTTTTCTTCTCTCATGGCACATATATGGCACATGTATTCCAGGACTGCAGTAAAAGAGAGATTTTGGGAGCATGAAAAAAAAATTTCACACATGAATCGAACACCACTGTAATCAAAGCTAAATGTGGTCCAACAAAATATTGTATGTGTATGACCTTTTATGGCTAGACAGTGTATAATAAGTTGAAGTAAACATTTCAAACCATGTCTTTGCGGTCCTAATTGCCATGGTCCTGTTGTCAACATGGTTATATACTTCCTGTTTGGGTGACAGCAGGACTGTGAGACTAATATATACATGGTACAAGTGCACTTCAGTGAAAAGTACTTTACTTTAAAGTAGATTTGCCTAATTACACCCTTTCTGATCACGTTGTTTCATTGTTTTTCTATGCTGGTCATGTTTGAGTCATTCAATTTAAATTGAATTAAAGTGTTAGATGCAGGGGGTTCATAGAGATGTAGTTTTTCGTGCTCATGTGAGCATGGGAGATATGTTCCATGAAACAGTTTCACTACCAGCTAGGGTGACATTATGGGCAAAGAAGGTCATGGTAAGGCAGGTCAAATTCATATTGTGCACTAAGTAATAAATAAAAGGCCTTAAGTTTGTTAGAAAACTTCAAGTTACGACTTTACTCCTGACTGTTGAAAGGCCTGACACTGAAGACTCCTTCTACATTTAATGAACACAGAAAACTTAACCATATCAGAAAATATAACCATAGAAAAAATAACATATAAGAACAAGTTTATTAATATAAAATTAATGCATTTAAGTTAAAACCCTGACAAGCTGCATGTTTTTTTTGTTTGTTTTTTTATTTCCCCTGTTCACACATATGAGGTCATATTTTCTCTATCTTCCTGTTTAGACACCAGTTTGGCAACGCGGTCTTTGAAATAGGCCAAGTTTCTCACATACACAGGCTATTTTCTGTGTGCATACAAAATGTACATACATAGAAGATGAACCCAATTTTTTTTTTTAATCTTCATGCCGTAAGTTTAATATCAGCAAATGTTCAGTTCCAGTGTTATGGACTGTTCTTAAGTATGTGAATGAGCTGTGTTTCAGCTGTGTTGTGGGAACACCTTACCTCTGTTATATCAAGTTACAGGGATATAACCCGCAAAGAGCCTGATGTGGTTCAGAAAGAATAGATTTCCATGCTATGAAACTAAACGAAAAGGCCTTGAGGCTTTGCCTCAGTAAGCTGCGGTACAGAGATGACTTATAAGAATTACTCTCTGAATTTAAACACACTTGGATGATTGTTAAACAATGGGTTTATTCAGGCATTGTAATAAATATAAAATAAAGAAACAATATAGAATAAAGATATATTAATTACATATATTATTAATATTATTATATTATTTATTAATTGATGTGCAATATATGTTAAACAAATTAGCTTGTTTATATTTATTCACAGATGAATATAAAAATTATTGTTTTAATGAACTATCTTAACTAATTAATTAAATTATTTATTAAAAATAAATAATAATATAATCTAATGTATGTGATTGTATAATATAATATAATATAATATCTTTAAGAATTTTTTTTTTTAAGTATTTCATACTCCTATCTGGAGCATACAGTATACTGGACCTTGAAAAAACTATTTAAATCTTTTTAAAGTTTTTAGATTTATCTGGAGTAAAAATTATATTTAGACCCTATTGGTAAGGGAAGAAATCTGTAATTATCTGGTGTGCACCAGAAACTTTTAACAAAAACAGAAAGTTACAAAAGTTATCTTGTACTTTTACCTTACTTTTTAAATTACATTTACCTTACTTCTACGTTTTACCTCTTGTCCTCTTATTCTTTTACCTTCTTTTTACTCCATCCATTTTGTGTTCAATTTTGATAAGATGCGCTAAGCTTCTGAGGATGAAACTAATCTTTTGAGAATGATGCTGCCACCACCATGTTTCACTTATGTTTCACATGTTTCACATCTTTTGACTCATGGCCTGCTTTAGGTTTGAGCCACAGCACATTGAAACTTGTCTAGAACAAATATCTCCACCTTGGTCTCATCAAAACCAACTAGTTTAGTCTCAAGCCTTCATTTTTTAATTTCACAGATTATGTTAATTTAGTTATTTAATTTAGTTAATTCAGTTGTGTCCTTGTTAAGACAAGATCTCTCATATGAAGCATTAGGAGTTTGCCGGGGGGGGGGGGGGGGGGTCAATACTTTCTGTTTTTATTTTTATTTAAAATACTTGTTGACTAATCATTAATTTTGATGGGAGGAATATGTTTATAAATGACAAATATAATAAATAATGCAATGGTTGTGGAGAAAGTAATCAAAAATGAGCAAAACTGTTTTATTAATTGACATACTGTAGGTTGTTCAAATTGCACAGGTTGGTAGAGTAACTCTTCCTCTATACAAAGGTACTAATCATCAATATAGTCATCAAAAGTCACACATTTGTGCCATCATTAAACTCAACTCTCGAATCCTCTTTGAACATCTCCATTGAGGCAGTTGATGAAATATGTTAACTAACATGTTTCCGTTTTGAGAAAAAAAAACACCACAAAGTTAGATTTTTTTCTAGGTTGTTTTAGTCTTTCTTAAACTTATTAGTCCCTCAATTTAATAATAATTACAATAAATCTCTGCCATTGTTGGATATATCATAATACGTTATACGAACATAATGTCGAGACTGTGAACAGTCTGTTCTGTTTCCTGTTCTCATTACCACAGTCAGCAGAGCTAAGTGTATTTATAGAGAGGCCTCAATGCCTTCTTTCTGTTTTATTTATGCAGCCGATATTACAGGTCGCAAACTAATGCATGCCGCTATGCACTATAATAATTCTTGTGCATTATTGTATTCAGGGTGATTCCCAGATGTAAAGTATTTAGTTTAGAATGTATATCAACATTAGAGTTGAAAGCAAGAAGTATTAAAAAGTATTAGAAAAAATCTTGTGCATTATTTCTTTGAGTCATACGATGCCTGTTAATGCTTAAATTCTTCATCACAATTGTTTTATTAGTATAATTAAAAAATAATAATTTAGCAAAACGCGCCAACTCCACGTTAGTAAAATCGTATGTAAATACGCAATTTAGTTCCAATAACAGTGTTGGTTGAGTTTATATTTTATTTAATTTTATTTTTTTAATATAAAAACTCATGCTTTAGTGGTGTTTTGTAGTGTGTCACTGACAGCAACTTGGACCGAGAAAAAAGTGTTTTTTCATTTACAAAGTTTGTTGAAGATTATGAAAAATATTAAAAGCAATTTGAAAACGTTAGTGTACGTCATCAGCCACTTTCCTCTACAAGTTTCACTTCAGTTTTTAACAAACTTATTGCCATATCAGATGTGGCATATCAGGTCTGATTTGGCATCAATTGACTGCATATACTGTACGTCTGTGGTCCCATAAGTTATAACAGAGATCAGAAATCCTGATTGGAGAAAGAGGATGTAGCAGACATAACCAGGAATACCAAACACAACATGCATATTTCATGTTTCTGTTATGTAAAGCGACTGTGGATCTCCTAAGCATTGTAGCATTATCTCCCTACTCAGTTTTCTTTCATAAATATAACCGTATATTGAAGTACATCATGCTTACAAATGCAGCAGAACTAATCGAGGAAAATGTTGCAATCTTCAACAACAAAAGAATTGTTATAGACAATAATTTTCCATAATGAAACAAAGTTCAAAAAAGTTTATCCCTTTTCGCTATCAATCCATTAATAAAAGTGAACTCCACTTGCTTAAACAGCATATAAAAAACTGCTACAGCAATCATAAAGAGACAACATATGGGGACAGATGCTCATTAAATTTGAGAATGTTTCTGCACAAGGTTGAAATTGCACCTAGTATGAACAGTGCATGTGCAATAAAACATGATTTTATACATGACCAAATAGTGCAAAAAGATGTATCACTAAGCTTCAGAGTTCAGATTCTGATGATGCCACAGCCACACATGGCATTGGAACAACAGAGCAAAACTGGGTGTGCTTTTGGTAGGAGAGGCTTACACTCTCTGTGCTGCCAGTCAAAGTACACTGTGTTCTGATCATTTAAACCACATTCAGAGGTCACATAGTATCTGTTCTTTAATGTAAGATTGATTAAAATCTTGCTGAACTTGTAAAGTTCTCTGCTGCTAGGCAAAGCAATAACGACTAAGATAAATCAGAAGCAGGGCAGCTGCTATGTTAAATGATACCTAATTTAGTTTCAATGATTGTTTTTTCTCAGACCACAAAATTAGCATGTCTACAGGTTCATACAGGTTCAAAAGATAGTATTTGCAGGACATTTCCACTTGAAATAACTGCAGCGGAGACAGAGGTGGTGTGTGTGACAGACTTTCTCCAGCGGAAACAGGGCATGACATCAAATCACAAGTTGTCACTGGAGACGGGTTCATAACATGAGGTTTAAAGATCTCAGGTCTCAGATGCGGTCACCAAGGATGCATGTTAGTGCCTTGAATCCTGGCTTTGACCATAAAAATGGTTCATGGTGTGATACTTGGGTGTTGGGTTTAAGTAATACCTGTGAAAAATGAAATAAGAAAAAAAGGAAATTTTTTCATCAGGGTCATCATTTTTCACCAAAATATGTAAAGTTAAAGTTAAGTTTAGGGGCAGAGGTATCGTTTAAATGAACCTCTCTTTTCAAAAATTTCAAATATTGCAAAGATATTATAAGAGCATCTTCACCTATAAATTATATATTTACAGTATAGACCTACTTAATTATTGATTGATTATGTTATTGGTTTGACGTACAGATTTGTCAGTAAAGAGACTGAATTGATTTTTGAAATATAAATATGATTGGCAGATGAACATTTGCTTAATAAAAGTGTAGTTAATTTTTCATTATACTCATGTATTGTGTTTATCGTATAAAACGCTACTGAAGTGCTTTCTACCTCAACCATTTTGTGTCTGTGACACTTGGAGGCATAATGTCGTCTCAGTTCAGTATTTTGTCTAACATGCGGCTGGAAGTCCAGCGGCTTCTAAAAAGAGGAATCAGAAACAAAAGCTCTTAGTCCATGTCGCACGTTTCTTCAGACGCCTGTCTCAGCGTTCTAAATCACAAAGGGTTTTGTAACGTCCTCCTCCACTTAAGCAACACAGGAGCTCCTTTTCTTTCTTTATATCAACTGGACCAACTGGCTTTGTGTTAATACATAGTAAAAGCATCATCTGTAATATCTATTTGTACCCTTTACCAAATACAGCTAGGCTATTTATTTTGTTTTTATTTTGTTAAGGTTTTTCATTTTTACTACAGTTATTTAAAGATGACATATGATGCAAAATTCTCTTTTTTTGACATGTTTAGACATTCAGATGGGTCTCCAGTGTACCTGTACACACCAAAAAATGTGGCAATTTGTTTTGCCCCTACATTTAGTCCTTTTTACATTTTTATGTTAGCTATAGCTAACATAAAAATGTATAGAGCTGAGACTGGGATCTCAGCTCTTAGCCAGTTATATTTCCCCCCTAATGTGACCTCATATAAGAAGATACCCTCCCCAACTTGCTGCTCAGCTCTCCTGTTTTCTGGATCGGCGTGGCTCAGCAGTAGCTAATTTTCATAGACAGTGACACTGAGTGTTTGGAAGAGACGTGAAATAAAGGGAGTTTAAGGTATGAAAAAGATCAGGATTATCTGAAGGGTATTTCAGCTGAAGCATTAGCACACACATTTTGAGGGAGATCCGAGAGCTGTGTTAAGGTGATAAAGAAATGGGACCTTTAATGTTAATGGAATTGCATTGTACGAGCTTGTATTCAGGTTTTATATCAGTTTTATGTTAGCAGAACAGTATTTTTCTAAGAACGTTTGAAAACCATTTATCGCAATAATCTATAAGCTCTAATGAATTCCTAATTGGTCCTGATTCTTTAAACAGCAGCTCTTAAACACAGAATCTACAAATGCAAGGGGTCACTTAATGTAGTTTGTAAAATTAGCTGGTGAAGGTTTTTTTTGTTTTGTTTGTTTCTGGTCATCCTTTCATGCATGCCTCTAAGATTATTATTAGCAGAACAAATCATGGAATGTTTACAGGATGTGTTTAGAATTATCCTCATAAACAGGAGATGAAATTAAGATTTTGAAATTGCCCCAAACAGGCGTAAGGTGATATCAAGGTCAAATGTTTGAAATAGTTATTCCATCAACAGATCCTCCCTGAAATTCTCATTAAAATTATAACTCCAGGACCAGGAGGATTTACATATGGAATTATCACAGGATCTGAGTAAATGTATTGATTGATTTTGCAATATCTTGATCAACAACACTGCAGCAACGTGAATTTCTTGTTCTATTGGCAAATAATTTTACTTCTTTGAAGAAATAAATGCTTAAAAATAACAAGCTTATCTGCCAATAGAACAAGAAAGATAAAAAAACAGTAAAACTTGCCTAAATAGGGTTAATAGTCTTCTGTTCTTTTTAGTTTAAGTTTAAAGTTAATTTTTCGATAAACTTGATTAGATTTGAGATAGTTTCACTCATTAAGATATCACTTTTTGCAGTGAAGGTCACATTATATGAAACAGTATTTCCTTAATAACTTTTCTTCTGATTAAAAGAGATTGTGGCGCATTTAAGACAGATAAATGTCCACGCAGAAGGACTAAACTTGGGTCAGTGGAGGCAATGGAATTAGTTCTGTCAAACAATTGGGATTAAAAAAACAAAACAACAAAAAAACTTTTTTCCAGTTTATTCAGTCCAGCTTCTTGAACCTGTTTGTTCTAAAAACTCAAAAGCAGAAAAATTTATATTGAGGTCACATGACACTTTCATTGCTAACAACTTGACTCTAGTAAATTAATTATGTGATTTACGATGACAAATTATGTGATTTTACGATGAGACACCTGAACTAATTTAGTGTTTTACAGGCAAGGGAGCTTTTTGTATCAATCATTTTCATGTTTCTTATAGGGAAAGTCGCTCTGGATAAGGGCGTCTACCAAATGGCATAATGTAAATGTAAATGTAAATGAAATAATTCTAAAAACTATATATATATATATATACACACAGTATACTGTACGTACATATATAGAGTTCATATACAGTGGTCGCCAAAAGTATTAAAACAAGATATACTATGAATTATAATTCTCCCTGTGCACAAAAAAGGTGATGTCACAAACTTGCTCTATCCTATCTGGCTAAAGAGTTGAAAAACTAGCCGGCTATGTGACAATGGTATTCAGGTTCTGGAGCTGATCCTCAGACCTAAACCCAATTGCAAAATGTTGGACAATGGACTGCAGATGTCTGTTTGACTCTATGCTCAGCCGGATCCAGCAGGTTTCATAGAATAAAGGACCTCACACTAAATAATGATCATTTTATAGCAATCTAATTGCATAAAATAACAAATTACTGTATATTTTACTATCATGGTTGCCATTATTTAAGAAATTTAAGAATGTCACTAAAACATTGAATTTCACTTTTGTCTCAATGCTTTTGCCCTACATATATAACGAATCAAAGGGGGTGAATAGTTATGCAAATGCTGTACCTACTCACTGCAAGTTAACATTGTTATTAAGTATACAGCTTAGACATCAGTGTCATTGTGATTTTCTCCTTCAGGCCAGCAAATATCACTGGCAGAGTCAGAATGTCAAACAGAGCGGTGTGGACGACATGGTGCTCCTCTCCAAGATCACTGAGGACGCTATTGTGGAGAACCTGAAGAAGAGATACTTGGACGACTACATCTTTGTATCCTTTCACTTGGAGCCCAGCTGTAGTGTCTTTACACTCACAGTTTGCACCCACTTTACTGATTAACTGATTGGTATTACTTTTTAATCAAGCTATCATTTCTTACTAATTTCACCATGCAAATTTTCAGTTCCTCTATAAAGATGACTGGGGGAAGCGATTGAAATAAATGTCAGGCATGAACCTTAGAGAACTTATTTAAGTCTTGCGTTTAGAAATGCAATTAGCAACAGCTGTTTAAAAATTTCGCCAGAAGGTTACAAATAGATACTACAGGTGCTGTTACATAAATGTCCCCTAAAAGACACCTATTGTGTTTTATCACACAGTCACTCATCGTCTATACCACTTTATCCTGTGTACAGGGTCGTGTGGGGGGCCTGGAGCCTATCCCAGGAGACTTAAAGCACAAGGCAGGGAACACCCTAGTCAGGGTGCCAATCCATCACTGGGCACACACATACACACACTCACACACTCATTCACACACTATGGGCAATTTAGGAACACAAGTTTGCCTAATCTGCATGTCTTTGGACTGTGGGAGAAAACCGGTGTACTCAGAGGAAACCCACCAAGCACAGGGAGAACATGCAAACTCCATGCACACAGGACTTGAGGTGGAAATCAAACCCGGAACCTCGAGGTGCAAGGCAACAGTACTAAACCACTAAGCCACCGTGCCACCATTGTGTTTTATAATCCATTTATTATTACCATTAATTATGTGAACAATTCACCATACAAATCCCTGCGTAAGTTCCTACTATGGAAACCGTTGGTAGGTAGGTAGGTTGGTACAACTTTATCATAGTACTGTGCTGTGCAGTAACTAAATAATAGATATTGCAATGGAGAAGAAAAGAGATATAAGCAGAAATATACAGTATACAGGTGTATATTGTTTCAATATTTGGGTTACTTAACAACAAAAAAAAAATCCTTCTCAACAGTATAACCCAGTGTAAGGATCTATCCAATAATGGAAACTTCAAAGCATTTTTGTAAGTCGCTCTGGATAAGAGTGTCGAAATGTAAATATCAGGTTATTATAGCTGATTAGAATGATTGAGATTATATAAGCGTATGATTTGCAGCTGCACTACTCATAGAGCTGAAAACTCTAAAAGTAATCACCACCCTATGACCAATCAGAATCCAGCCTATAACAGCGCTGTGGTAAAAAAATAAATAAATAAAAAACGCACTTGCTAAACATTGAAAGAATGCTATTCAGTGGTTGCTAGTTCTTCTTCGTCCTCTTAGCATTTCTAAAAAACTAACCCTCCGGCTCATTTTTTCACTTCCTCTAATAGGAGCTGAACATTAACTAGAGGAAGTGATCAAAGTGCATCAATCATATCAGAAGAAGAAACTTTTAATCTTCATACTAATACGTTCAGTTATAGTGACACCCACACACATGTAAATATAAAATTTTAAACATTGTTACAACTTATCTCATGACTTTGCATGATTGTTCATATTAACAGGTTCTAACTGATGAATGGCTGATTATGAAATTGCAGAGGCTTTTGCTTTGGGTTAAAGTGTGTAACTCATACCTTACATAACACACAGCATGTGGATCAGCAGGACCGAGCCGTTCCTCTTTTCACATAGCAACACACTTCACTTCTTTGTTTTTTTTCACACACAAAAACAGACACACACACACACACACACACACACACACACACACACACACACACACATTATTGAGTTTATTGATTAAATAATGACTTAATAAATTATTTAATTTACTTAATAAAAAAAAAAAATATATATATATATATATAAAGAATATCAAGCAGCCAGAATGCTGGATCTGTGTTGATCTGTGAAAATTAACAGACATATTTACAGACTTCTAAGTCTTAGGCAAATAAATAGTTTTAAATGGATAAAGTCCTTAACTCTAACCCCTAGACCTACATCGGATCTGTCTTGATTTCAGTGAATCCTTTTAAACAGATGCCATATTTCACGGATCGAGAGATTGAGCTTTACCAAGGAGCTGTAAGTCGATTGCAATGATCATGTGACTTCTTTATGTGTGTATCTGTTTTTGTCACACAGATTGGTGGAAAAATGCTACATTTCTCAGCCCACTGCAGAAAGGAATCCTTGTTGTATTGCCCAGTCAAATGTTCATTTAGCTGATATCTGATTAGCCTAAATATGGTAGCTAATATAATTGAATATAGTATGGCTAGTTAGTTAGCTAGTTAGCTAGCAAGCTAGCTTCTGATGTTATTAACAAGTCAGCAAGTTCTTAGCGGTTGTGCTACCGTTTCACACCACATGTAAAAAAAATTCTTCTCATCATTTATTAATCTGGATTTAAACCAATTTTTACCAATTAAAATCATTTATAAGGATATTCACACAAGGTTTTTGGTATTTGTGAAAATCCTGTGAACAAAAAAAGTTTGGACCAAGTGAGCCGCACAGCAACTTGGCATAGGTTTTGCGCTGAATGCCCTTCCTGATGCAACCGTCCCATTATATCCGGGCTTGGGAATGGCAATAAGGCTAATGCATGTAATCTTTGCCTTCAAATCTTATCATTAGCATGATGTGCTGCTTTTTTAGTACATTTTTAGTAGTACTGCGTTTTTATGGTTTTTAAAGAGCCTTGATGGCCTCCGAGTGGTGCAGTGGTAAAGTGCTCGCCCTATCATTCGGAGATCGTTGGTTTGATTCCCGGGTGATGCTGTTACCTCTCACAGCCGGAGGCACAGAGAGAGCTGATTGGCCGAGCTCTCTCAGAGGGGAGGGA
>JAQMYJ010000040.1:3110610-3121056 GCA_030014305.1 Clarias laeviceps | reverse complement strand
AGCCGGAGGTCTAGAGAGAGCTGATTGGCCGAGCTCTCTCAGAGGGGAGGGATGAGAGGTACTTCGTGCTCCCACAGCCAATCAGGGGCGTCTGTGAGCTCACGCAAGCGGAAGGATCAGATAGCGCTGTCCTCCGAGTGTGTTACACTGCCCCTAATGGTGCGTGAGCGAGCAGTTCGAAAAGATGCGGTTGGCTGAAAATCGGGGAAAAAACCCCACCAAAAAAAAGAGTCTTGATTAAAACACATCCTCATGCTATATGTATTCATCTGGAGATGACTTTCTCTATGGCGCTAGTGATTGCTAGCCTACTTGTCCCCTATGGATAGAAAGACTATTGTCCGGCAAGTACTTATGTGTGCATTAAGTTTATAAATCATGTTCAAACTCTGCCCCAGAACTTCAGACCACACCTTGACAGTGGGTTTGTCTATTTTTTTGTAGGTGTATCTGGAACTATGTAACAGTATGAAGATCTTGAGCGTGATTTTATTTGCTAAACTAGTGGCTATGCTAGCTTCGTAGCTTCTGACCATCAGCCAAATGATCTCATTTTTACTTCATCTTTATGATCCTCCATACCGTAGTTTCTGTCTCGCTTACTGTTATTTACTTTCTAACCATCTCTTTCTATCTTTCTCTCTCTCTCTCTCTTTGTTCTTTCTAATTTCTTCCTGTCTCTATCTCTCTATCTTCCTGTCCCTCCCTTTTTTGCTGTTTCTCTGGTTTCATATTCTATGTCTGTTTTTTCCTCCCTCTCTCTCTCTCTCTCTCTCCTGCTCTCCTGCTCTCTCTTTCTCTCACCCTTTCTCTCTCCCTTGGTGTCTCTATCTGTCTGTCTGTCTGTCTCTCTCTGTGCCTTCTTTGCTTTCTCTGTCTTTCTCCCCATATCTTTTTTGTCTCTCATTCTGTCTATTGCTCTCCCTCTCTTCCATTCTCTCCCAACTTATTTCTCTCTATTTTCATTTCTCTCTCTCTTTTACTTTCTCTTTCACTCTCTTTTTATTTCTCTTTCACTTTTTGAATTTTCTTTTCGCTCTATCGTCCATTTTTCCTACCAGCAAATCCCTCTTCAATTCAGTCACTTTCACTCTGTTTTCCTCTTATTTGTCCCCTCCTTTCCTCTCTCTCTCTTTTTCTCTGTCTCGTCCTGAATTTCTCTCTCTCTCTCTTTACAAACACCTATTCAAAGCGTTACATGTACAACTTTGTTATGTCTGGCACTGTTTGCACTTTTACACTTTTTTGCACTTCTGTCATACTGCTGCTATCTGTCTTGCACCTTACAAATGCCTTCATACTCAACTACTGAACGTTGACATACTGTACATTAGAATGTATATTTGCACTCTACAAATAATGAACCTTTGGATACATAATTGTATATTAACAGAATTCACTGCACTGTAAACCCTAATGCTCAAAGTAATTAAAAATATTGAGTACTGTTAACTTAAATAATTACAATTAGTTCAAATTAATAGACCTTGATGAGTATTTAGAACTTTTTGGTATTTATGAGTTTGTAGAAATTACACTTTTCAAGTTAGCTCAACAAATTTGATATTTTTATTTTATTTTATATACTTAAGTAACAGTAACTGTCACCTTAAAGTTCCACAAACTTAAAATCTTTCAGACAAGTGATTTTATGTTTGACGTCCTGAGGGCAATAGGGACCTGGTGGCTCAGTGGTAGGTGTTTCGCCTGCCATGCCGGGTTCGATTTCCAACAACTGGATGAAGTTCCTGTCCCAAGCCCAGATAAAATGTGTCAGGAAGGGCATCTGGCGTAAAACCTGTGCTAAGCTTGTGTGCGGACTGGATTTTCTGCTGTAGCGACCCATTGCTGGGAGCAGCCGAAAGACCTAACTAAAAAAAATAAAATTATAATTGCTATTAAATAGTATGAGTTAATCTACTCATTGAGTAGCTACTCATGAGTTTTGCCAACTTATTCGGGTTTACAGCGATGTTTACATTTGCTCAGATGTATATTAATTCAGATATTTACGAGCTACAGTATTTCTTACAAGTACTTTGCTGTTACCTTCATACAAAATTTGTTTCTATATTGCACTGACTGCTGATATTTTTCTTTAACACTTTCCATATTGCATTGACAACACTGTAAACCCAGTTTTAAGTAAAACTGTAAATCCAGTTTTAAGTAAACGGAACTATGAGTTTGTACTCATTCGTACTAATCATTCTTTACTTGCATTATTGAGTAGCCCAACTCATACTATTTAATAGCAATTATAATTTTTTTTTTAGTTGTTGCAAATCAGAAAAATTGTTCTTGGTCTTTCGGCTGCTCCCAGCAATGGGTCGCTACAGCAGACAATCCTGTCCACACACAAGCTTGGCACAGGTTTTACACCAGATGCCCTTCCTGACACACCCCTCCCATTTTATCTGGGCTTGGGACAGGAACTTCATCCAGTTGTTGGGAACCAAACCCGGGCCTTTCGCATGGCAGGCGAAACACCTACCACTGAGCCACCAGTGCCCTGATGATGTCAGACACCAAATATCTAGTTTGAAAGATTTTAAGTTGGTGGAACTTTAAGGTGACAGTTACTGTTACTTAACTACTTAAAATATCAAATTTGTTCAGCTAACTTGAAAAGTGTCATTTCTACAAACTCATAAATACCAAAAAGTTCTATTAATTTGAACTAATTGTAATTATTTAAGTTAACAGTACTCAATATGTTTAATTACTTTGAACATTAGGGTTTACAGTGAATGTAAACATGGATTTGAGAGAAGAGAAAGAATATTTTGAATCCTCGATATTTCTGCACATATGGTGGCATCGACAAATAAAAAAACCTTGAACATTGAACCTTTCTCCATCAATCTCTTTGTCTCTCTCTCTTCCTGTTGTTCTTTGTCTCTCTGTCTCTTTCACACCTCTCCTTTCTCTTTCTTTCTAACCCCCCTTCTCTCTCTCTCTCACCAGGCCCAGTATGAAAACCCTCCTCACATCTACGCATTAACAGACAACATGTACAGGAACATGATGATCGACAGTGAGAATCAGTGTGTCATCATCAGGTGACCAAAATGAAGCTGCACACCTAATCACATCATTTCGCAACACCTTAGAGACAAAGTGTTTTGAATATTGTGTTCCGGTTGATTGTTTCATTTGGATGGCAAAATTTTTGATGGCCAAAGACTTTAAAGATTTAACACATAGCTATTTAAACTAAAAACTGTGCCAGATGGAAATTTCTCCTTTACTCCACATGAAGTTGACTAGTCAGGATGAGGCTTGCAAATTTCAGAAATTCCCTTCACCTATTTTTCTTAATAGATGACCACGTTAACAATCAATAATCAATCGATCATTAATAATTAATGCTAACAAGATGCACATTTTTTTCCGTAGTTTAAATTTCCTTTAATCGGTTCTAGCAGCACAATCCCAACAAATTCATTATGTGTTACAAATTCGATAACACCTGAATCATTTAAAATATAAATTTAAATGAAAATAAAGCTGCCTCTTGTGAGGTACATATTAATATCTACCTGAGCTCCGGAGAAACATTATGCAAAATGAACATTATTGCAATTATTATCACTTAATTAATAATCGGTTTAATTCTTAAGAGCAATTAATTATTGAGCGATTCAGCGATCATTAGCATCCCTAGTAAGGACGAGTTTGAGGTCTAAAGTTTATTTGTTTAGATTGTGCATAGCTAAGAATATCATAGAAGGCTGTCATTGAATATAGTTATACCCAAAATATTTTATACTTGCTTTAAGTAGTGTCAATAGGTTTGAGATATTAACTTAATCTGTAAATAGAGGGGAAACAAAGTTGAACTACAAATTAACAAATTGTTGGGCGGGGCCTAATGACACCAAATAAGTGCATCGAGCCAATCAGGAGATTTCAAGATGGCCACTGGGGAATGTTACAGAAAACCAGACCTGTGAGACGGATAAAACAGACTTCAATTACAAATTAGAAACATTACCCTCCTAGCTACACAACTACACAATGTTGGACGTTGCTCCAATCCTGAATTATTTTAGCCAAGGATTTAACTCAAGCTGTAACTGAGTTAGATTTATAAATAAGCTTTCAGTATTACGAATGTCCTGAGCGCTTCTTGGTTTCTAACACATGCTCTGAGCAGCCTGTCCACATTACTGGGTTTTTCTCAGAAATGGTGAGGAACTAAGACTGAGCATCATTTCCTCCCTGGTTAGAAGAAGTGCTAACTCGATGCTAACCTGCTCATCTCAAGTCTCAGCCTTCACTATGCTGAGCTCATTTTTACGTCAGAATCTGAGGATGCCCTTTTCAGCAAATTGCACTTTTTTATACACATCTAACATGACATCATGTGACTTTAAAATACAGTGATAACTATGTGCTGCGTGTGTGTGTGAGTGTGTGTGTGGGTGTGTGTGTGTGGGTGGGTGTTTGTGGGTATGAGACAGAGAAAATCAAAAAGATAATGTGTTAGAAAGGTGTGTGCAAGAGCATGATAAGATCTGCTGTGGTTTTGCACAACAAATACATAACTACAGTGTAATTAGATTTTTATTTAAAAAGATTTTATAGGTTTTAAGATACAGAGATAAAAGCATATGCAAACTAAATAGCTGAGTGCAAAAGTTTGTACCCTGATGTGACAAACTTTTGTTGTTGTTGTTGTTGTTCCAATATTTTATAGTTGCTTTTTATAGAGAAATGCTTTTAGAAATGTATTTTATCATTTAAAAATTAATTCATTAATAAAAGCGAAACAGGCACAATAATAATGTATGATGTTCAGGTAGATAACAGACTGATATAACAATGCATTGAATATGTACAGTTATTTAAAAGAGAAACAATAATTATTATCCTTGTATCACACACATATGCCCATGAATGTTTTAATTAATGTCTGCATGTGTGTGTGTGTGTGTGTGTAGTGGAGAGAGTGGCGCAGGAAAAACAGTGGCTGCTAAGTACATCATGGGCTACATCTCCAAAGTGTCCGGTGGTGGAGCTAAAGTTCAGGTACTCGAAATTCTGGAAGATTTTCAGATGTTCACAGATTCTCTCTTTAGTCCTGAGTTAAGCTCTTTACTCTTAGACCACAGTGCTGTTGAGTTCCAGATTCTGATTGTCCAGGAGGTGTTAAAGTTTTAATTGATGTAAGAGTCGTTTGAAGTGTCCGCCCCGCCGCACCTCGCTAGAGCTTGCTTGCCGACCGGGAAAGAGAGACAAACACACAATCACATACATAGATACATACAGCAGCATGGATAATGCCAGTGTCTGTACTGTATGTCTCTCTGGATGAGATTTTTAACTCTTAGTCCTTTGCCTGAGTGAATGCAAAGTGGGTGCAATAAGTGTCATGTCCATGTGTTATCACATCAAAAGTGGGAAAGTGAAGGGGAAGATTTTACAGACAACCAAGAGTAAGCCATAGGAGGTACAGAGATCTAAGGAATGAGGAGGAAGAAATGGGAAGCCTTTGAGAAAAGCCTGGGAAATTTCACAGTCTAGAAAAAGTGTCAGGAAAACCCTAACAGCAGCTCCAAGAGAACACCAATGGCAATCTTTTTGTCTTTTTTTTTGGTATAATTACAAGCATTTCATATGTGTCAAGGGCTTTTATTGACAATTGCTGTACATTACGTTTATGCTAACAATCAATATTGTCAACCCTTCTTTTTCAAGACTTCTGCAATTCGCCACATCCTGACTGATGGCGCAGCCCATTCTTGAATAATCGATGCTTGGAGTTTGTCAGAATTTCTGGGTTTTTGTTTGTCCACCCGCCTCTTGAGGATCGACCACAAGTTCTTGATGAGATTAAGATCTGAGGATTTTTCTGGCCACGCACCCAAAATTTTGACGTTTGATTCCCAGAGCCACTTAGTTATCACTTTTGTTTTATTGCGAGGAGATCCATCATGCTGGAAACAGCATTGTTCATCACCAAACTGTTCTTGGATGGTTGGGAGAGGTTTAACCCCAGGGTGCAAATTACAGGGTTTATATGGATAATTGTTGCCATAGTAATAGCTTGTTCACAGAGACTTGTACTTCTAATGTTAATTTATTGTAATATGTATGGATGGAGTCTCCAGTGTTAGACTCCATCCATACATATTACACTGATCTGTTATTAATTCTTTTCCTATAACGGTTCAACCCAGAAGTGTTTTATACCTTACAGATACAGATCACATTTGTATGATGAATTTTAGAAGAATTATTGATCCCTTGTTGAGATGCTCGTGTATCTCTTTCTTCCTCAGCATGTAAAAGACATTATCCTACAGTCCAACCCTCTACTCGAGGCCTTCGGGAACGCTAAAACGGTCCGGAACAACAACTCCAGCCGCTTTGTGAGTTTCATAACGTATCTCTTCAAGCATAAGTCCTCTGTACTGTGTGTTTCTGTGGTGAGCTGCATCAGTCTTGTCTTGACTGACAGGGGAAATACTTCGAGATCCAGTTCAGCCGAGGAGGAGAACCAGACGGAGGCAAAATCTCCAACTTCCTGCTGGAGAAATCCCGAGTCGTGAGCCAGAACGAGAACGAAAGGAACTTCCATATTTTCTACCAGGTCAGAATGTGTGTGTGTGTGTGAAAGAGAGAGAGAGAATGCACATGAAGGAACAGAAGGGGGAAAAATAAAGCAGTTGTTTTGTCGTGCTGCAAAACACATTTCCACACAAAGTCTAGACAGAGACGAGAAAGAAACAGAGAAACAGAGTGTGTGAGAAAGAACATAACTGAAAGAGAAAGTCTCACCTCATACAAGAAATGAATTCGTTTTACCCGACAGTATCATGGCTGATTATTCTTTAATGTTTTTTTTTTTTTATTATTAATTTGCAGAGGTAAAATGAAAAAGGCCTTCATAATCAAATCTTTGCCTGTAGAGGGTGTACATTATACAAGTTATAAATACACAGTGGTGTACAAAATCTTTTTGACGCTGCGCTCAGCCGGATCTCGCAGGTTTTGAAGAATGAATATTGATTGTATAGCATTTTTACCGCATACAATAACGAATTATAGCCAACATTTTTATTGCCATTGTGGCATATGGTGCTTAAACTCTACTAAGTATTTTAAATTATCATAATTATTATTATTATTATTATTATTTGCTTTAATGCTACATATTAACATTAAGCTTATTCGTGTTACATGTAAATTTCTTCATTTCTTATTATTTATTAGCACAATTCAAAGTAAGAAGTTTGACATCTCCCATAGTTTTTAAATAAATCAAAGAAACATTGACATTTTTAAAAATATACTTTATATTTTATCTGTACATAAATAATTATTAAAGTTAAAAAATATATCCAGAGATTTAAAAAATATTTTAGATGCCATTTCAGTGCAACACATTTTTGAACGTACAGTCAGGTGTAAATGCCTTGATATATAGGTTATATCGCCACTCCCGATTTTTTCACATTAAATTCAATTAAATTCAATTCAATGATGTAGAGGAGTTCGGATGTACTGCTTATCCTCTTCCTGTAGAGTATAAGCAGTATAGAGAACGATTGAGTGAGTGATTAAATTATGTTGATTTAAATAAAGAATTCGGAACAAATGTTTTACTGTGACAGGTTGCAAAGTGCCTAAAGATATAATTAAAAACTCCTTTGTTTATGTAACAACGTCAGCAGCGACCTCATTTCCCCTCTCGTCTGTTCCGCACTCATTTTCATTTTTTCCCTTTTTTTTAATTTACATTTTGTGGTCATGGCCTGATGAGACAGTTTTGTATTTTAATTTTTATTTTTTTTGCATGGATTTTGCATTTTCCATTTTTCAAGTGATTTGTTGATTTGTCGCACAAACATCGTTAAATTTAAGTAAATCTGTTTTTTCGGATCTAATTTTAAAAAGCACTGAGTGCATCAAACTGTACATCAAACTGTATATCAGTTATAAAAGTTATTACAGACAAATAAGGACAAAAGAATGGGCAGAAGATGATCAGTGGTTGAGTGTTAGAGGTTTGGGGCAGGTGCAAAGGTACAGATTGGCCTATGACAAAATAATAGAGACAATTTAGAAAATTGACATCATCATCATACTAATGAGGCGACATCTGAGAAACCAAGCATATCATGTTTATATACAGTAAATTAGATTTGTAAGTCATTTTGTCCTATGGTTGTGACTGTCACACCTGTTTGTTTTGGTTCCAGTTGATCGAAGGCTCTTCAGCACAGCAAAAGGAAGTTTTAGGGATCATGACTCCTGACTATTACTCCTACTTAAACCAGTCAGGAACCTACAAAGTGGACGGCACCAACGACAGCAGTGATTTCCAGGAGACGATGGTGCGTCGTTCATCTCATACGATTATGAAAGACTCTGACATTGGAGAATCCTTCCATTAAGGCTAATTAAACATTTTCTTTCAGAAGATTGTACCATATTAGTGCATTTTATTTGCTAAATAACGTTTTTAAAAAGTTTATTCGTTCTTATTATGATTTATGTTTGTTATGCAAATCGATTAACACTGCTATAGAAATTACCATGTGTTCAACAATATATTATTGTGTGTGTATCCTTGAGTGTGTGTATATATTTTGCAGGAAGCCATGCAGGTGATCGGGATCCCCGGAGAAAACCAGATGCTGGTCCTGAATATTGTAGCTGGAATCTTACACCTGGGCAACATCAGCTTCATCGAGGTGGGGAACTACGGGCAGGTGGAGAGCACAGACTGTAAGCATGCTCACGTTTCTTTGTTCTGACATCATGTTAGGGGGTTTTATTTCCTCTAACATTCAGCCTGAATAAGGTTTTGATTGTAGCAGTTACTTTATCAGTGCTGTCGAACGCCCTCTGTGTTGCCCAGTGCTGGCCTTCCCCGCCTACCTGCTGGGCATCGATCAGAACCGGCTGCAGGAGAAACTCACCAGCAGGAAGATGGACTCCAAGTGGGGCGGCAAATCCGAATCCATCGACGTGACCCTGAATCAGGAGCAGGCGTGTTTCACACGTGACGCTCTCGCCAAGGCTCTGTACGCTCGCCTTTTCGACTACCTGGTGGAGGTCAGGGTTTCCTACACACTCTCTGCATGTACACTCACGAGTAGAGTTACAGCTTTTCCAAAACAACTCGAACTGTATGACATAAAACACTTTCACAGAGTTTAACATCACATTCCGCAATGCTGTGTTTCCTCCTACATCACAGCTATAATCAAAGTCATTTTACCAACATCAAAGGTCCCATATTTCATTATTTCTTTACCAATTAAAGACAGGTCTCCGAGCTCACTCAAAGTGTGTGTGTGTGTGTGTGTGTGTGCTAATGCTCCAGCTGAAATACCTCTCAGATGAACAGTTTTTTTTTTTTTTTATATACATATATAAATCTGTTTCACTCCTCTTCCAAACACGCCATTTCAGTGTCTATGTAAATGAGCTACCATTGAGACACACCCCTCCTGAGAACAGTAGAACTCTGGAACAAGAGCCTGGACGAGCTCTTTTTATATCAGGTTGCATTAGACTGAAAATCTAATTGGTCTTTTTAAAACTCCAGCCAGAGCAAAAATACATTTTTGAAAAAAATGACTAAAGGCAGATAATGATTTTTCTCATTTGTATTTGTTAGACACACAAACACATGAACACTCTTTTTTTTTTTGATAGGTCCCCATTAAAATGTAAGCTTCTTTGTCACAAAGACTTCTCACATGTCAAAAACATTAGCTAGGACTGTTATAACATGCTGACGCTCCTTCCATAAATACTATACAAACATCTGCTTATGGAAAAGTTCACTGTGTAGGCAATTACACATGTCTTAATCAGTATATGTAAAAGGTTATGAGCTGTTTGAATGAACACATTAATGTGTTCATTGTGGGAAAGTCTATGAGGGGTGTTCAAGTCAAACATACTGTTTATACTGATTGACATTTACAGAAGACTTAAAGCTCAGTTCCGTGATGAGACTCTTACCTGCAATAAAGCATTTGAATTTTAAAGAAGGCCGAACATCTGTGAATGACGATCTCGGCCGGCAGTGGTGGCTCAGAGCCCACTGCAGTTGTTCCCGTGAACATTCAGCCAGTGGAATACCTCATCCATGAATATCGATGGATAACTTGAATATCGATGGGAACTGTACACACAGTCTTGTACATTACAGGCACTCTGGAAGTTATTGCCACATCCCGTATACAGTCCTGACCTCACCACAAGTCAGGGCTGTTAATGGAGTTCATGGGAGGCCAGCAATTTTATTTTATTTTATTTTTATTTATTTTTATTTTTTCCCCCCAATTTTTGCCAGATTTTTTCCCCTAATTTTGTCGTGTCCAATTCCTCCCAGTCACTAGGAGCTCCCACATTAAGTTCATACCGCCACTCAGTAGGGATGGCCGTAGACCGCCCACGTGTTTCCTCCGACCCACGTGA
>JAQMYJ010000040.1:3098163-3110510 GCA_030014305.1 Clarias laeviceps | reverse complement strand
AGCATCACCCGGGGTTCGAACCAGCGATCTCCGGATGATAGGGCGAGCGCTTTACCACTGCGCCACTCGGAGGCCAAGGCCAGCAATTTTAGATGTGAGGCAAGCAGTTTGATCATACCGAGAATGATGGTGTCCAAGCGCTAGTGAAACGCCGGGATAGGTGGCAGACATCAGTGTAGCAGGGGATTATATAGAGAAATACAGGGAGTTGTAAATGAAGGGAGAACTGTGTTCTGTTATTCTGCATAATCAAAAGTCCCGGTTTGACTTGAATACACCTCATTTTGTTGCTCATAGGTTTTGAAATATAAAATGACTGAATGTGTTTTCTACCCTAATGTACAGGCCATAAATAAAGCCATGCAGAAGCCCATCGAAGAGTTTAGCGTTGGAGTTCTGGATATTTACGGATTCGAGATCTTTCAGGTGAACCGATTTTTATTTAAGTCTCTATACTGAAACTCCAGTGCCGGATTCCAAACTAACTGAACCGATTGCATCCGCAGAGGAATGGGTTCGAGCAGTTCTGTATAAACTTCGTGAATGAGAAACTTCAGCAGATCTTTATCGAGCTGACTCTGAAGGCGGAGCAGGTACTGTGTGCACGGTGACCTCTCACTTTACACGTCATTTTATATCTGTTGCTTTAGATTCTGACTTTATTTTTTTCTCTAACAGGAAGAATATGTCCAGGAGGGGATCAAGTGGAGTCCTATTGATTATTTTAACAACAAAATAGTGTGTGATCTTATTGAAAATAAACTGGTAAGCGCTCAGGATATACAGCTGGCACATATATACAGTATATATAGATATAGATATAGATATATATAGATATAGATATATCACTATCCTATATAAGCAAGTCTGCGTGGTAAACGATGCGTGCATTTAACGAGGTGTGATGCAGATGATTTATAAAGAAGAAGTGTGAAAAACGCCACACTATTTAACATACAGTATGGGTATGTCTTTGTGTGCGTGCAAGCGTGTGTGCATGTTAATCGTTCATGAAAGCTGCCACTGCAACTGAAATGCATAATTTCCCCTTTAAGTGTATAAGAATATAAACACATCCAGGCATGCTGTTATAGAAAACTAATCAATTACTTATCAATTCGTTCATTCTCTACCATATAGACCGTTTTTTGACCAAATCTAAGTTGATCAATTCTATATCATCCTGCATACGTAGTTTAATATGGTGTGCAAATCCTTAGGAACCATTCAGAATAAAACTACGAGGGGTGTTCAAGTCAAACTGGGACTTTTGATTGTGCGGAATAGCAAAGCACAGTACTGAGAGTTAAAAACTCGCTTTATTTCTCTATATAATGTCCTGCTACACTAAAGCACTTATCCCGGTGGATACCATCAAGGTATAACGTTTTTCTCAGCCAGGATCAGCCTGCCTGCTTCACGTCTGAAGTTATCCATCGATTTTCAAGGATCAGGAGTTCTACTTAGTGAAGGTTCATGGAAACGACTGCCGTGGATTCAGTGCCACCTAATTTGGGATCATCATTCACAAACGTACAGCCTTGTTTAAAGCGTCTGCACCATTAAGATGTTTTCCTACGGCTAAGCGTCTCATCACCGTGCTGTGGTTGAAGTCTTCTGTAAATCGGTTTTACGCATTTCATTCACCAGACATTTCATCACAAGTCCCAGTTTGACTTCAATACCCCTCGTATGTACTGTATGCAGAATATTGTATGTATTAATGATGGTCAATTACAAACCTCAAATCAATGCACATTATCTCAGTACCTCATGCATTAACTGCTAAAACAATCATGCACTTCTCAAGAGTGAGATTTATTGTTATCCTACTCTGCTTTAGTACATTTTTGCATTTTTAGTTTGCTCAGTAATGACAATCCCATCAAAAACGTTTCATTTCCAAAAGCAAAAGTCATCAATACTCTAATTTTCTCATTCCTAACTAGCACAACTTTCTCAGTCCATTCTAAACAGTCGACGGAAATCAAAGCACCTGAACTGTACGTAGCGGAGATACTTTGCTTGCAGATGTGTCTACAAGTCTTTAACTGTTCACGTCCACTTCTTTTTTTTCCTCTCGTGTCACTCCCAGAACCCGCCGGGTATTATGAGCATCCTGGATGACGTATGCGCCACCCTGTCTGCCAAGGGAGAGGGGGCCGATAGCACGCTACTGCAGAAGCTGCAGGCTGCCGTGGGCACGCACGAGCACTTTAACAACTGGAACTCTGGCTTTGTTATCCACCACTATGCAGGCAAGGTGCGCAAATCAACCTTCAGGAATTTAGATAACAATTTCAAAGCATTTTCAACTTTACTTTTTAAAAATGCTTATAATAGAAATCTAAGGCCAGTTTGGCTGCACCATTTAATGGATAAAGATGAAGTTTTGTCTTAAAACGACTCCAGCGTGTTAAAATTCACTTATTCCCTTACTAAGTACTGCAAAAGTTTCATTAAAATCTGTACAGTGATCAATTTAAGACGCGCCCACAGTTTGATGCATGCACAGTACGCTATAAAAACTTGCACATACATAACTGCTCATAACTTCACTTCTCAACATTTTGATTTCACTTATGCTGCAGGTTTAAGTTCAGGCACATTTCTTATAGCTGCAAAAGTTTCATAAAATTCTGACTTATAGACAGAAAATTTTCTGAGACTGGTTTTGGGTTGTAAGAAAGAGCAAGTTCTATCATTTATATAGATTTCTCGTATCTGTAAGTACAAAGTACAAAGACATTATGTGTGTAAATCAATGCTAAGAATTGATATCCTTCATAATGTATTGTGCACACATACTGTAAATTAGACATTATGTAAGATATAGGATATTTCTGTCCAAAAGAAGACTTTTACATTGTTTGTACATTCAATTCAGGTATCATACGACGTCAATGGTTTCTGCGAGAGGAACAGAGATGTGCTTTTTACAGACCTCATTGCACTGATGCAGAGCAGCGAACAGTATGTGTATATACAGTACAATTTATCCGACTTGACCTTGTCACTGATCTGACATGGTTTCAAACTGTAAGACTCATACAAACCTCTTCCTTTTTTTACAGCAACTTCATCCGCAGCCTGTTTCCTGAAAACCTCAACACTGACAAAAAAGGCAGACCGTCCACAGCGAGTACGAAAATTAAAGTAAGATCAAGAGTCATTTATATATATATATATATATATATATATATATATATAAATTTTTAATTTTTTTAATTAAACAGTTAAACAGATTTTTTTTTTCCCCCCAAAGAACAACTTAATGTACAAAAATTTGCTTAAATAATTACTGAGCAGTGACGCGACGGCACGGTGACTTAGTGGTTAGCACTGTCGCCTTGCACCTCCAGGTTCTGGGTTCAATTCCCTCCTCTTGGTCTATGTTCATGTTGTCTGCATGTTCTACCTATGCATAGTGGGTTTCCTCTGAGTGTTCCGGTTTCCTCCCACATGCAGATTAGGCTAATTGGTGTTCTCATAGTGCATGAGTGACCATGTGTGCGTGTGTGTGTGTGTGCCCTGCAATACATTGCCACCCCATCCAGGTTGTCCCCTGCCTGTATACACAATGAGTGAACGGTGATGCAAGATTAATGAGATTATTAACATCCTGTTAACATTTCCATCAGTTCCTCCTTTGCATGGTGTGTCACATTACGAAGTTCCTTGGATTGACCCAAGTTTTTGAAATGCATTGAAATTCACCTTTTGTTAAATCAGCAGTTGTACTTGTTCTTATCAAGTTTTCCATTCTTTACAAGCCACATTGGTTTCCGCTGTGTTCTTGACTCTTCTTCAGTGGTTTAGATGAATATCTTAAAGCAGGTTGTCATTGTATATATAAATCTCTGGTCTACAGAGGCAGGCTAACGAGCTGGTGGATACGCTGATGAAATGCACTCCGCACTATATCCGCTGCATCAAACCCAACGAAACCAAGAGGCCCAAAGACTGGGAGGAGAGCCGGTGAGTCTCAGAGAGAGTCCTGCTTTACTCACAGCCATGTTTTTATTGGATTTGGTCTTGGCTAATACGGTAAGGCTTTACACTAGGGTTGGTTAATGCCGTTCTAGGAAAATAATCAATGTGATGTGGGGTTGGTGTAAAAGCAATAGAGTTCCTATTGCAGATTCCTGATGCTGATAAATTTTTTTCATTACCATCATCTACAGGAAGTGTGTTATTCCTCTTGCACATCACTACGTTAGACGTGTTATCTGACATCTCAAAGCTTTCATGATGTGCTAAATGACTGCATGTGAAACATGATCTCTCCTTCTAACCTGCATGATTATTGTCCTCAGGGCGAAGCATCAGGTGGAGTATTTGGGTTTGCGTGAAAACATCCGGGTGCGCCGAGCTGGCTTCGCCTACCGCCGAATTTTCAAGAAGTTTCTACAGAGGTGATGTTTTAACATTATTAACAAGCGCACCAACAGTAAAGCTCTGTTTCTCTTGTTCAGCATCTTTATTTCTTAATAATTTTAAGAAGTAAATCACTGGTTCCAGGAGCAAATGATGAAAAGATCAACACAAAATGCAAAATATCAAGCACAATAAATACAAATAAAAGGATATATACGAGAGTGAGTCAAAAATTATCCGCATTCTGGCTGTAGAATTAATTTTAATTGGCTTTTAGAAAACCCAAATCCTTGCTTTTCAATATACTTTGTCAATCTGTCAACAAGCTTTCTTACTCCCTCATTAAAAAATTTTTTACTCAGCAAGCCACGAATGCACCGCTATCTTCACTCTTTCATCAGAAATGAATGTTCGTTCTCGTAGGGCTGCTTTCAGGGGACCAAACAGGTGAAAGTCTGATGGAGCGAGATCAGGACTATAGGGAGGACGCTTTAACACCTCAAATCAAAATTTTTCATTGTCGACAGTGTGGGCAGAAGTGTGCGGACGTGCATCGTGATCATTTAATCCGAAGTTTAGTCTTCAGCTCTTCAATAAGCGTCTCATTGTAACGAGCACTGTTGATTGTTAAACCTTTTTTCCTGATATTGTTCCAATACTTCTGGCCCTTGAGAATCCCAGAAAACTGTAAGCGTTGATGAATTTTCCCAGCTGATGGTTGACTTTTTAACTTTTTCTCAGTTTGCGATTGAGGATGTTTCCGTTCCAGACTCTGCCGTTTACTCTCAGATTCGTAGTGATGAATCCGTGTCTCGTCACCTGTAATGATTCTCTTTAAGAAACTTTCACCTTCCTTAGAGTATCGTTCCAAATTTTGTTTGCAGATATCCAAACGCATCTGTTTGTGCTCTTCCGCAAGTTGTTTCAGCACCAGGTACATCCTCAGACCACAAGAGAAAAAAATATATATCACTGCATGCTGCTCTTTTTCTATGCAAATCAAACGTGATGCTTTCTTTTTTTCACTTGAACGCAGTTACACTGAGTTCCTAGTATATATGAATAGCGTTCATGTCGAACCGGGACTAAGAGTTCCCTTCATTTTTCTGAGCAGCATATAAAAGAACGAGATGTTGAAATGTATTATTTTCACAACTTAAGCATTTTGTTGTGAGTTTTACACTGTTATTACTAGTCAAGATGCAATGGCATTTAATAGGAAAAGAAAAAAGAAATACAACCATAAATTATAACATTCAACAGAAGCAACAGGAGTAAATCTTGGATGCCATTGAAGGTTTAAGATATGATTACATATATTATATATTAATATGCAAGTTTTTGTGAATGAAAGTTCCATGTTAGCACGCGAAGTATCATGTCTGATACGTATGAGTGCAGTATGTTCAGGTGTGTTAACATCAGGTGTGTTTCCCAGGTACGCCATCCTGACCCCAGAGACGTACCCTCAATGGCGTGGAGGCGAACAGCAGGGCGTCCTGCATCTGCTGCGCTCCGTAAACATGGACAACGACCAATACCAGTTGGGCCGCACTAAGATCTTTGTCAAAAACCCAGAGTCGGTATGCATGTGGCATTTAACGTTTCAATCAATTCTTTTTTTTTTACATAAAATATTTGTCTGCCTACTTTTTCCAGTTTGTTATTTATCAAAAAAAAATCATCAGTTAACTTAAAGCATCATTCAACTAAATTCTAAAGGTCTAAAATTTTTACTGTGCATCTAATGTTTTAAAAAGCACCACTGTTACAATGAACCATCTTCAGCTAAATAATTGACATAAATGCATGTGATTGAATAAACTGCAAGCCGCAACAGATTCCAAATGTAAGCAGCTGAACTATAGGCAAATTAAAAAAAAAAATTCATATTGTGAAACGCATTTCCCCAAAGGAAATAATGTAAATGCAGATAATCCGTTCCAGCCGGCCAAAAATATTACCAATACTGTATTATCAATTTCCAACACTATACAGTGGAACCGCGGTTCGCGAACGCATCGGAGTACGAACAAATCGGTTTGTCTCTGTTCATAATGTTCAAAGGCATGAGTTCAGTTTTGCTCAGGCCGTGGTCACGGATTGCGAACATGATAAAATTATTTTGTGCACAGTGGAGTGACGTCCAAGCCAGTGTTATTCCAGTGTTATTATTCAAAGCGACACTCCTTCTAAACACTAACCTCCTCCACACCCGTCTTTCTCTCCTCTATTCCTTCACATCAGCGAGTCTCTCGAAGTGTTCGCTCTCTCCTGTACAGTTCCTATTTATATTTAGTGCCGTATTGTTTTTGCATAATTAGGACTTTTTCATACTTTGTTTTATGTTTTGTGATATAAACAAAATAAATCAAAAGTTAAATATAGTTGATAGTGATGGATTTTTGATCAATTCTGTTTCCATATTCCTATGGAAAAAAACAAATCGAGTTACGATTAGGTTTCACTGTATTCATATTTTTGCATATAAAAACAATCAAACACATTTAGAAGAGACAAAGTAAAATATGAAATAAATAGACATTAAACTTGACTTAACCTTAATTTATGTTTCCTCTTGGCACCGGCTGCTTTAAAAACCAAACTGAAAGCGGCTCCCTTTTTGGGACCCAGGGTGCTACTGTACTGTATGTCTTCACTAAATCTTGCACAAAATACAAAAAAATAATAATAATAATAATAAATTTTACTCGCTTCACTTGGCTTTCCACTGACGCAAACTATTAATAAATAAGAAATGAATGTAATCTGAGCATTCGGTTATGTAACACAGACGGAGTTCATCTTCACTCGCTCTTTCTTGTCTCTCAGCTGTTTCTGCTGGAGGAGATGCGAGAGCGGAAGTTCGACACGTTCGCCAGAACCATTCAGAAAGCATGGAGGAAGTACATCGCCAGGAGGAAGTACGAGCAGATGAGAGAAGAAGGTACAATTGCTTAGTAGTGCATCAAATCTGAAACAGATACAGGATGTTGAAATGTCATTGTGAAACCATTTCACCCAGATATGTTTATTATAAAACGTGCATTTTGCACAGAAATGCTCAGATGAGTGACAAGCAATGAAACTATTCACACTTCCTCAAGAACTCCTACAGATGAGTTTGCATTTTGCAGAAATGTAAACCTGAGAGGTCAGCAGGCTCCGGAGTTCAGGGCATTTCCTGTTTATCACGGCTGGTTTGACTTGTCAGAGAATAATGAACTCGAGTCGAGACGAATATGTGTGAAGTAAGGGGAAACATTACCTAGAAAGACCCTTTATATGTTAATGTGACACATTTCACCAAGTGAAGGTGTTTGACATGAATGAAAGAGAACTTCAATGAATCACAAAAGTAAGCAATGAAAAAAAGGAACTTATTAAAAATGATTCATTCAACGAAACAAATCTTCACACTCAAATTTAAAGATTAAAAGTTTTAGAAACTCATATTTTGCTTGGAAGGCTTGAAAAAGTTAAATCACTCAGAAAAAAACGTATCTTCTTATTCTTTCGGCTGCTCACGTTAGGGGTAAAAATAAAAAATAAAACTTTTAAGAAAAATAACATTAAAAAAAAACTTATAATATAATTTTCTGTCCATTTGTTAAATGCTCACCATGATTAAAATATTCAAGGAAACTATTATATTATAGTATATATACTAGGCAAAAGTATGTATATGTGTGTGTGTGTGTGTGTGTGTAGTACTGTGCAAAAGTTCAGTACAAATGCTATGTTTATCATGTCTACATAATTAGGTACAATAAAATTCACTATTTTCAAACATAACTTTAATATTAATAAATAAATAAATAAATAAATAACACTACAGTAGAATATTTGCGTTGTTGTAAAAAAAAAAAAAGCAACATGTTCCATGTCAGATCAGTTTTCGGATGGATAAAAAAAACTAAATGTAGGCTCATTGGTTGTGCATGAAAATAGAAAGGAGCGAGTGTGACAAAGTTACCAGAAGAACTATATTCTCCAACACACTCAGTAAAAGCTAACAGCTGTTTTACATACAGTACTGTGAAGATGTCTTAGGCACATTACAAATAAAATACCATGAGCAAAGATGCCTTTGAAAACGTTTCTACTTAAAGGAAACTTCTATAAAAAACTAAAACTAAAGAGTAATAAAATAAACACAATATTTGTTGTGTCAACTCTTTGCTTTAAAATAATCAGTAGTGTTAAATAAAGATTTGTGCTGTTTTATAAGTAAAACAGCTGTTAGCTTTTACTGAGTGTGCTGGAGATTATGAGTTCTTTTGATATCTCGCTCCTTTCAATTTTCATGCAACACCCAGCAGCCTACATTATTTCTTTATTTTAATTTTCTAAAAACAGTAATGCTAAATGCTAGCATAGCTCCATGTGAAACTCCACAGTGATAGAACTCTGACCTTGATGACCCTGAGACCTGCTCAAAACAACACACACACACACAAATTCTAAACAAATTGTTGATTAAATAATACAATTAATTTATATTTAAAAAAATAATAAAAGCCTTAAAAACAACTTTAGGTACTTTAGGTACTTTATCACAGTGATCATGTTACTTCCTCTACCTCTGAACACTGACAACAACTTGGCTTGGAAATAAATTTTATCTACAGTAAATGTTATACTTTTTAAAAAATCTCTTTCATTCTCTTTATCTTTGTGTTCGTAGCTTCTGATATTCTTTATAACTCGAAGGAGAGACGCAGGAATAGCATTAACAGGAACTTCGTCGGTGATTACCTGGGCATGGAGGAGAGGCCTGAACTGCGTCAGTTCCTGTCCAAGAGAGAGCGAGTCGACTTTGCTGACTCGGTGAACAAATACGACCGCAGGTTTAAGGTAAGGTCTCGGGAATCAGCAACGACTGAAATGAATCCATTCAACCAACCTGAATCAATTAATATAAAAGTTATTATAATTATAAAAGTTATTATTATTATTATTATAAAAGTTGTAATTAATATTATTATTATTATTACTATGAAAGTTATTATTGTTATTATTATTATTATTATAAAATTTCAAACAGGTAGTGTGTAAAATAAATACTCATATTTGTAAAATGTGAACAGTAAGACTGATTTCTTTTTTTCTGCATTAACATCATTCCTGATCTACTGATTTAGCCTACTACAGAGGCTATTAAATCAAACTTCATTATATTAAACGTGTTGTTTTAACACATAATCAGTGACACAGTGAAGGTTTCTGTATGCAGATGTTTGTTTAAAAGTTACAAAAGGAGACTGCAGTGTTAGTGTTTCGACACAGGAGCATCTTAAGGGGAAAACATTGCCCTGTGTTTTGCAGTTTCCAAGTAACATGATAAACTGAGCGATTGCCATATTTATTTTAAAAGAGAGATTTATTTTTAAATAGACAGGTTACTAAAGGAACAGCTGTTTATAATGTAGCTGCTATAACATACGTCATAAAAAGAACAAACTTGTGTTACATATGTTTAAGAGTATTAAATGTAAGAAGAAACAGATAAAAACATGACATCAGTAATCTAATATACTGTACATTAGATTTTACAGAACACAGTTATAGGGGTAAAACACTTTTATTCCTCTATATAATCATAATAGGGTTTCTCAGTACGCCGGAGCCGTGATCAGATTGTACTTGCATTAAATGCATTAAACCTAATATAAATGTAATAATAAATTGCAGTTGTTGGCAAAGTGCTGTTGTATAAGGACATGTTGTTAGTGCAAAATAATCCAACTCTTCAGGTGGTAAAGAGCCTTGATTATTGTTGATTAATTTCCTATAAAGGCATAAACACAATCAGGATGTATTGTCATTGACACAAACAAGATTATTCACTCCTTGCGTACTTGGGGTAATTGTAAAAAAAAAAAAAAAATGATGTCTTGTATCATCACATCTGGGTTTTTTTTGCCACTTCTTCTTCTCCTTGTGCGTCTGTCATATCAGCACTGTTCCAACTCCAGCTGCTATATTTGTTCATATTCCCTGTAAAGCTGTGTGAAAATGATTGGGAACCCCCCGCTTCTTCCTTTCTTTTTGCCTCTTATTCATCCCCCGGTCAAATGTTCAACAATAATGACATCACTTGCTCTGCCAGCTCTACAGCCTCCTCTGCTGGATGACACGAGCAACCACGTTTTCTTGCAATTCGTGCACAAATGCATCACTTGTTATGTTTATACATACATACACATACTGTACACATATACTTATACATTTGCACAACTTATTCCTCCTGTCCTTTGTTTTTCAGTCAATTAAAAGGGATCTGATCCTGACACCTAAGGGCATCTATCTGATCGGACGTGAGAAAATCAAGAAAGGTCCCGAGAAAGGCCAGATCAAAGAAGTGCTGAAGAGAAAACTAGAAATCGGCTCCATACGCTCGGTTTCACTGAGGTTAGCAGCTTCCTGTGTTTAAATACCCAACGCTGAGTCATTTCTGCAAAGAATTTGCTAGTTGCCCACCAAACCAAAGCGAAGCCACTGCATGTCAGTGGGCTCCTGCTCAATGCATGGGCTTGAGGTTTGTCGTCAGTATGTGAAAGTATCACTAGTCTAAAAAGAACGGTGGTTAAAATATCCACAGCAGTGACCTCCATCGCACAGCTGGGGAACTGAACTCTTTTTTTAGATTAACGTTTCCGTGAAAAGATGGTGATGGTGATGTTCCTGTAGTGAGACTAAGATTGAAAGTGCAAACTTTAATATCACATACATGTAAATGTTAATCTGAATTTAATTTGCTGACATAAACATTACGTCTGAATCAAAAACCCTGGAAATAGACAACCTATACCTAATAAACTGTCTATACAGTTGTGTTTTCTGTCCCTTTGTATAATTTGTATTTTGATTAGAGCTTAGTTTCTCCTCCAAAGCCATGTACTTTCTCAAGTGCTCATGATTTACCAGACATGTAAAAAAAAAACTAAAAAAAAACTGCCCAAATCTAGGGGCTCTGCAATCTCGTGATATGAATTTATATCACTGGGTTAGAAAGAAATCAGCCCCAGTTTCCGCCTCGCCTCGTTACACGCAGCCAAAACACGCTATCTTTTCTCACCTAGATGAAAAAGTGAATTTTCAGATAGGATCATATAACACCATTTTTCATAATACTTAACACTTCATAATAAAAAAAACATTTTCATAATACTTAATCTTCTGATTAATGCTTAGTTTTTTTTAAATATGCATATGCATTTATATTTTTATCAGATAAAAAGAAACACATTTGCTAAATACAAGTTCATGCCCTTTTATGTCTGTAGTGTCTGTAACTTTTTTGAGTTCAAATCTTTCAATGATTCAGATGAAACTTGTGCAGTTTAGATTTTACATGGAAAAAACATAAACCTGAAAACTGTACTATTCTAAAATGCAAAATTGTTAAGCTATTGCAACATAAATTTGACATGGTTACGGACACTACAGATTTTTTTGTGGAATTTTTTTTTTTTTTTCCATGGAATGTTTTAATTTAAGCAACATGTTTACAGGTCCTATGCTTCTAGAAGCGTACACCAATTTCATTATCAATACTCATAAAGAAATATGAATAATTAGCATTTTAAATGATTATTGTTTGAAGCGAGACAGTATAATGCTGAAATATGGCCATTTTTTGAGGCACATATAAAATCATCTCTCCAAAATGGCTGAAGTTAGAAACTTGCATCAATTTTAACAGTATCTTCTTTGGCATGCACATTTCCTGTATTATATCTATAACATAAAATACAATTTAAAAAATCAGCCGGGGCACAATTCAGTTCTTGTGCCAGTCCCAAGTCTGGATAAATGCAGAGGGTTGTGTCAGGAAGGGCATCAGACGTAAAAAACATTTGCCAAATCAATGATGCAAATCACTGTAGCTGTGACAGAAGAGTTCAAGGTGGAGGTGGGTCTGCATCAAGGATCGGCTCTAAGCCCCTTTTTGTTTGCTCTGGTGA
>JAQMYJ010000040.1:3087102-3098063 GCA_030014305.1 Clarias laeviceps | reverse complement strand
GGAACTGCCAGGCAGGAGGTCTAGAGGAAGACCAAAGAGGAGATTTATGGATGCATTGAGAGAGGACATGAAGTTAGGTGGTGTAAGAGAAGTGGATGCAGAGGACAGGGTTAGATGGAGGCAGAAAGACAAAGAAGAAGCACCAATACTGTGTTTTGGCCGTATGTTCTGTGTTTCTGTGCAACCAGTCAGTGAAGCTGCTGCACTCAGTTCCACAATCAGAAATAATCCGACATTTGTTTACAAAATCTCCACGAGCGCTTCAGAAAGCACACGGCTTAATGAACCTAAACAATGAGAATTATTTACTCAGTCAGCGTGTCTTCAGATGAGAAACTAAACACCAGTCAAAAGTACAAATTATACAAAATGACAAATAACAGAACTGTAAATGTAGTATGGCTAGAAATTTGTGCAGGTTTTCTATTTACAGTGTTTGAAATGCATTTGGACAAATAGAATTTATTTACATGTCTGTCTGTTGCAGGAGGTTTTTTCGAATGTAAATATATTTTAAAAAATAGTCAGATAAAATAAAAAACATTAAATTCGGGGTTAAAAATGTCAATAAAAATATTCATTAAAAATTTATATTATATAGATGTTGCTTATATTAATAATTTAATAAATTAATATTAACTACTGTTACCTGTTGAAGAGGGGTTGTTTGTTTATTTTTTTGTTTGTTTGTTTGTTTGTTTGTTTGTTTAACTGTGATTCTGGATAACAGCATATTATTAATCTGTTTTTGTGAAGTGCAAATCATTATGCTTCCTATATCAAATCTTACACACTTCAATAAAAACCTCACTTGAATGACGCTACAGTTCTGTGCCAGGGTTTTGAGCCGCCCTTTATGTCTTTATATTTTGCTTCCAAATCTCCAGACCTTCTTGTATTTTTAGTCTAGTCTTGAGGAATAGTTCTCCAGGCTTCATGAAGGACTTTTTGTCTCTCATTTTCAGTCCAGTCGCTGTAAAAAAAAATATATTTTTTTTTAATTATCTAACTTGAGGCCTGACCCAGTGAGACACAGGTGCAGATGATGAGAGATGATCAGGACGGTGATTAATACACTGCTGATGCTGAATGTTGAGTGGTTGGAACAGACGAGTGGGGAAATGAGGTCGCTGCTGAAGTTGTTACATAAAAAAACTAATTTTAATTTGTATCTTTAGACATTTCATTTCATCCATAAAATGTATTTTAATTTAATATGAAGCGATGGATGGGTGGCTCAAGACTTTTGCACAGGACTGTACATGCAGACTTACTGGAAAGTGACTGCTTTAATCCTCATCCTTATCCATGTCTCTGATTTATTTAACATTATTTTTTTTATTATATTTTTTATCGTTCTAGCACGAGGCAGGACGACTTCTTCATCCTGCACGAGGCTCAGTACGACAGCCTGCTGGAGTCTTTGTTTAAAACGGAGTTCCTGAGCTTGCTGTGTAAGCGCTATGAGGAGCAGACCAAGAACAAACTCACACTGTCCTTCAATGACAGGTATACACACACACACACACACACACACACACACATACAGAGCTATTTAAGATTTCTCTTAAATTCTTATACAGTGCTAACTAGGTTAAAAGTGCAGTATGTCATTTTTTTTTTTTTTTTATAATTTCTGGACAGATAATAATAAAAATTTTTAAAGATACATTAATAACACTGCATTTAAAAAAATGACTTTATGCTACACTAGTGTACACTGTGATATACTGATATACTGTCCTCATCGCCTATGTCAGTTAACTGTCCAATCAGTCGTAGTGTTGTGTATGCAGTAATCTTAACCTTAATCCGAGTGTGTATTCTGTACAGGCTGGAGTTTCGCGTGAAGAAGGAGGGATGGGGGGGAGGAGGGAGCCGCATGCTCATGTTTTCCAGGGGACAGGGAGACGACTCACAGATCAAACCCGCAGGAAAAACTCTCAATATCAGTGTAGGAGACGGACTACCCAAGACCGCAAGTGAGTGACACGCTCAGGGTTCGAATACTTTTGGAGATTCCTCTGTACCAAATGAAAAGGGAAAATTATTCTAATTTTAAATAAATTGTTTGTATCTCGTTACAGAACCGACGAGAAAAAGCATGCAACCCTCTCAAGGAGGCGGAAGACAAGCCCACAACAGAGGTCCAGGGTTTATTTTAATATTATTATTGTTATTATTATTATTATAATACATTACACATTACACTGATTTAAGTGTGTGTAATTGATGCGCTCGTGAAAGAGACATTACATAACATTAATGGAAGTGTTTTTGTGTTACATGTCATTCTTTCATGAATATAAACTTTTAATGGGTATAAGATGCTAAAAGAAACAGAAAACATATCAATGCCTTAACGCATGTGATTAATCTAGAACTTTTGATGCATTACTATTAAATTAATCATATGATCAAGTTTGACCCTAATGGCTTCCCATAATCGCAGCATGGTTACACGACTGTGTGTAATAACGGCACATTTAACTCGGATAATAAGATGACTGAGGAAACATCACCAGGTGTGACGAACTGCAAGTTTCATTATAAAAATCTTTGAGATGGTAGTTGTGTTCGCGAGCTACCATGAAGGAGAACTATTTTTACAAAAAATACATAAATATGTACATAAGACGTGGGAGTGGCTCAGGCAGATAAGGCTCTAAGGTGGGTCGGTTTCCACCAGCCGCTGTATGCAGTTCCAGTCCCATTCGAGAGATTTATTTTATTTATTTTATGTTAATGTTTGAGATATTAGAAAATTGCATGATCTGTTTCCTCTGCATTTCTTTATTCCAACATTGCACGTTTATAATACAAGTAAATCTGAGTAGTAAAAAAGGGTGATTAATCGTGATTACTAGAGTAATATTTGTAATACATTAACAACACTAAATAAAACAAACTAATCAACATTGTGGATGTAACTATCCATTACCACCCATTGATTATTTTCCTATAACACCCCCTTGCGTATTTTATTCCTTACAGTACAAGTAGGAAGATGTGTGTATGAATGTATGGTTTTAAAAACATGTATTTTTTCTTGTTGTATTATAATTGTTAACACACTAATAGCAACCTACAGTAAATTTAGAGGAATATAAACCAACAATCTGGTTATCTTTGGAATTACAGGTTACCAGAACGGGGCGGCGCAGTTCTCCCGTGGAAACCCCCGGCCGCAGGAACAGACCTACTCTCAACCGGATAAGTGGAACCGGCCGCCCAACGCCGCCCTCCCAAAACTGGGCTCTCAAAAAAACAAGCGAGGATCAGCAGTCCCACACACACAGCCGTCTAACCTGGACTTCCTCAATGTACCTGATCAGGGCGTCTCGGGGTGAGAAGCTTCCTGTGGCTTTAGAGACACAACATCACTTTTTCCTTTTTCTGATGCCGATACTGATAGCAAATGAACTCATGATGAACTGATGAACTGAGCGACCTTAAAAATAGAGGCTTAAGAAAAACTTAAGAAATCTTAAGAAATGCAGCTTTTTAGAAATGAGTAACATTTTTTTCACACAAACCTTGAAAAGATAAATAACCACAATAGACTACAACAAAAATCAACCTAATAAAAATACATTCAAGTTCCTTTCGGTTTGATAGTATTAGAAATATTCTGCAGTATTAAATATGGTAATTAGTATGACATCATAACCTCATACAGTGCCTTGCAAAAGTATTAAATTTTTTTCACAAATAAATATCTGAAATCTAATTGACAATTATCTTGCACTTTGTGTTGGTTTGTCACGTAAAATCACAATAAAATACATTTACGTTTGTGGTCGTAACCTGAGTTCAAGGGATATGAATACTTTTGCACGGCACTGTACACTAGCTACCTTTTTTTCTCATTAATGCATTTCCATTAAAAAACAAAAAACATTGTTAACGTTCATGCATAACCGCTCTGTTTTGTTTTTCCTCCTTTAAAGAATGCAGCGTAAGAGGAGCATTAGCCAGCGTCCTCCTCCGGCCCCCAGCAGCCGCCCCAAAGCTGCGGCGCGACCGCAGGGTCCTCGATGCCGTGCGCTGTATCAGTACAACGGTCAGGATGTGGATGAGCTCAGCTTTGATGTCGGTGAAGTTATAGACCTTGTTAATCAAGGTGAGACCTGGATATGATATTAAAATAATTTACGTAAATGATATCTAACTGATATCTGTGTGTACTGCCCTATGGTGGTGAAACTACCTAGTCTAATTTAATGCATGTTGTTTTATTTGTTTCCAGACATAATTTATATAGAGGAGCAAATCAATAGAATTCACTACTCACACCCTGTGAACCATTATGAACCTTTAAGGTTTCCTATAATCATCTCTAATATGCAGTGATTTGGAGGAACCCTGTAATAGACAGTTGAAAAGCAACAAGACCTGTTTTAGATGTACCTTTGTTTAACTGACATGCTTAAGCACAGTTTCCGTCCCAACTACATCTTAAAAAAACAGACAAAATAGCCCAAACTAGCATTAAAAAAAACAGAGATTCGCACAGAGAGACATTTTGGTCTTTTCCTCCTCGACTCAGCATGTAAAATTCTTTGGTTCCCCAGACAATTCTGATGTATTAGGAGGGCTATACAGTCCCCCCTTTCCCTCTTTTAATCTTTCTAATTCATCTTAGAACAGAATTGGTTCTATACATCATAGACACACTGTCTGAAATTTTATATGAGGGGTGTTCAAGCCAAAGCAGGACTTTTTGTCCAGCAGATTGTGCGGAATAAAGAAACAGTTCTGAGAATAAAAACTCCATTTATTTCTCTATATAACCCCCTGCTACACTAATGCACTTATCCCAGTGTTTCACTAGTGCCTGGATAGCATCTCAGTACACCATGGCCATGATCAGACTGTGTCTGAAACCCTAGCCCCCCAGGAACTCCTATAATGGCCCAAACATGAGGAAATGGCTTGGACAGGACTGTACGGGGAATGTGGCAATAACTCCCAGCCGAGTTCCAGTAATGTGCAAGTGGTGATGGTGAAAGTTAAGAAAGCCTCTTCCTCAAGTTGGCAACAAATTATTTGTCAATTTTCATGGATCAGGCTTTCCAGTTACTAAATCTTCACAGGAATGACGGCAGTGGGCTCTCAGCCACCTCAGCTGGGATCTGATCTGCTGCCTGCTTTAAAACGTTTGCAAAATTCTAAATTCTAATCTTTTACTGCGTCTAAGAGTCTCATGACTGTACTATTACTTATACACCTCTTATAGAGGAAGCACTGGGCAGCGTGTATTCTTCCCCAGTGGGCCTGCATTTATTAGCTGCTGTTGCAGTTCTCATTTTTGACCACTAGGTGTAATAAAAACTTTGCAAAGCTACGGTAAGTAAAGGAGCGACTGATTGTACGAGATCTAGGAAAAGTGAGCAAATAACAGGAACATATAGCCAATAAAACAGAGTTTAATCTGCCACATAGTGAAGATTTTTGTTTTAAATGATTAATCGCTCAAAAGAGGTCTTTAGGATTTAAAGGGAGTTCAAAATGTATGTAGTTGTAAACGTCCTAGACAGTCTTAGACATCAACCACCACTGTTATTTCATTTCATTCTTCCTTCTTTAATCTAAAAAAAGATTATATGATATGTATTTAATTTGAACTTTTTCAATTTAATTTAGATGCGTCTGGCTGGTGGACAGGAAGGTTACGCGGGAAAGAGGGTTTATTCCCCGGGAATTACGTGGAGAAAATCTGAAGCGGTCAAAACCTTTGGCACCTAACAACCTGCCTTTGACCTCTGACCCCTCTTTGTTCATTCAGCCTTTGAACCTGTCAAGACTTGTGTCTGGGAATGACGAGGTGAATGCCTCGGGGATACAATCATTAAGCATGATGAATACAGAGGATTCACTGGTGCTGAATTGTAACATCCATAGACAATCTGGGTCAGCTCTGGCAGGAACTGGATTAGACATAATCTGTGGACAAAAAATATGTTTTAAACATTTTTTTAAAAGACAAAGGTTTCCAGAAGTGCAAAGGTATAATGAAATTATGAATTCTTGAAAAGTTCTTGTAGTTTTGTACTGTACTTCGTTTATCTGAATAAAGGGGGAGAGCCTGCACTGCTGCTGCACAAACACACGAGCTGAGGGAATGTCTTGAACATACACACACACACACAAACATAAAAGCAGGAATCCAGTCCCTATGGGGCATTTGCTATTTTTATAACAGTGTTTAAGTTTGATGCATGTTTTTTTCCCTGCATTAATGCTTCTCCAAGTTTTGAAAAAGAACTAAATCTCCAGTACTAATATTTAAGTATTACCTTTTAAAAAAATATCGCTCACTGTAAATGTCTGTGATCATGTTCAACAATATTCACCCTGTGTGTTTAACAGAATGTTTATCTCAGAGGTTTTTTTACAGCAACAAAAAAAATATGTGAATAAACTGATTTATTTTCCCCAAATCTACTCAATTTAATTCTTTAATCTAATTCATAGCTAGCTAGTTCTTGTACAGTTTTCTATAATGAACATTATTGTGCATCATCCCTGAACAAGAACCAAACATGTTACTTATATTTCTCATGGTTTAGAATTTCAAATGCTTTTTCTTTCATTTTATTTCCATTGGTAAAACGTTCCTGCAGTTTTCATTTAGATTTGCATAAACTATAATTACCTGGTATGTCTACCCGTTGTCATTGATGGCAGATTTCAGAGCGACAGGTTTGTGGGACAGGTCCTGCAGGAACCCTGTGCATAGAACCACATTCTTTAAGAGGCACCTGAGAGTGATGAGTGTGTGAAAGATGGATTGACTAAAACCTGATCTGCAGTGCAAACATTCTACAAATCCTATAGAGAAAAAAAAATAAATAGAACACACAAGTTGCTGTAGTGTTTCGCAAGAGTGAAATACTGTACAATGTGACATGTACTTGACATGTGAACTGGATTTACAACTGCTCATGAAACTGGAGATGTGCAGATTACTGGTTTGGAGATTAGTTTTAGGACTAAAGGAACACTTTGGTGTGGAAAATGCGATATAGATATTTAGACTTGATTGTTCTGATCCTTCGAATCACTTCAAGAGATCTGAGACACATTTCAGCTCAAGTGTAAAAGTATTCCTCTCGCCAAACCACGCAACACGTGCACCATACAGTATAGTTTGCTTAGATAAACTGGCTTTAAAACAGTTTATTTTGCTGACTGGTCCAATAAAAACTGCACACTTGTATATTTCATTCAATTACCTTTAGCTTTGATTACACTGTATTATAATGTGGTGTCTGGTTCGTGTGTGAAAAATTATCTTGGTCCCAAAAAAAATGGTCTTGCTCCCAATAACACTAAGTCCTGGAATATGGCCGTGCCACCCGGGAAGAAAAACTCCATAAATGTGATAACCTTCATTTTATTGCCACATAATGTTGCTGAGCAACTGAATGAAAATGATGTTGATTTTACTGTTGATTTTTTTTTTTATCATGCAACTTCACCAAGAGTTTAAGTGATCTTCATTCATGTTTTATTTCTTCTACAAAGTTGACCGTTCAGCACTATACTTCCTGATAATGTGCCAAAGGGTTCTTAACCCAGTTCCAGTAATTAAAAATCTCCTTAGTTGTTTTCTTTGCTTGATAGAGCCCAATAATTTTACCTTTTTTGGCCAGGCAGTGTACAACGCACTCTTTTACATACATATTCTGTATATCATATTTTAACAATTTATTCAGGACCTTTTACATTTGACATTTACATATGAGAAGTCATGTATTCAATAATTTGAGCATTGGTGGCTTAGTGGTAGGTTTTTCGCCTGCCATGAGAAGGCCCGGGTTTAATTCTCAGCCACTAGTTTGTGAATGCATGAGTGAATGTTGACCGGAGGTCCTACCACGGTCGTAAAAATAGGAATAAATACAATGGTCACCATTGGCCTCCATGGTCGCCTAGTTGGATTACAGTTTCTAGACGTATGTATGTCTGTCCAGCCAGTTTTGTGTGATGCTGTGACAAAATATTTTATTAAAAACCTTGTGTGATGCTGTGACAAAATCTCCCATTAAACATTTTATCAAACTTTTCCAGTCTATAGGTATTTGCCTAAAGTTAAACCTGTGCCTTAAATGAAATCAAAATGTTGAGTAAAAGTGAAGTTACAAGCAGCTTTGCACCAGATTATAGTTCTGACAGTGTACTGCACATGCGTCAAACTATGGATGCGTTTTCATACAACCGCTGGACAGAATTTACTGAATCTTTTGCGGTACTTAGACATCTACCTGAAGTTTAACCTGCACCATAAGTGAAATCAAAATGTTGAATAAAAGCGATGTTATGAACAGTTATGTGTGGGGTTTAATAATCTACTTTAAAATAATCTACTAATGCGCTACTTGCTCAATGTAAACAAACACCTGCACCAATAGATATTAATTAGAAAAGCTAAATTGAATATTATAACTGGGATTAGGTCATATTTTTCACTTAGTGCTGAACTGGTATAAGTGAATTTTAACATGCCGGAGTGGTTTTAGGACAAAACTTCATCTTTATCCGATCTCCTTTTTCCATTTCTCATCTGTGATTCTCTCTCCGTACTTGTACTTGACATGTGAACTAGATTTACAACTGCTCATGAAACTGGAGATGTGCAAATTACTGGTTTGGTGATTGGGTGTGTATTTGGCTGACTATTATGACACAACTTAGAAGAACAACTTAGAAGAACATCTTTGTGTAAATAAGCCGTAAGAAGAACGGCTCAACCTTACGAAATGTGATTTCCTTGTATTAAGAAGTTAGACAGAGAATTCTGCTGTACAGAGAGACAGGCAGACATGTACGTTCGCTTCAACCTGAAATAATAAAATTAGTTTGAAAGTGCAACTAGTGTATTTATTTTCTTTGCTAGTTATCCCATGTATCCCTTTTTTTTTCTATTTCTACATTTTTTTTCTTTGCTGCTGTAAAAAAAGAAATTTCCACACTGTGGGATGAATAAAGATATATCTTATCTTTAATATAAACTGATCACATATAAGCTTTCACCTTTTAACTGTTTCTACTTACGCTAGTAGACTTAGGCACTTAGGCTAGTACCTATTATAATATAATCATATGTATTACTTGAATGTTTCACAATATAGCCAGAATACAGAGAGAGAGAGAGAGAGAGAGAGAGAGAATATTGTAAAAATTTATTTTTAAAAAAGTGTGGAAGATAGAGGAGCCACTTCAGTGCTGTACTGTAGTGTCAGGCGTTTCCTCACCAAAATGGCGCCGCCTATGACACCGTGACACTCGTACGCATGCGCGCTGCGCTAATGGCAGGTCGGTTAATGAGCCCTGCGGATGACGTTTCTCACCTGTGCGTTCATCTAGTGCAGCCTTTATCCTGAATCCCCAGGCAGGGGTTGGGGATGTAGTTTTTTATTTATTTTTTTTTTTAAATATATCAATCAACAAACTTCTTTTTTTAAACCAACACTGCGATTTACAGTAATGTACTGTAAGCTTCAGTGTCCTGACAGGTTTTACCTGTACCTGCCGCAGTATCAGGAATGCGCGCGCTCAAGTCGGTTTCACCTGCGCGCACAACCGAGACCCGCTTAACAGGATCGGGGTCTTTTTTTCTTCTTCTTCTTCTACTTTTTTTTTTAACCCATGTGTCTTTTTCTACCTTCACATATAGCTCCCTGAAATACACACACACACAGCTAATGATGGTGATGGACGCGTCATTCCTGAGAGGTAAGAGTCTTCTTCATCCTGCACTTTAAGTGTCACTGATCTGTCATCTATTAATGTGAATATTAGATATCATTATTAGTAAGCCTATAAATCATGAGAAAATAAAAAATAATGTGTGAAATTTTTAAAATGCACCATGAAAACGTGAATCTAAAATGTACAAATCTGAGATTTTATGCCATTAAAAAAAATTCTTTTTTTTTTGCCCCGCAAAAAAAAAACTTCATAAAAATTCATAAGAATCATACAAACGTGCAAATTCAGGTTTTATTCATGCATATCATATTCTGTTTATTGTGCTGTAGATTAGTTGCATTTGTTGCATTAGTTGCATAAGATTGCAGCCGGAATAAAAATGCATCATGTTGTTGTTGTTGTTTGTCTTTCGGTTGCTCCTGTCAAAGGGTCGCCACAGCGGCACAGGTTTTACTTGGCACAGGTTTTACGCCGGATGCCCTACCTGACGCGGTTGGGGGGAGGGGGTGTAAACTTTTGATAATCTGGTCAGTTGGAGCATATTCACCATCCATCCAAAATTCAAAATTATTTCCATGATATGATGCAGGTTTGTCTTGGTCGTTTTTATTTTGTTGAATGAACTGAATTTTCATAAAAAAAATTGTGAAAAAGAAAAAAAATACTTGTCAGTAAAGCTTTACTCCAATCAAAAGTTTCATGCATGTAATTGCACATTGGATCAGATCAGCGTCCGTGTAAACACTTACATCAGCATCTTTTAATCCGAATGATTCCTATCAGGAAAAAAACTGAATATTGTTGATGCTACTTTGACCTCAGCTCCTGTCTTGTTTTCTGTGAACAGTTTGATCAATACTGTAAAAGTTTTTATTTTAATTTTTTTTATAGATATTTAACAACAACAAAAAAGCAGAGCCAGGTTAATATACAGTCGACACCCACAGCAAACATTTATAAACAAACAATAATCTGTTAATGTAAGAGTGAACATGGAAACACCCAAGAGCAAAACAGTTCAGTAAAAGAAAACATAAAAGAAAGAAAGAGTCATGATTGCTCAAGTAGATCCCACATAGGGGCCCATATCCACCAGAATAGTTCAGATTTGTTCTGTAAATCGTATGTAAGTTTTTCCAATGGGAGAAGATTACCCACTTGTGCCAGACACATCTTTAAAGTTGGTACACGAGATGATGACCATAAGATAAGTATACATTTCTTTGCCAGATAAGTAATGAAAT
>JAQMYJ010000040.1:3069409-3080250 GCA_030014305.1 Clarias laeviceps | reverse complement strand
TCCTGCACTGTCATGTCCTGCACTGTCATGCGTTTAAATTTTAAACGTTCTCGTCTCTAGAATTAAATGACCTTTACATTGTCACTTCACGTGTCCAGCACTGTCGTGTCCTGCACTGTCGTGTCCTGCACTGTCGTGTCCAGCACTGTCGTGTCCTGCACTGTCGTGTCCTGCACTGTCGTGTCCTGCACTGTCGTGTCCAGCACTGTCGTGTCCTGCACTGTCATGTCCTGCACTGTCATGTCCAGCACTGTCATGTCCTGCACTGTCATGTCCTGCACTGTCATGCGTTTAAATTTTAAACGTTCTCGTCTCTAGAATTAAATGACCTTTACGTTGTCACTTGAAGCTCATTAATCATCCAACATTAGATACCACTTCATGAATAAACACAATCATATGAATGTGAATGACATCATGATCCAGGATTGTAGACAAAGCAAAACTTGCCTACTTTAATTGCTGTACTGTTCAGACATGTAGGAAGAGTTACTACACCCTTTTAAAAAAGCTTTCCTTAATATAAAAATGGAACTAGTTTATTTCAACTGTTTGTAACTCTGTGTAAGAGACGACTTCCAGAACATTCTCAAAAGACAGTGTGTTAATAATTAAATTAAAGAGGAGGATGGGAGAAGAGTGAAATATTAATGAGGTGATGAGAGAGAGCCACTTGCAGGGACGTCGTTATGCCGTTTTACGTCACTTCCTGTGTAGTCGAACAAATGTGCGGCAGTAAGCAGATAGCAGGAAGGACAGGGGACATTCCAGCGTCGGAATCGATACAAAAAGCAGAGAAAATGCTCATAAAACCAACCACATAACATGTTTTAATGCTATTTTCTATAGTGTGTCAAAGTGCAAAAGTTTACACACCTGTAGATTATAAAAAGGGGAAAGATTTTCGATTGACTGTTTGTTTGTTTGTTTGTTTGTTTTTTCTTGTAAATTGCTTAGGAACTTGTACAGTTCATATCATTTATAATGTCTAAGGGAAGAAGACATGTCTCCACTGTCAGTGCAGTCTTGTTTTAGTTTTCTGACTAAACAGGGAACTCTTCAGGATAGTGAGTAAAAGATTTTTTTTTAATAAATGAACCAACATATCGTGTATATAGGAATATAAGAGGAATAAAGCAGTTTCGTATTTTTCCACTTCAGCTGATTCAGGCTCGTCTCAAACATTGATCATTTTCCTCAAACAATGTGTCACATTCGTTATGTATCAGCTTTTGGATTAATAGTTTCCTGACGTTCCCTTTTTTTTGTAGCTCATGTTGCTAACAGATTCATATCTTTCAGTGGAAACCTAAATAATTATCTGGATAAACTTCCATTACAGGATCTCAACTAGACTGGAAGCTAAATAAGCAAATATTTGATGCCAGTTTTGATGACAATATTTGATGTCAGTATTTATTTATTTTTAAACCACACCTCTGAGTTCCTGCTCGCTCTTAGCTGTAAGAAAGATTCTTTCCATCAGAAAGAGAAAACTCTTCCAATTTACCCCACGGCATAATTGAGTGTTTTATTATTATTATTATTATTATTATTATTTATTCTGAAAAGACCTTTGTCTTAATGCAGTCATTTTTCCTTCTCTGATGCAGGACCTCGTTCTCCCGCATTGTCATGCTGAGCACGGTCGTCACCACGCTCTTGTCGTTCATCAAGCCCACTGCCAACGCCTACGCCCTCAACTTCTTCGCCCTGCACATCCTCTACTCAGTGATTGTCGAGCTTAAGAGGTACGAGCCAACGTAAACATCTTTATATAACCAATAACTGCACACTACAAAGTGGTTTATTCCTTATCTATAAAACGACATACGTTATATAAAGGTGACACGTTCCTACACGTGTTTCCCCAACAGTTACATACTCCCGCTTTAAAACATGAGTGTAAAGGTTTCTGTACATGTGTAACATCATTTCTTTTGAGTGTCGTGTGATCAACATGAACAATACAATAAAATAAAAGTATTTCGGTTGGAAGGTTCATTATTTTGGAGATTTCTTTTTTTAAACCTTTTTTTTTTTTTTTTAGAAATTTCAAAACCAGAATAGGCAAGTATGCAAGCGTATTAAAAAACGAACTTGGTATTTGATCCACAGGCTAAGGAAGAGGATTAGGGCCACCATAAAAACTGAGTTCTGAATTCTTAGAATTCTGACTCTTTTTCAAAAATTTTGACCTTTTATTTCAGAATTCATTTTTTTCTCAGAATACAGATTTTTTTTTTCAGAATTCTGACTTTAAACTTTGACTTAAAATTTTTGTTTCTCAGAGTTCTGACTTTTTTTTCTCTCAGAATTGACTTTTTTTCTCAAAATTCTGACATTTTTCTCAGAATTCTGATTTTTTTTTTTTTAAGAATTCTGACTTTAAACTCATAATTCTGACATTTTTTCAGAATTCATTTTTTTCCTCTCAAAATTCATTAATCATCGTCAGTAACAGACAAGCAGAAAAGAGAGAATGAAAAATAAGTAATTAAAAAAATAATAAAGAAGACACGCACATTTCCTAGACATGGTGATTAACATTCTGTATATAATATAATGTACGAAAGTGCTTGTTTAAGGGTTAATGATTAGTGGTATGATAAATAAATAGATGATGATATAGCACTAAGGGCAGTATAAAATACATTACATATACAGTATAGCAATATTTTTCATGAGGTCATCATAGTTACTGTAGATGTTAGAAGAGAAAATTCTAAATTCCTAGTCTGAAGAAGCAGAGGTCAGTTTGATAAGATCCATGATATCGTATCCAGTGATACAAATGTTGGACATGATGTAATTCATGTGTGTCCTGATGTGTATCAGGACACACATGAATTATTTTTGTCTTTTGTCATACTGTTACTTTTTCTCCAGCTGTACAGACCAGCGAGTGTTGCGTTTGGCGCGCGCCTCCATCGGCCTGTGGGTGCTCGCCATCTCCTGCTGGATCAGCGACCGCTTCGGCTGCAGCTTTTGGCAAAAACTCAACTTCTGCTACCTGCATGGCATCTGGTACGAGCAGAAATTTCTAAATTCAACATGTTTTAAAATGAAGAGCTGGTACAGTGCATTGGGGATAACCTCTAGGGTCTAGGGTTCGAATCCCACCTCTCTGTGTGCATGGAGTTTGCATGTTCTCCCCGTGCTTGCTGGGTTTCCTCCAGCTGCTTCGGTTTCCTCCCACAGTCCAAAGACGTGCAGAATAAGCTATTCAGCATTTCCAAATTGCCCCTAGTGTGAGAGTGAGTGTGTACGTGCTTGTTCCCTGGGATGGATTGGAACCCCGTCCTGGGTCAGAAAAACACAAGCTGGTAAATATACCAAGCAATTAAAATGAAATAAAATTACTCAAATATTTTTATAAGAAGCATTGTGATAGCTGTGACTTGAAATGAAACCTTATGGGAGATTTGAGAAATAGAAAGAGATGCATGCTTATTTATTCTGTAGATTTTATATTCATTATTTCAAAAAGTGACAAGAATGTAAAGTGTAATGTTTAGTGTAAACAGTAGGGGGAGCAAGTGCACCCTTTACACCTGCTCTGGGTTTGGAAAACAAACCATTCAATACAATACATCAAAATAATATTTTTCATTTGTTTATTGCATTTATTTATTTTGCTAAACAAGAAAAAGCTTACAGCAACACCAGACTAGCAGATTATAATGTATTTTATAATAATCCCGGCTCTGTGTGCATGGAGTTTGCATGTTCTCTTTGTGCTTAGCGGGTTTCATCCGGGGACTCCGGTTTCCTCCCACAGTCCAAAGACATGTAGGTTAGGTTGATTGGCGTTCTCAAATTTCCCGTAGTGTGTGTATGTGTGTGTGTGTATGTGTATGTGCCCTGCGATTGATTGGCACCCTGTCCAGGGTGAACCCTGCCTTCTGCCCTAAGCCTCCTGGCATAGACTCCAGGTCCCCGCGACCCTGAATACAGGATAAAGCGGGACAGACGATGAGTGAGTGAATGAGTAACATTCAAGTTTAAAGAGTACTCTGTGAGGGGCATGCAGTTATAAATATATAAATCATTTTAAATATTATATTATAAATATATGAATAATCAGTAATGATGGTGACTGGTTTCCTCTAACAGAAGTAATAGAAGTGTTTTATTTCTCTTAGTTTTTTTTTTTTTTTTCAATTTAAATTTACTGAAGAATGAAGTTTCTTCTTATATCTTTATATATTTAATATTTTTCAATGCTTGTCATAATATCGAGAAAACACAAAGTGTAAAAACACTGTTGTCCTGAAGGTGGAGCTGTACCTCTGATACTGGAGACTCCTTACATAAATGTCATGTCTGCTTAAGAAAAATATCAACGATGATGCCTTTAATTTGTTGGTGTAGTGACTAACACCTGACGTCCTGTGTCTGTTTTGTGTTTTGCCGACTGAAGGCACATCCTGATCGTGGTCGCTACGGCGTACGCGAGCACACTGATCGCCTACCTGGACGCCAGCCAGGAGATCCCGTACTCACTCCCCAACCTGCAGTACTGGCCTCGGGATAACTGGGCTCTCGGGCTGCCCTATATCGCCCTTAAGGCCTCACCTAAAATGCAGAAAGGATGCTAGCTGAGAGAGAAGAATATGGAGGAAAGCACATGGTGTATGTGGGAATGAAGGAGGTTGTTTTGCTGCATCGCGGAAACACTGTAAATCCTGAACGACTTGATCATGATATTCTCTATGTATCACAATAGTCAGGGTGTGTTTGTTCGTTCGTTTCTGTGTGTGTGTGTGTGTGTGTGTGTGTGATTACAATACGCTGTGTATGTTAATACAAGTCATTCTGAAGCGTCTTCTTTGAGAAGATGAGATGAAGTTTTACTCAAACGCAGCCAGAGTTTCCATCTGACTCCCACCAAGGGCTTGTCCGGATTTAATATTTTACGCTTGTGATATCCAGTACGGAAGGTGCTTTTAATGTCTGGTTTAAAGACAATGCTTAAATTCACTAATATACTGTGTACACGTATATACAAGAGGTGTTCGAGTCAACGTGGGACTGTGCTGAATAACAGAACACAGTACTCCGAGTAAAAAGTCCCTTTATTCCTCTATATAATCCATCCGAAACAATGGTCTCCCAGGAACTCCCTGTCATTCCCCGATGTGGATGCACTTCGGCAAACAAACGTTTGCACCATTCAAATGTTTTACCGTGACTGTAGCGCGCTGCTTGAACGTCACTCGCATTTACACCGTCACTCACGAGAGTCCCGGTTTGACTTGAACACCCCTTGTACTTAACTTTTTAACTGTGATGCCTTAAATTTACTCAGGGACGTACACTATACAGTACTATACATATTTAAATATGTTTATATGTGGAAAATAAAGGTTTCACCCTAAAACAGTTTTAGGAAGGAAAGAAAAAGTATTTTTGGAAAGAAATCCTTCATCTCTTGTGATGTCACTGGAGCTGTAGGAGGGTTAAAGCCTGTCAAGCTTTACAGTTATGACACGTTTAAAGCATAAGAGTGATTTGATCAGGGATTATAAAATGTCAAGTGTCACTTCTTCATTTCTACCAGAGCTGTCATTAATGTGATGTTCCCTGCTGAAGGAAGTGATCAGCTGACCTTATTACATACTGTAGCTGCTCCAATGCAAAACAGGGCACTGGAACATGTTTTGTGCACGTTCCTTAACATCACATGCAGCTATAAATGGATGAAAAGTGTAATATGTTGATTTTCAATAAAAGTATTGGTATTATTCTCAGATCTCAGGATCCGTGCTTTATTTTCACTTTATTGCTTGAATTATTAATTAACACTTATATTATTTATTGTGCAGGGTTTATTATGAATAGGTTTATTTTATGTATACACTTCAGGAAAAGAAAAACGTATTAATATTTTAATAATAATTTAATGCTTGTAGATATATATTGTAACTAGGAAAAAGGTTGGATTCAAATTTAACATTTTTTATTGTTAGAAATTCATATCTATTTATCGCCAGTATACTGAAGGATCATGAGTTAAAAAATAATGAAGTATAAACTCAAATACTCTTAAAACCCAATCTAATATTAATCCACTAATATTGAAGCTTTTTTGTGCTTTCAGTATATGCAAATGTGCCTAATTTATAGTGCAAGAGAAGAAAAGAAAAGTGAGCAGCATGTCAGAAGCCTGACGTCCTGCTGGGAATAAAAGAGTTATTAAATACGGGAGCCCCAGTGGGGGATTAAAGCAACGTGATGGAGACAAGGACAGAGAAGCAGAGCCAAAGCCTCTCTCTCTCTCTCTCTCTCTCTCTCTCACACACACACACAGACACGGTTCATCCAGAGGGACTCCAGCAGTGACATAAACCCTCTCACTCCTGCTGCTTTAGTCATAACAGCCTGCCGGCGCAGGAGTGTGTGGAGCGGGCTGCTGGCCTAAGCAGATTTCTCCGAGTCTTTCTGCATTGTGTGAATTCGTAGCTTTGATTCCAGTGCCAGAGCTCCAGGTCTGAGTTCACGTCCCATCTGCTGAAGGCTCTCCGGCTTCGTTCGGTGGTCATTTGTCCACTAAGAGACAGTGCAAGAACAATAAAAGAGCTATAAAACATTGTCAAGATTTAAGACTACAAAATTCTTCTGAAAGATGGAGACTTTAGGGTTTATATTTTTTGTTTCCTATGTTAAAGGTAGACGCGTTGAGTAAAGGATATACAACAGGAATATGAAAGACTTTTTGAACTTGAGCATCACTGCAAGCTTTTTTACACTATCAGGGACAAAATTGTACATTTAACGTTATCTACAAAGAATTTGCACTTTTCAAGAGAAATGGGTCCACTTGTATAAACGAAATATATAAATAGAAATGCATGACTTATTCAAATAATATAGACATATTTAAAAACAAAGCAGGTATGGGAAATTATTGCCACCCTTAAACAATTCATTCATTCATTCATTCATTTATTCATCTTCTGAATAAATGACATATTAACTGTGGGGGTGCAAATAATTTTGAAACAAGTGTTTCACAAGTTAAAAAAAAGTTAGAGAGAGGGAGGGAGAGAGAGAGAGTCTATAACTCATAAATAAATAAAACTGACCATTGTTGTGCATATTAACATAAGATATAATATAATATTTTTAAAAAGTTACATTTAATCACCTTTCACGTATGTATATGACTTGTATTACAATCATGTTAAGACTACTCTATACACCACAGACTGTATAAGCAAAGGTTACATCACAAATACCTCTTTGTTAATTAGTTATGGCTCTAAATACGGAGAACAGAATATCATTTTCAGTATAATTAAGTGTACAGAGGTAGGGAATATGAATCTATTTGAGATCGAGCCGTAACCAAGAATCCGGGCAAACCCTTGCTAAATACCGGTTACTGAGTAGGGAAGTCCCGCCTCCTAAATCTTTTGATTGGCTCAAGTTCAAAGATGCTTCGTTCTGATTGGTTTGACGCGCTGTCGTTTAGTCGCGTGCGAGTCAGGAGTGAAGGAAAGTGGGTGAAAAGGGGGGAGGGGAGAAAAATGGCCGTGTCTGGCTTCCGGTTTTTCTTTCTTTTCTTTTTTTTTCGGGGGGCTGAAACTGACACACAATGAGTCGGGAGGAACAACGGCCTGAGAAAACACACGGCTTCTGTAGATAAACACAGGGATCAGGGGCGAGCCGGGGAACATGGAGGATCAGGTAATGACTAGCTGGGGTTTGCGTTTTCTCCACTTTTACAAAAGGTTTGTTTGGGAGTCTACAGTCGGGGCTGGGTGTAATGTAATGGGTGAAAACGAGTCTCTCTCTCCTACACTCTTACTCTCTCTCTCTCTAACACACACACACACACACACACACTGCAGCCAACCTTGTCTATTCAGCATTAACACTCGCTCGCGCACAATATCCCAACTAGCTGCATTTCGTACACCCTGATGTAAACACAGATGTGCATGTTGTTTTTTTTGGCCTGGCCTCTAAAACCCGACACATGAATGTGTTGAAGTGTGTGTGAGTATGTGTGTGTCAAACAGAGAGAGAGGCATGAGTAGGGTTGCAAAGACTTTTATTTTGTACATAAATTATACTTAAATACATAATAATAGTAATAATAATTCGGTTCTATCCGACGTGCTGATTCGTGCTGCGTGCCAAATGCCTCGTTATCCGATGTGTAGTGCACTACTCAGTGCGCTTACGTCATTATCCCGCGCGCGATGCAAGTGCGCATCCTCGTGCGCCGTTGACGCGGATTGGAACGCGCCCCGTGCCTGCTGCGTTTTTCCCTCGCCGGGTTTTCCCGGGGTGCGTCCCAATCCGACTGCACACTATAGCGTTGAGCACCCTCGTTAACAGGAGCTTTGTATTTGTTTACACCTTGTATTTTTTTTTCTTTTAATTAAAATTCCTTTACAAAAATTTTCCCTCCTGACTACAACTTCTTGATAATTTTAGACTATTAGTACATTTTGGCAGCACGGTGGCGTAGTGGTTAGCACTGTCGCCTTGCACGTCCAGGGTTGAGGGTTCGATTCGGTGCATGGAGTTTGCATGTTCTCCCCGTGATTGGTGGGTTTCCTCCGGGTACTCCGGTTTTCCTCCCACAGTCCAAAGACATGCAGATTAGGCTAATTGGTGTGTGAATGCGCATGTGAATGTTGACTGGAGGTCCCGTCATGGTAGTAAAAATGGGAATAAATACAATAGTAATCAACTAGGTCCCTAGTTGGCCTACAGAGGTTCCTAAATGGATGGATGGATGGATTAATACATTTTGCATCTTAAAAAAAAGCAATAATGATCGGGCCCAAGCACCAGGGCTATTGCCACCCGGGCGCACCAAAAAGACAGTGGCCACATGCATTTAAAGGGGAAATAACAATACCATTATGACAATGTATAACTCTATAATTATATATAACTAAGGAAGTTATAGCCACTTTTCGCCATAAGTTTGAAGCCTCACCCTGGCTGAATCGTTTGAGAGATCAAAAATCCCATCACTAATTTGCATCCTCAATGTCTTGAGATCATATTGGAACCAGTTTAGTGGCGATCGTATAAATCCCCTAGGAGGAGTGTATCAAATTCCATTGTGTGCATTTTGCAAACAACCCAAAATAACCGACTTCCTGTTGAGTAGAGCCAATGACATGCATAGCAAAAGTTGTTCAGATTAACTAGATCTAAATGTGTACCAGGTATTACATGTATACATTCACGTGTGTATGAGCTATACAGCAAAACTTCCTGTGTGAACGCTCAGATGTCCTAATGGCAGCAAATTCCAAACTGTTGATTCAGCCAGGGCGAGGCTTTTTTGAGACCTCAAAAAAAAAAAAATCTTGAACAAGAGGGCCCTTTGCACACTATGTCAAAGCGCTTGGGTCCTTATAAGACTTACACTATGATTGATATCATTTGGCGTCAAAGCGTCCTGTGTCTCGAGTCCTCTGGTCTTTGCTAGCCATTTTGCTTAATTCACACTTTAATACCTGATAAAATTTCCAGGTCAATGTTTAAACAGTTGTCAGGATTTTGGGTGAAAAAAACAAATCTCTATAGAAAAGTGGAACGTGATTAAAAAATTCCCATAAATCCCTCCAAGTGCCTGATCTCCATACAAATGAAAGCTTGATGCATCAATATGGGTTCACAGTACGTTACAGTGTACCATCAGATGATTACAGAACATCCTTTCTCTTGTGGTACATGTTCGGTTTGACTTTACCTTCGAAAACTTTGCAAATCGCTCAGAAACAAGCTTCGTTTCACGGCGTGGTTGCAAGAAACACCTTTCGGCATTATCGTTAAAAACAAGTTTCATCTGCTTTCACTCATGGCATCGCTAAATCAAACTGGTTCAGATCGCTAAACAAAAATGTTTTAAGGATTGTAACAAAATCGGGGGGGGGGGGGGGATTTATTTATAAAATTGTGATGTTTACAAAATCGCAATACAAATGAAATCGACATGTGGGTTTTGTGATAATATAGATCTAGAGTGATCTCTGGTGAGTGTCTAATCAACATTTCATACTTTTACACGATTTTGTTTTCAGTTGATGATAACAATGTGATGTAAACTGGTGATGAACTTTTATTGTTAATTTTGTTAGCCAAAAAAAGATCAATTAATGGCTTTATTTATTTTTAAACATACGATTTAAGACAAATTGTGCTGTACACGTAAAAATTTTAATTGCGATTTGGAATTGTAATTTTTTTTTTTTTTATACTTTCCAGGTCATTAAATGAAAATTGGCAAATATCCTCTTAATGAGATCGATTTGTACCATTATTTGGTGTTCGCCTTGATATATACGTTTGAATACAAAATGGTCCATTTTAAGTTTCAGTCGCAGTGTGTGTCAGAAGTATCACAGTGTCATGTGTTTGATCAAATCGTGCAACCCTACAAGAAGGTGAAATGTGACTTTAAATATTAATAATTCGTAAATAATCCATACATTTTGGATTTTTTAAATTTATTTATTTATATTTTCACCCTGGACTTTTTCTTTGGACTTTCGTGATACTTTTAGATTGAATGATCATACTTCACCCACCACTCTGGATTAGACACTTTCTCGGATTCAAACCCACAGATGTTGAAAATTTTACCACAGAACAAAGTAGCAAAGGTTGCTGGTGTTTAGCTCGGGGTTTTATTCAGAGCACGATTCCTGGGTTGAGTAAGAACATGTTGAGTCAAATGTTTTGATTTACATCACATTTTTGTTAAATGACGAAAAGTAAAACACGGACGCGCAACAATTTATATATATATATATATATATATATATATATATATATATATATATTTTTTTTTTTTTTTTTTTTTTTTA
>JAQMYJ010000040.1:3042556-3052791 GCA_030014305.1 Clarias laeviceps | reverse complement strand
AACTTAACTTTCAGAACTAAAAGTTTCTACCGTTTTCTCTTGCTGGTTTCTTCTTCTCTTGGCTCGCTGATATTTTTCTCGCTCCCTTCCATTTTGCAGCCGAAACAGAACACTCCATCAAATCAATACACAGATAACTGTTTGCGTCTCCTTCCGCTTTTTCGGGTGACGTAAGCGCTGCTTCTTCGTCGGTGTTTAGTGGCGGCTGCATCCGGAAGCGCGCTGTGTCACGCCAAACTAATAATTGCGCAAAAACATAACAAGGAATCGTTTCAGCCCTAGTGTGTGTGTGTGTATGCGCATGCGCGTGTGTATGTGCGTGTCCCTGTTTCTGCAGTCTATTTGTCGTTAAGCTCAGTCTCCTGTTCTCGCGCTCTGTTTAGGCGCGCTGCGTTGTGATTGGATCAAACAGCATCCTGCGGGAAAAGTCGGAAGCACGCGAAAAAATCGCGCTGAAAGGCGATTTAGAAATCGCGCTTATTCACATCGCGATTTCGATACGATTTCAATTAATCGCACAGCCCTAGCATGAATGTTAACAAAAAATATTATATTGTTGCCAAAGCAATTATAAATCATTAATAAACATATATAAACATTATAAACATATTAGATATAAAAGAATATCATAGTAGGTTCACAACAATACATTTTTTTTTTAAGATGTATAACATCAATATTAATAACAATAACAACTATCTGAACAGTAGTGATATTAAATTGTAGTTAGTGATATTCAAGGTGTGTGTACGCTGTGTCTCTCTCTCTCTCTATCTGCCTGCTCATCATTCTTCCTGATGCTCATACACTCTCTCTCTCTCTCTCTCTCTCTCTCTCTCTCTCTTTTTACTTCCCATTCTATTTGTTTCTCTCTTTGTTTTTGTTTCTCTGCCTCACTAACATGAACTATCTGACTTCTTGCTCTCTCTCTCTCTCTGTTTATTTTTTTCTCATGCTTATAGACTCTTGCTGTCTCTTACATTTTATTTCTCCCTCACTCTTATGCTGTCATTTTTTTCTCTCTCTGTCTCGCACACTTTTTCTGTCTCACTTTCATAAATCGTCTGTTTCCATCTTTTGCTTTCAAGATTCAAAGCTGCTTTATTGGCATGAAAAATATTTACGTTTGTATTGCCAAAGCTTAGAAATAAGTTACAAGAAAATAACAGGAATAGATGGTAAAAAAAAAGGATAGAAAAAGGAATGATAAATAAATGCATATAAAATAAGAGTACAGACAGTGCTTTCTCTGTCTGCCTCTTTCTGTCTCTCTCTCTCTCACATTATTTCTCTCTCTCTCATGGATTGTCTGACTGTTTCTCTGTCTCACTGACGCTCTCTTTCTGTCTCACTCAAACAAACTCACTCATTCCTCTGATATGCACTGCTCAGTCTATCCCATCATGTCCCAATCTATTTCTCTCTCTCTCTTCCTTGTTTTTTAATTCCTTCTTGTGGTGTCCCGCAGGACCTCTGCGCTCCATGGTGGAGGACATGCAGTCTGAAGAGTCTGACGAAGACGACAGCAGCTCGGATGACGAGACGCCGGTGAAGAACAACCCCCCTAACCGTGACGCCAGGTCTCTCTTTTACTCCGTATCTGTTTTTCCTTCTCTCTCTCTCTCTCTCTCTCTCTCTCTCTCTCTCTCTGAGAGTCACCGAGTTGATCTGTAAGCCTCACTATTGAACAGGGAAGTTATACAGTAAAGATTTGTTTGCTTAGTGTAAACATTGACTCGAGTGATCTGATCACCGCTCCTTGTGTCGCAATGCGTAGCTGCGGTTACACACATTCCTCAGCTGATCTCAGCTAACCTGTGGCACCACTGCGACTGACACGAGCTCTGATCGGACAGTTGACCTTTGACCTCTTTCCATCTTTAGGCTAAGTTTAGACAGCGAGAGCGACAGCAGTGACGGACCTCATCGACCCAGCAGAGACCCGCCGCCCCCTGCGCCCAAACACACCCCCGCCTCCAATAATAATAACAACAACAAGGTGAGTCAATCAGTCGAGGGCCAATCAGTGAGCGGCGTTCATGAGACCCTCTTTCATTGTGGGAAATTTAACTATGGGTGTATGTAGGTGGGTGAGTGGATGCGTAGATGGATGGGTGGGTAGATGGATAGGTGGATGCGTAGATGGGTGGAGGGGTAAATGGGTGAGTGGATGGATGGGTGGATGGATACTTTATTGATCTTGAAAGAAATTGCAAATACCCTCTCTCACTTTGTTTTTGTCTCTCTCTCTCTCTGGCCATATTCTCTCTCATCTTCCTCCTCGCTCTGATTTTATTTTTCTTTCTCTCTCCTGATAATCCACTATCTGCTTTTCTTTTTTTTTTTTTTTTTCCAGAACCCCTCTCTCTCTCTCTCTCTCTCTCTCTCTCTCTCTCTCTCTTTCTCTTTATTGAATTGAATTTCTTTCATTTTCAGTACAATGTTGGATTACTAAATTCCCTTTTACATAAAACACATGCAGTACTATGTTTGTATTATTTTAAAAAAAGCTCTGTTTGTTGTTCAGGTAACCGGGAGGAAAAGTCCCGACCCGTGTCTGAGACAGGAGAAGGCTATGAAGAAGGGTTACGACAAGGTAGGAAGGGTAAATCCACATTTTCATTCTGCACTTCACACTTTTTACGCACTGTTAACGATCACAGGACGTTTTACATCACACGCAGGGCTGCATTTGTGTATTATTTACATTCTGTACGGTGATTGGTCAGGAGTGTCAATTAGCATAGAGCACAAGCTCAAGGGCAAACCAGTCTCCTCGATTTAGTTAGATAAAAAAAATCTCTCAACAACAACAAAGTGTTTTTGTTTTTTGGGACTTTTAAATAAATCTTTATAAAAGACCATTCTGTGTAAAACCTGAACACAAACGTCAGTATAATTAACTCATTTCATTTTAAACCCTGATTTTCAATCTCTACAGTACAATTACATCTCGGAGTAAAAACCATGAATCATAAAACATTTCTTAATTAGAACTGATCCTTAATTTTTTTTTCTTTTGTATGCAGCAGGCTGTACGCATCCCGAGGACAGAACGCAAGTTTCATTTCATTTCATTCAGTCGTTATCATAAAAAAATATATATATATTAATCATAGATCTGCGCCTGGTGGGTGGAGGAAGCTGAAATTTGGTGTATTTTTTATTTTTTAAACTATTTTGCATTGCTGGCTTGAAATACAATGGACCAATGGACAAACATGGCCGCCAGCAGTAAATCAGAATTTAGCAGCTTATGAATTTCCATCACTTATAAGCTTGGTGTATTTTTACACCTTATCACATAAGAGGGAGTGCTGTTGTGATGAATATCAGCACGGCTGTGATGTGGATATCCAGTACAACACAGCACGGCCTCAAGCATCGCTTTTACACACCAGTTCAGCAAACACCATTTATTATTAACAGATTATAATTAGTTTGTTTGTTTAACCAGTTATTTTGTGGAACTGGTCACTGAAAGTTAGCGTCACTAACAGGGGTGAAAGAAGTTTTAAATTCTTACCGGTACTTCGTAGCCTAAAGGTGAGGAGAATAAACCATGGAGGTGGTGGACAGTCCTGAGAAACGATTTACTTTATATTTCCACTTATTCAGCTTTAGAATATCTGCCTCGTTAACGTCTGGATTCCGGGGATGAATCCCAAATAGAAAATGTAGGGTGTACAATCCCTTGTTCCAGACTCCAAGTAGGAGTGATCTTACCTCCTAAAATCTGAATAAGAAAACAATTTCTTTTAAAAATGTCCGCGTGGAATCTGAGATTTAAACATTTTATATTGCGATTTAATTAAAGAAAAAAAAATCAGCCTTGAATTTCATCAGTTTCTTTATTTTATGACTTCATAGTCCAGCATTAGTGATATGTAATTATAATCTAATAATCATTTAATTTCTAATGTACTATTATTTATGTAATTGCTAAGTGTTTTTTTTTTTTTTTTTTGTCCCTTTTTATGGTGGCCAAAAAGTGCAAAACAAAAGCAAAAACAAATTAACAAAACGGAAAACACAAGGACGTGTCCAGAAACAAAATACCAAATGAGAAAACAATGACAAGCGGTGGCAGTCAAAATATACAGGAAGTGCTGCAGCCTCACGGACATTTAAATGTAATTTCATTTGCGGATTCAGTTCAGTATTTTAGCTTTGTACAGCACGTTGGTTAACTGAGTTGTGTTAAATGTGCTTTAAAAATAAATTTGACTCGATTTGATGGCTCTTCTTGTATGTCTTGAGTGACAGATGTGTCTAAGAATTTTATTTGCAAGCTGCATCTTTTCTGTTTTGACTGAATTGTCATTGTTTTCTCTTTTGGCATTTTGTTGTTTTGTTGTGTTTTCTGATTTATGTTGTTTTTTGGTTTTATTTTGTTTTTGAATTTATTTCGTTTTCCTATTTTTATTTTATTTTGTTTTTCGGTTTTATTTAGTTTTTCGGTTTTGTTTTTATTTAGTTTTTTCGATTTTGTCATTTTGTTTAAAATTTTTTGTTTTTGAATTTATTTAGTTTTTTCGTTTTATGTTTTTGAATTGGCGTTTTTTTTTTTTCTTTCTTTCTTTTTTCCGCTTCTCGACCACCATACTATTTTACATAAAAAATTTTTACAGTTCAAATTAAATATTTAATTAATATAATATTTAATTACAATACTTACATTTGCAGTATATTTTTGGGCAAGTTTGAAAAAAAATGTTGCGTTACACCTAGAACTGAAACAATTCCTCGAGTAATTCGATTACAATAAAATTATCGAGGCAAAATCTTCTGCCTCGAAGCTTCTTTGAATAAATTTTAAAAGCTTGCGTTATGTTTTTGCGTAATTATTAGTTTGGCGTGACACAGCGAGCTTCCAGATGCAAAGCCGCCAGTAAACACCGATGAAGAAGAAGCGCTTACGTCACCCAAAAAGCGGAAGGAGACGCAAACAGTTACTGTGTATTGATTTGAGGGAGCCGTTCTGTTGCGGACTGCAAAATGAAACGGAGCGATAAAAATATATTCAAATTTATTTTAATGTTGATACTTAAGTCAGTTGAAATTTTTTTTTTTAGTTTTTGCATCTTTAAAAGGCAAAGGCTTTTTTTTTTTTTAAAGGCTTTAAAATAAGAATGTGTGACATTGTAATGCACTAAATTCATCGCAGTCAACTTTAAGCTCTTCCTTGTATTGTGAATAACGACAATGCAAAATAATAAAAAAACATTAATCTTTGTTTCTCTTATATATATTTTACATTGCTGTTTAATTAAGCAAAAGTACATTTTATTCGAGAACACTCGATTACTAAAATATTCGATAGCTACAGCCCTGGTTACACCTGCACGTAAGGTGACCCTCTCGGTTAGCAGCCTGATTTAATTGGTCAAAGCTAATGTTGAAAACTCAGTACTGATGGAGACATCCGGTTGACATCTGTCTCTGTCTCTCTCTCTGTCCCTCAGGCTTACACAGAGGAGTTAGTGGACCTCCATCGCAGACTAATGGCACTGAGAGAGCGTAATGTCCTACAGCAGGTGTGTGTGTGAGAATGTTTGAATACCTGTTTAAAGGCTTGAGGGAGCAGTACTTATCCCCTATAAGGAAATCTGATGTCTTGCAGTGTGTGTGAGTGTGTGAGTGTGTGAGTGTGTGAGTGTGTGAGTGTGTGAGTGTGTGAGTGTGTGAGTGTGAGTTTGAAGCTGACGGGATTCTCTGTTCTCTGTCTCAGATCGTGAACCTGATCGAGGAAACGGGCCACTTTAACGTCACCAACACCACCTTCGACTTCGACCTGTTCTCGCTGGACGAGTCGACCGTGCGCAAACTGCAGAGCTACCTCGAGGCCACGGCCACGTGACAGGAAGCGGGGCGGGTTCGAGGGGGGAGGGGCGGAGCTTGCCCTCATTCTCCGCATTCGGGCTTGAGGGTCGGCTCGAAGGCGCGGCTGGAGGAAAAAAGAAAAGCGGTGGCGTGAACGGACTCCACAGCGACATGTCGTGAAGACGAAGCGGCACAGAGAGAGAAGGAGGAGGAAGATGATGATGATGAGGAGGAGGAAGGGACGACGTGACGACGTCGGTGCGGCGCTTCCTGTCGACGTGACGATCTCCTGGGAGCCGTGTGACGGAAAGCACGGCCGTCCTCCCTGCTTTTCAGTTTGCTCATCATGCAAACCACAGCCTGCTAAACAGTACGAGTGTGTGAAGTGTGTGTGTTTGTGTGTGTGTGTGTGTGTGTGTGTGTGTGTCCTGTCCTTTTCATGCTTCCTTCTCTCTTCTTCCTCCAGCACTCGAGCATTCGTCCTGGAAGTAGCCATGCTCTCTCACATCCGGCTCTTTTTCTAATATTTTTTTATTTTTGTACGGAAGTATTTTTGACAGAGGGAGACGCGAACATGACGTGAGAGATGTACGTCGCGAATGTACGTTTTTGTCGCCTAGGGCTAGCGCTTAGTGCCTTCTACCACCAACCAGCCGACTGGAGCAGGATCGAAAGCGTCGTGTGGCCCTCGGTGTTGCTAACGAAGCACACAAACACACACCTACACACACATATACACACAAACACATACACGCTTACACCTCCTTCCTTTTTTTTTTTTTCCTTACATCTGACACCTGTGAAACTAGTGTTTCCCTCCGACCGCGCCCTCTTTAGACCCGGAGCATGACGTCTCCAGGGTTTCCGCCAGTGAGTATTAACGACTGTGTCTGCCAAGTAGGCCTTTTTAGAGACTCCTTGAATATTGTACATAGATGTGTGCAATGTGTGTGGAAGTATTCGGGGGTCATTTTCTTTCTTTTGTTTCATTTGTTTTCTATTTAGGATTTTTCGTCTCGTCATGTCTGGATCGTGCTCTAACTAAAAAAAAAAAAAAAGAGAGAGAGAGTGATAGAATGATTGGACAAAGATGTGTGATGCGTAACGGTGAAGTGCGGACGGACGTCCAGGGAAACCAGGCGGTCCATGTGATGATATCTTGCTATCCGAAAGGGGAAAAAAATAATCAATTAATTTGAAAAAAAGCTACATTTTGTTATTAATTAATAAATAAAGCCGAGTGTTGCTGGGTGCCAAAACTTTTACACCTTCCACTTTGAGCTGCTTAATGCATCCTTATTTAAATGAGACATTTGGAACAAAAAGAAGGAAAGAAAAAAACTTTAGTATTTTACATAAGCATCAGTTCATCTGTTTGTTTTTTTTTTTTTTCAATTTTTTTTAAAGTTTCTTAAATTCTAATATTAATTAAATTAAAGCTGAAATTTACAACTTTCAAATTCAGAACGAAGACCCGATCGGTGGAGGCGAAATCACCCGCATCATCAACCATTTAGTATATAAGGTCATCGCTATGGTTACGTCTCACCAGGACCTTTTTGATCCATGATATCGCTTTTACTTTTAGACTATAAATACTGTATAGCGTCCTTTTTTGCAGCAGCAAAGTGTAAAAAAAATATATATACTGTGTTGTGTTTAAGGTGTTTAAAAAGAAGACCCAGAAAGCCGATCAGAGGAAACGAGTGTTTTCCAACGTACCGCCGGCGTTGCCGTTAAACTTGAGGCTGTCTCACGAATCGCATCATGTGACCTAATAAAATATTTATTTCAACAGTTTATGACTGAGGCTCCATTTGCACTAGCGAGCAACTGCTGGTTTTCTGCGGACATCCGTAACAAGGAGCGGCTTTTTTCGGGATTTCAGCGACAATTCACGATTTTAGCAATTCTTTACACAGTTAAACACAACAAAACCAAACGATTGGTTCAAACACTTTGCTGGATAATATGTCGTCTACATATTGTACGCGTTAAGGTTTTTATGTCCCTTTACTGTTTGTTTAATGTATCAAGGCGTTCCGAATAATAATTAATAATTCTTAGGAGTGAAAAAGTCGCAGAAATTGTTTCTCTGATGAGCATATTATATCTACTACCGTTAGCTAGAGTGCTTAATTTACAATTATTTGGCTTTAAACGCTGTATCTAACTTCACATATCATTCACATGGCTAGACAGGCAACAAGCCCCACCCCTGATGTCGTCCACTGTGGCTACATTGTTCAATTCCAAATTAGTTTTTTTTTTTCCCCTTTGATCAGATCAGATTTGCATGTCATGACGGTTCACGTTCATAATTACACGTCTTTTATCTGACGCTAATATAAGTTAAAAAATGTCTTATTTCTGCGACAGCTCGTTTATTTCAAACAATGGATGCGATTTTAGCAAAAAATATATATTCTTGAGGTTTTGCTCCGGAGTGCAGAAGTATGATCTCACGTTAGATGTTTTCGCAGCTGTTCTGCTGCTATGAAATCCCCGCATGAAGTCGCATAAATTCCGATCTGCCCGTTCTGATACAAGTCACATGACTGCGTATAGGACCACATCCGAAAGTGACTCGGATCCGATCTGGTGATGTAAACGTAGCCTTATAAAACCTACCAATATCTCTTACTGTACACCTGATAGTCATGTGTGTATGTATATATATATATATATATATATATATATATATATATATACATATACTCGCGCACACACACGCTTGTGTGTGACTTTAAACACAGCTTGAGACTGATAAACGGTTTTACGCGTCGAGCAGACGATAGCAGGTGGTTACATCATGATGTGAGGATAACGAGATAACGCAGCCTCTCTGGACGTCCACAGCGAAGCCGTTACGCTCACGTCTCCTTTAAGAGCAACGAGAAATCTTGAGTCAGGGTTTTTTTTTTGTTTTGTTTTGTTTTTTCTCTTGCTTCGTCGTAACCGTAGTGTTTGTCTTCTTTATTCTTCACGCCCGGCGTCTGGCTTTCTGATGCTAATAGCTTTGGGAAGCTCGACAGCCCCCCACGCCTTTTCCTTACCCCTGTGTGTGTGTGTGTGAGAGAGAGAGTGTGTGAATATGTGTGTATGTATAAAGAGAGAGATTGTGTGCGTGTGTGTGCACAAATCATTCAGTCCTCTATTGTGCATGAACTTTTGACTCCCCCAAGTCCGAGTTCATGAACTCTTTAACTTTTGACCGGACGCTCTGAATCCTAAAAGGGGCTGGGTCGTGAGAGGGAGGGGGGGATGTCAGAACTGGGCGGAGCTACGCACAGTTCGATCGACGTCCCTCCCGTGTGAGAAGTGTGACCCGAGACCCGTCAGCGTGTTTTATGTCATGTTAAATATTAGGTTGTTTTTTTTATTATTTGTATACCTCTGCACTTTTTTGGCTGTGGTGACTCGAGTACTTAATTATCTGAACTGTATTTTTAAAGAAAATTTATACGATATTTACATGCAATATGCTTTTTAATTTGTTTGTTCTGGGTTTTTTTTTCGTCACTATTATTTCACCTCGGTATGTACGTGACTGCAGGTTAGGCCCTGAGACTGTTATTTTATTTTATTTTATTTTATTTTATTTTGTTTTTATGTTGGAATTCTTCCTGCGGCGCCTCAGAATCCACTACGAGCCTCGAAGAGCAAAACGTTTCCTCGAGTGACGGAGCGAAACGCCGCCACCGCCGCACTGTGCACCACTCATCCGTACCTACAGGATGCTAAAGGAGCATTAAACACTAATCCTCTTTTTCCACACATTCACCCGGACTTGACTCTCCTTAAGGATTCGCATCGTGAGATCCGAACTCACGACCTTCTGATGTCACTCCGCTTCACGTTCTCATCTACATTTACTGTATATACAGTTAACATCCAGGACATCCTTATTCTACTCACCAATCAATAATCATAACGGTTGCTCCTTCCTCTCCGAACGCTCTCGGTGCATTATGGGATAGCAGAGACTGAGAGAGAGTTTTTTCTTTTTCTCGTGCCAGTCAGTGCTTGTATGTTTTTGTGTTTAAGGATTAAACACATTTGGACGATTTAATTTTATTTTATTTTATTTTTTAATAAAAATAAAAAAATAAAACGGCCGCATGGAACAAAGTCGAAGCTTTGTGGGGGAATTTCAGTGCCACCATGTGGTCATTTAATGCAAGCGGGACACGCTAGGATGAACGATGTTACCTTTGTAATGTTTTTATCGCATTAAAAAAAAAAGTCATATGAATAAACTCATGGAGTCGTATACTCGTTCAGTGTTTCCGCTCGTCCTGTTCACACACTCCCTCGTGTACGTGGTGAATTTAAAGGTACAATAAATAATTATTTCCGAGTTTAAGGTGTCTATCACTGGCTTGCTTTGGTAGAATTTTTTTTTGCATGCA
>JAQMYJ010000040.1:3025544-3042456 GCA_030014305.1 Clarias laeviceps | reverse complement strand
TGAGCTTAAAATGTTACTGACAAGCCAATTAGATTAGTGTTGGTGTTGCATCATCGTAAACAGAGGTGGGGAAAATACACAAATCCTGCACTTGAGTAAATGTATAGAGATTCTCTTGGGCAAATATTACTCAGGTGAAAGTTAAAGTTCTCCATTTACACGTACACTTGAGGAAAAAAAAAAAATAGTCACATTCAAATTTGCTTATGCACTGTAAACTTTCTTGGAGGACATAGTGGAATAAAATCAAAGTATCCTTTAATAAATCTACTCAAGTAAAGTACAGATAAATAAAATATGGAAAGCAGTAAAACTCCGTTCCCTTTCACCTCTGATGGTAATTATCTAAAACATTGTTAGTGTGGAGATTTTTATTTATTTATTTATTTATTTTTTTTTATTAAAACCGTAAATGAAATTTCTGAATGGAAACAACTAAGATATATAAAAAAAAATAAATAAATAAAAAAATATATATATATATATATAAACAGTGATTTTTACAAATATCTGTTCTTATTTATTTTTATTTTTTGGATTATTTTTTTCTTCAGTATCCTTAACTCATTAGTGCTTAATTTTTGCAGTTTCAATAGTCTTTGTTTGATAACTAAATTATTTATCAAGATGCATATCGTGCACAGATACTTGCGTGATATATTTTCATCATAGCACTGAGCCCTGTTTTAAATCGCATTAATTCAATTCAATTTTATTTATATAGCGCTTTTAACAATGGTCATTGTCTCAAAGCAGCTTCACAAAAATGAAGGAAATAAAAAAAAAAGAATAAAAAAAAAAAAAATTTTTTGCATGTATGTGTGGAAAAAAATAAAAAAAAAAATTTGACACACCATTATCCATTTCAGTAGAAAACAAAATCTTGCATTAGACCCAGATAGGAGGCGTGGCCTGTTCTCTGAAGCAGAGACAAACCCCTGATAGTAAAATCTCTCACAGTATTTGCACTGTGGAAATTTTCACCTGCCTGATCGAGGAAAGACCATGAAGTTTGAAGGTGTGTCCAAGCTTTCGACTGGGAGTGTGTAGCATTGTTTTGATTCTCTCAGTAATTTCAAATAAAATGATGCTTATCATTACTAAAGTAATTGAAGCACAAAATTTACTAAAATGTAAAAAAAAACACCTTCCAGCAACATCCGGGTCTGAAAAGTGAGTCTAAAACATGCAGTTCCTTGACTGTCCACTGGGGGCTGACTCCAAAAGTTAAGTCAGTCTCCATAAACCCCGTGTTAAAATGTCAGTTGGTCTCCATAGCTAGAGTTCACATTAATGACAACTGTATGTCTGACCATCTTAACGCAAGTCATCAAAATTACATTAAGTCATAAAATTATGCATAATAAGGGGCGTGACTGATTTGAATGACAGCTGCATTGCAGGTGTCAATATGCTAACTGTCTGCTATGCATCACTTTAGCTAGCCAGCTAACTGGAATCGTTGTAGTTAAACATGACAAGGGAAATGTAGGAGTTGACATTTGGGACAACATGTGTGTGACAGGTGTGACGGAGTTCAATCAAATGCAAAGTACCGTTATCATATAAATTAATGTTAGTCACCTTGGCATTTTAGCTAAACTAATAAAAAGGTAGCTCGCTTGTGGTAAACAGCATGTGATTGGGTGGAAACCCAACAGCCAGGTTCCATTAGTTCCCCTGATTTGGGCATTTATGGTTAACTGTGGTTAAGGCGGAGTCAGTTCCTGCCAAGAAGGCGACAACCAGACCTTCCACGCTTGAGCTTCATAACCGCATTTAAAGGGTGACATCATGGAGGGTTTATTCAGTTCTTTTTATACCGTCTAGGCAAACTTAAAAATATTTTGAACAAAAGTGTTGCCAAAAGTCACATGGTAAAAATAAAATAAATAGAATATCAGAGCTGTGTTTAATAATGAAAGTAAGAGCATTTCTGTACACACACACTGTGAGAACTGACAGGGTTGGGACTAAACAGCTGTGTGTCCATAAGAAAACCATCTGTTGGTGAGAAAAGTCTTCAGTTTGCTAGTGAGCATAAAGATTGGACTTTGGGTTTTGCGATGGGCAAAGGTCATGTGACTCATCTGATGAGTCCAGCGATGAAGCGATGCTCCCATCATGCATAGTGTCCACTGTACGAGCCTCTGGAGACAGTGCTATGATCTGGGGTTGCTTCAGTTCAGCTCAGGTCGAGACTCAGCAACGTCATAACGTGGCAATAAAATGAAGTCAGCTGACGACCTGAACGTACTGAACGATCAGCTGATCACATCTATGGAAACTGTTGGATGAAAATTAATTCACCTCTGGCTGGTAATTAGTCACTTTATATAAGATTATAGGAACAATACACAGTAAATTATACGCCATGATCAGATACAAGGTGAGACAGAATAACGGGAATTTTTTAAATGCGTATTGGTAGCCATAGCCATTAGCAGGTGGTAGCACTGCGGGTTAGTGACATTTAGTTAAATATACTTTAGTATTTCTACAAGTTTTAGGTTTCAATTACTATGAATAAAATTGATTTCTTTTATCACTTCTAGTTTTATTGGATTGTAAAAAAGTTCCCGTTTTTTGTGTCACCCTGTATAAAGGCAATCAAACAAAATATTAGTGTGACTTTGTACTGTTTACTGAGTCTGTTTACTTTTTTTTATTTTTATTCCAGGCATTATACATCATGTTTAACAAAACTGCTAAATAAATCCTAAACTCCCCAGGATCTTGAGTAGATATTAACATCTCCAGTATGTCCACTAAATATACACCCTGACTGCATATTTGTATTGGATGTAAATTAAAATAAAACAAATTAAACAATTCTTTTTGCTTGGTTTACAGACATTAAACTGATCTGAAAAGAGTCTGTACTGATCTATCTAGTGCTGTACACTGAGCACAGTGGGATCTGACAAAACCTCTAAACAGGAAAACCAAAGCAACTGTCGTGCTACTGTTTTTGGAGTCATTTCTCAGAATGCAAAAAGGGTTTCTTTTTTTTTTTTTTCATGCTTAAAAAAAATCTTTCCTAATTGAAATATTTCCTGTAGTGCACATGTTTCAAAGCCTAATTATTTATAAATTACTGTACTTAGGATGGCTAGTTTTAATAAAATAAACTAGAAGTATATCTGACTTCATGTATGATTTTTTTTTTTTCTTTTTTAAATTGCCTTTAGTGCAGATGAACGAACATCATGTGAGCGCCCAGTGCACCAGGTGTTGTTCTCTGTCTCACAAACTTCCAATCTGACCTTCTGATCAGGTGGGTTTCCTAATGAGCGCCCGATGTGCTTCCTCCACCCGATTTGAACCATGCATGCAGATGTTTTATGATGTTTAAAATCTCTGAATGAAAACTTGCGGCCTTCTAGTAACAGCTGAACCTCTCATGTTATCATGTAACCAATTTTGAAATACAGTACCAGTCAAAAGTTTGGACACAAGGGGTTAGAAGGCGTGTTTTTTTTTTTTCCCATTCTTTGACCAGACCTGGAGACTTTTCTTTTTCCTTTTTACTCTGAATACTAACAGTACATATACACACACACACACACACACACACACACTCTGTTTTCGAGGTAAGGTTTAAGCTAAAAGTCTAAAGTTAAAAGTGTGAAGTCGTGCATTTTTTATGTTTCCTGTTAGTATTACTTTCAGCGGCCATGTTGGATTGATGTCCCTTGCTAAAACAGAAGTGTGTTCCTGAGTACGGCGTTTCGCATTACTTTATCAAAATCCAAAATTCCTAGTAAGGAAGTAGAGGAACTGCTACTCAGAAATAAAAAATAAATAAATAAATAAATAAATAAATAAACAGGTTCTGGGTGCACATCTGGATACAAGAACAAAAGAAATTGTCCTCTTATGCAATGATGTGTGCAAACATGTTTTGCGTCATCTTTTTGTGGTAAATGCCAACACAAATATGAAATCTTTGTTCAAGCGCAATGTGTGTCACATCATAAATACTAACATAATCCATCAATAAATCATAATCCTCTATGAGACAGTATTGACGAGTGATCACAAGTTGGGTTAAACTCTCACTTTCTACACGAATGACAAAAACATCAAAGAAAAGCTTCAATATGCAAAATGTTTATTTCTTCGTACTGTACACACATTTAATTATTTTATCTCACACTGCTGAAGAACACATGCCGAATTATCAAAAGCAGAACCTTATCATTCACGAGTTTGATTTCTTTGAAGCCGATTATTAAATGTCTCGTGAGCGGCTGTTTAACACACACAAGACAAATCAAGCGAGAAGTATTTACAGTATTTAACAAATTCAAAGCAATCTGTTAGATATTATATTATTATAATATAACAATAATATTAACACAAATCAGACCTGCAAATGAACATTTTAACATTTCAACAATGAATATGGCTGAAATGAAAAGAAAAAAAACAAAAACAAAAGTAAACAAACATTCATGGCTTAACCGTGTAACTTCTTGCCTTTACATCTGCAGCTGGAAAAAAAAAAAACAATCAACGAAACCAGACCAGCACGAGAGAGAGAGGCGACAAATAGTGCAAAAAATAAACTAATAAAGCATCAGCTGACCTGAAAATCCCTGCTGCTGGTTTCACTGGCATGAACTCAGAGAACCAGAGAACCAGAATGCTTTTTGTTCTCTACGCTGCTCTCAATGCCTTCACGTTCACTAGAACCTCTTCACCGTCTTCAAACAAGCAGAACGACAAATCATGAGGATTAAAGTAACGATGGTTTGAGTTCTCGTCCTATTTTGATTTACTCGTCACAACGAGCTTTAAGGAGGAGGACGACAAGTTCCTCGTGGGTTCTTTGGTTCGTTCCTGTTTCCTTTTTTTTTTCTACAGGGGTTCTTCTACATTTACTTCCAGAAAATCAACTAATTGAGAACGTTTCTAAAGAGAACCCATACAACCCTGCAGAACCCTAATCCTACACTAAACCTGTTCCCTCCCTCAACGGTTCATACAAGGTTCTTTGGATCGCTAATGATTTCAGCTTTCTAACTGGTTCCTACCTGAAACCTTTCTTCCAAAGTTTCCAAAGATTTTCTCCTTTCTGAAAATATGGTCTGAATTCGGATCTACTTGAAACACTTCTAAAACTCGTTCCAAGCAGAACCCGTCCAATTTCTGTACAACACTACACAACGTTTTTATTTATTTTTTTAATTGAAGGTCTGTGGTTCCAGCTTTCTCAAAGGTTCCGGCTAGAACTCATCCAAACAAACGCCTTCATTTCAGAAAGCTTCTCCGAGGTTTCTTTGTATGGCTAATGGTTCTAGCTTTCCGCTTGGAGAGAGTTCTTTTGGAGATTCCAACAGTTTTCCCTTTCACAAATTGTCAGAGTTGAAGCCTACATTCAAGGGTTCCTCAAAGGTTCTTAGGATTGGTCACGGTTCTAGCTTCCCCAAAAGAGGTATTATTCAAAGTTTAACCCAAAGCAATTCTACAGAACCCTACACCAAGTGCTTTTTTTCCCTTTTTGGTAAAGTTTCTTAATATACAACACAAAAGGTTCCCGTTTTGTAGTGTGGGCTTCATCTTGGAACTTTTCTGAAAGTCCATACATCATCTACAGAACCCTTAACCAAAGTTTCCTCAAGGGTTTTTTTGGATTTGTCACAGTTTTATCTTCACAAATGAGTCTTTGGAACCTTTTGGAGGTACATTGGTGTAAGGATTCATAGAAATGTCCTGGGTTCTCCAAGAAGTCCAAACTGATAAACCCTTTTAGGGTGCTAGATCGAAGATGGGAATGTCTTCGAGAACCTCAGCATCTCAGGTCTGGTTTTCTTTAAATCTAGAACATTAAATTATTCCATACTCCGGAGCAACGAGAGCACGCGGAGACTGAAAAACAATCCAACTACAAACTTTTACAAACTCTTTTTTTTTTTTCCCCCATTCAATTCTCATGCTTTGGCACGAACACAGAAAACATAAATAAGCAATTTATAAATAGATCCATCGGGTAAACACGAGCAGCTCTTATTCCTGAACGTTCCTGATGTATCAGCACTAAGACTACGGCGTTCCTACCGAACTTCTTCACAAGTCGGAAATAAATAAAGAACCGACACTACGCTCGAGCAGAACTTCATGAATCTGTTTGTCGTAAAAGTCACTCAGATTTTTCTTTATCACTGAGCTTGAAAATGTAAACAATAGCAAAAAGCACAATGGAAAAAGTAAAACAAAATTACAGAGGAGAGAATTAACTGGAAAAAACATCATGTGGTGAAAGTCTATCCATCCCACAACACCTCTCCCACCCCCCCTGTGCGCACACACACACACACACACACACACACACAGTCGTTTACATGACAAGTGACAGATACAGATAGAAGGCTTGTGTGTGTGTGTGTGTGTGTGTGTGTGTGTGTCTTTGCCCTTTGCTATGGATCTTATTTAGGAGGCAGTGGGTTCTCAGGGTTACTCGGGGTCACGGCATCTTTGTAGAAGTTCTCGATTTGCTCTTTGTACATCTTCATCACCACCGGCCTCTTCAGCTTCATTGTGGGACCTGAGAGTGAGACAGCCAGAGAGTGAGACAGAAAGAGAGAAGAAATTCTTAATTAGCCTATGCTTCATATTTCATATTTATTCTTCTGCAACAATCACTAAAAAGAAATAACTTTATCTTTGCAGTGGTGAAATGCTGCCACCTGGTGGACTGCATAGGAAGTGCAAAGAATGAAAAATTCTTTTAAATGAATTCCTATAAATTACAGAGCGAAAAACATAAATGATAATAATCAGGTATAACATGTAAATCTGGTGCAAAGGTCGAGCTGTGCTCAGGTTACTGTCCGTACTGTTAATTTGGTTTCTTCCAGCTCTCCTAAACATGCCTGTACCTGGATATATTGCTCTGGGTATGTGTTATATCTTATATTTTATAATGCAGTAACATATCGAGTACAGGAACCGTCTCACTGTATGAGTTTATTTACATTTTTATACAATGCTTCATTTTTTAAAAGCATGGGGAAGGAAAGTAGAAGAACATCACTGAGGGTAGAATAGCTTGAATAGGAAAGGGAATAGTGTTCACACACACACACACACACACACACACACACAGACACTGACCGAGCTCTCCTCCGGAGATGGAGAAATCTTTCTCGAGCACGGTGAACTTCTGGATGCGCTGGGCGTTAGACGTAGAACTCTCGTTCACTCTGTTAATCCCGTCCTGGATGGCGGAGTGGACGAGACGGTCGCGTCCCCCGCAGATCTCCGACACACGCGTGGACGAGCTGCCCAACTTCCTGCACCACTCCACAGCCTCGGGGGTGAGTTCATCCTCCGGGGCGCCTGTCTCAGCGTTTATCTGGCTCTGAGAAAGAGAAAGAGAGAGAGAGAGAGAGAGAGAGAGAGAGAGACAGAAACACGAGGAAAAAAAAAAACCAGACAGACAGAAATGTTAGACATGATCGCTTGAATGACGATAAACCTTACAACAGATTAATATTAATATTTAATATATCTGTTTTAGGGCGTCAAAACCTTCAGTCTCCCTGTATTGTAGTGCGTGTGTGTTGATGTAATCGAAAATGTTTAAACTGCAAAGTCTACAGGATCTAAACCCACAGATGTTATATTTAAAAAAAAATTAAAGGTATAAATTCTTTTCTAAATTCAACACACTATTAGATTTAATAAGTCTTAGGACAAAGACAAATGTCTAATTTTAAAAAAATTATCTTAAATAAACTGAGATGAGGAAGTGAAGGCATTCTCAGTCTTCATGAGGAAAATGCAGTTCCTAAAATCCACCAGCAGGTGGAGACATCACATACACTGCGTAGAATTTAGGCTTCACAGCGTAATTTTTATTTGTTTTAATATACTTTTCGGTTTAATAAATCACTCTGTAGGACACATTTTCATCTCTAATACAAAGATCTAATTTAATAGATCATATGAAATGAGCTGCGATGAGGAAATGAAGGAATTCTGAGTCTTTTAAAAAAATTAAAGTGCAGTTGCTGAAATCCACCAGCAGGTGGAGACAGAAATCACAAACTCTATAAAGTTCATCTTAACAGCAGCTTCTCTCATATCGACTGCAGGGAATTTAATGGCCGCCCTCATGGCTGTAATCACCGTCCATAAAGATGAGATAAGTGCACAGTATTACAGTTCTCATTAGGTTATTGGAGCGCCATAAAGCTTAGGGGTAAACAGATTTTTTTTGCCGTATCAGGAGTTTGAAAAAGCGAGCGAGGACATCCAGAGCAGGGACGACTTATCCCAACACTTTCAGAGCAGACACACATTGAGAGGAAATGAATGAAAATGAATCAACTTCCTTTTGATGAAACACATTCAGAACAGTGACCAGATGGCGCCCTGGTGTAGAACGAAAACGTCGCACAAACAAATTGTTCGCTGTTGTTCTTGTTTTACGGCGGTTGCCGTCCAATAATTTGCATTACCACCACCTTCTGGTCTTAATCTCGCTCATCTTCCTTTAAGGTTAAATCCTTTTTTTCCTAAAATATCTTTCACAGTGTACTCAACCTGTTTCTCCTGTCCTTCAAGCTCTTCATTGGCTTCCAGGGAGTTTAAGAGTAAAATTATAGATTTTATTATTTGTTTTTAAGTCTTTCAATGGCTTTGCTCCAGCATATGTAACGAAACACAGCCACAGTCGCCTCTGGTTGTGGGACCAGTTGATGCTGGAGGTGTCCCGGTCCAAACACAAACGCTGGAGGGGGAATCGGGCCCAAAAACTCTGGAATATTCTGCCGAATGAGCTCCGGTCTGTTACAGATCTTCTTCCACTTTTAAAATTAAATTGAAGATCCTCTTTTCTCCCTGGCTTTTAACACAGCGTAATCCAGGGTTTTACAGGATTCACTGTTGTCCAATTTTACTGTTTTTCTTTTGCTCTTCTTAACATGTGCAATAATTTCTTTTTAATGTTAACGTTTAATGTTTGTATTTATGTTTTTTTTTTTGTTTGTTTCATTGTGAAGCACTTGGATCAAACTGACGGTTGTTGTTTTTGTGCTAGATCAATAATTTTGAGGCTGAAGTTCTTTTTTTTTTTTTTTTTTTTAGTTCCCCCCCCCAATTTGTGTCACTAGGAGCTCCCACAATAAGTTCATACCGCCACTCAGTAGGGAGGGCCGTAGACCGCCCACGTGTTTCCTCCGACCCACGTGACGTCACCGACCATTTTTTTCAAACTGCTTGCTCACGCACCGTTGGGGGCGGCGTAACACACTCGGAGGAACAGCGCTATCCGCTCCTTCCGCTTACGCGAGTTCACAGACGCCCGTAACTGGCTTGTAGAGCCGTCGTTAATGTGGGAGCGCGAAGTACCTCTCATCCCTCCGGCTGTGAGAGGCAACAGCATCACCCGGTTCGAACCAGCGATCTCCGGATGATAGGGCGAGCGCTTTACCACTGCGCCACTCGACACAGACTAACATTCCCATCATCTGAAGGTCTCCACGGTCTCTTAAAGACGATTACTTTGTCTAGACTTCCTTAAAAAATGGTAAATGCTTCCTTTCTTGATCTCGTCTGGTTTTGTTCTCAAACTCTCCGTCTGCTTTTATCGGGTTCGTCCACACACTCGTCTTCTTGCTTTGGTTGAAATCCTGGAGTTTGCAGCAGCACCGCCGCCTTCAGATCTCACGCTCCCTCAACTTCCCCGTCCTTTACAGCCGACTTTACCTCTTGTTTTTCCAACGGTTAGCGTCCAGCTAGTCGCACTTAAGTAAACGTCTCTCAACCTCCGTTTCCTGTTTCGTTCATTCCCTCATAGTGCTGCTAAAATGCTCCGTTACCATGACGACCAACATGGTCCGTCACTTATTTACTGTGTACTTACTGTATACACACATCTGTATATAAGGCAAAATAGTATTAGTAACAGCCTGACTCTGAGCAGTGTGTGTGTGTGTGTGTGTGTGTGTGTGTGTGTGTGTGTGTGTGTGTGTACCTTGATGGTGAGAAGCATGGACAGGAACTTGCGCTTGTCTCCGATCAGCATGGCGTTGCTGATGATGGGCGCGACCTCCTTCACCGCGTCCTCGATGGGCACAGGCGGGATGTTCTCTCCTCCAGCAGTGATAATCAGCTCTGTTTTACACACACACACACACACACACACACACACACACACACACACATTACTAACATGGTTCACATTTATAAACATACATCTGTAAATAAGAGGACCGGTTTTATATTTACTGTTATAATACCTTGTTTGATGTGTGTGCGTGTGTGTGTGTGTGTGTGTGTGTGTGTGTGTGTGTGTGTGTGTGTAGGCTACCTTTTATGCGTCCTGTAATGTAGAGAAAGTTGTCCTTGTCGTGTTTGCCCAGGTCTCCCGAGTGCAGCCAGCCGTCTGCGTCCAGCGCCTCCTCCGTCTTGTCCGGCATGTTCAGGTAGCCCATGAAGACGTGGCGGCCCCAGAAGCAGATCTCGCCGTTTTCTTCCGAGTCGGGGTTGAAGATCTTCGTCTGGCAACCCGCGATCACTTTACCACAGCTGGCGGGAAAAAGCGAGGTCCGGATTAGCAAGCAGTGGTAAATTACAAGTGTGTATTGATACCATTTTCGTTTTTATAATAACAGCTCATTCCACTTTGATTTATTTTTTTTAAGTCTGTATTTATTATTGAGGGACGGAGTCTCCAGTTTCAGGTCAAGAGCAGTTAAATAAAGACAGACACAGGGGACACAGTTTGAAGTTGCTGTAATACAAGCGAGTTTGTTTGCACATAGCAATAAATAAAGAGAGAAAATAATGACCTGATATTCATTTAGAATTTTTTTTAAATAATAATAAGAAGAAGAAGAATATTTGGCAACTTGTAACGGGACCTGGATAAAGTGCGAGTGTGAGTGTGTATGTGTGTGTGTGTGTGTGTGTGTGTGTGTGTGTGTGTGTGTGTGTACCTGGTGAGTCTGAGGGCCTCGGCCTTGGACATGCTGTGTGGTCCGGTGCTCTCGCTCATGCCGTACAGCTCGTACAGCGGGATGTCCAGGCTGAAGAAGAACTCCAGCGTGTCCTTGGTGATGGGCGCGGCTCCCGTGAAGCAGAGCGTACAGCGGTCCAACCCCAGCGCCTTCCTGACTTTCCTGAACACTAAACGCTTCGCCAGGCGATAGTTCAGCGGCCTGTGGGTCATCACGCCGTTCCTGAAACAGAGCAGGAAAAAACTCTTCAACTTCATGTGCTTCATCTTAAAATAATAAAAATACAAACAATAATAACGATGATCGGGCCCAAGCACCTGTGCAATCGCCACCCGACGCACCAGAAAGACAGCGGGCTCTCGCATTATAGGGGGAAATGTGGCATAATGTGACATAACAGTAGCTCATACCGTGAGCGTATCACAGGCGTTACTAACGACTTTAACGGTAGGCAGCGTCGTCACCAGTTTTTATATAGCTACGGAAATTATTAGCCACTTCATGTCATAAGTTTAAGGCCTCACCACAGATGAACCGGTTGAGATATCAAAAATCCCTTTGCAATTTTGCATCCTCCATATCTCAAGATCGTACTGACCCGGTTTGGTGGCGATCGTATAAATCCCCTAGGAGGAGTATATCAAATTGCATTGGGTGCCATTTGCAAACAACCCAAAATAACGGACTACCTGTTAAGTAGAGCCAATGACATGAATAGTAAAAGTCATTCAGCTCAATGAGATTTAAATGCGTACCGGGTTTTACACGCATATATGTGGCAGTGTGTATGAGCTATGCAGTAAAATCTCCTGTGAAGCCGCTCTGGTGTCCTAATGGCTGCAGATTTGAATTGTATTGGAATTTTCATGACTCTTTGTGCATGTCAAGACCTTCAAAAAGCTTAAAAAGTTAAAAGGGGAAAAAAGAAAACAACAACAATACGGCCTTTAGCTACCATGTCATAGTGCTTGGGCCCTAAATAACAAACATCAAATCTATAAGTGTGCCTCCTATTTGTGTGTGTAGGTGTGTGTATATACAGTATATTATATACATACTGCTCCATCTTGCTCATGTTGGTCTTCAGACCCACGTCTTTGGCCCACGACGCCACTTTCCGGCGCACGGTGGACGACTTGGCGCCAACTGCCTTCATGCTCTCCTGCATTTTCTCCCAGACGCGGGGAACTCCCAGGAACGCTGTGGGACGCACCTCACGCAGGGTGTTCACCAACGAGCCCTGAGACAGCGACAGGATCGCGACACACGTCAGCTGACATAACGCAAGACCTGCTAGAATTCCCCGATATGTGTGTGTGTGTGTGTGTGAGAGCATTAACAAAAGCACTTGATCTGCATCTGCACTGTTTGTTTTAAATCAGCATTCTTAACAAAGTGACTCACACACTTCAGACACACTAGCGCTCATGCGCGCACACACACACACCTTGAGGGCGTCAGGCTGGGCGAAGTACGCGGCTCCTCCGACCCTCATGGTGATCCAGATGTCGATCATCTGGGCGGCGATGTGGCTGAGGGGCAGGTAGCTCACCACCACCTGCTCAGTCTCTTCTGTTAGGTGGAGGGTGCGAGCTGTCGCAAACGCCGTCCATGTCAACTGGAGCGAGAGCAAAAGTTTTAGCACCCTGCACTGAAAACACCACTTTTTATGGATATTAATATAGTCCTAATTAAAATAGAAAAGTGTGTGTGTGTGTGAGATGAGTCAGCTCACGTTATCATGGCTCAGCATGACCCCTTTCGGCTGCCCGGTAGTTCCTGAGGTGTAGATCAGCGTGCAGCACTGATTGGGTTTCTGGGACGCGATGATGTCATCGAGTGGCGCGTCCGGCTCGTTGCGGCCCAGTTCCATAAACTCCTCCCACTTTAAAAAGCACATGATAATTTTTTTTTTTTTTAAAGTGCTGGTTGGATGACATCTTAAAAGTGACGTGTGTGTGTGTGTGTGTGTGTGTGTGTGTGTGTGTGTGTGTGTGGTAAAGCTAAATAAATTGTTCGTACTGTGTAAAGATTCGGCTTCTTCTCCTTCAGAGCGCCTTTGTACTGGATGATGGCTTTCAAGTGAGGCAGCTGGTCTTGGACCTGAAACACACACACACACACACACACGCACACACACACACACACACACACACACACACACACAGAGGAAATGATATATCAGGTCTCATAAAACAAGCACACACTTAATTGTGCATTAGTGTGTAATTAGCAGAATTATAGTACTGCTGTGCTTTGCAAAAGTTTTCACCCCCCAGTGGTTCTTGTTTCCTATGATTTTATGTAAAAAAAAAAAAAAAAAACCTGTGTTGAAATTAAGGCTTTGCGATATGAGCGTTGATTCAGAGGAAATGGATTCAAGAATCATGATATACAGGGGGCGTTCAAGTCAAAGCGAGACTTTGATTGTACAAAATAACAGAACACAGTTATGAGAGTAAAAACTCCCTGTATTTCTCGAGATAATCTCCTGCTACACTAATGCACTTATCCCAGTGTTTCACTAGTGCTTGGACACAATCAAGGTAGAAAGTTTTCTCCGTGCGCTTGAGACATGATCTGACTGTCTGCTTCATGTCAGAAACCCCGGCCTCCCAGGATTAAACACTCCTTTTAATGCCCCGAACATGTGGAAATGTCTTGGAGCAAGGTCAGGACTGTATGGGGGAGGGGGGGGGGCGAGATCCTGTAATGTGCGAGTGGTTGTTGGTGAAGGATTGTGTTTACAGTTCACACAGACAGATGCGTCTCTTACGCAAGTCGTCGACGACGATTTTCAAGGAGGGGGTGTTTCATTTGCTGAATGTTCACGAGAGAAAAAAAAAAATTATAATAATAAAATGCAGTGAGCTCCAAACCACCTCGTCCGAGATCGTCATTCACAGACATACGGCCTTCTTTAAAAGGTTTGCACCGTTCAGATGCGGCTGAGAGTCTCATCACCGTACTGTGCTTAAAGTCTTCCGTAAATGCCTTGATTGACCAGAAGCTTCATCAGGGGTCCCGGATTGACTCGAACGCTCCTCGTAGTATAAATAAATCTAATAAGTGCGGAGACCGAAAAACAAGTTTGCATGCAAGACTATTACACGGATATTACACAAATGATGTGATGCACTTTGACATGACAACACGGTTCTGTTGCTGGTTACATCTAAAAAAAAAATAAATAAATAAATAAAAAACTTCTTATATCACTATAATAAAAACAAAACGTGGTACACGGTGCACTAATGAAACGTTTGCTGAACAAATACGCATCAGTGTGGACGGATCCGATGATGATGATGATGTGATGTGTAAAGTCAAGTCAACCAACGCAGCCTGGGATTGTACCAGGTTTTATTTACCTTCAGGATCTTCTCCAGCTGTTTGTGGTTCTCCACCACCAGGATGTTGGCTTGGCAGTTCTCAGCCACGTACTGACACGCCTCCGGGGAGTTGGTGGTGTAGATGCCCACAGCGAAACCTCTGTAAGATCAACACCAGGCTGCGTGAGTAACTCTTTTCAGGAAATACAGGTTTATAAAAGACACTTTCGTTTGAAGTCCAGCTACTAGAATTCATTCCTTATATAAATCAAGAACGCTTTAAATTTTCTATAGAAAACAAAGACGCATCCAGATTAACTTGTACAATTCGATTCCTATTGTGTTTATTAACATTATAGACAAATTAATAACGTTAGGATAAAAATATTTAGTTGTAGTTTTTGAGTTTTAGTTAAAGAAGTGTTTTTGTTTAAAAGATCGCAGACCACATACTCTTATGTACGCAAACAAACAAACAAACAAATTAATTAATTAATAAATATCCCTTGAATTGTATAAAATAAACACTAGGGCAACATTTGAGGGGGGGGATGAAAAAAAGTTTTGGCCCACATAAGAATAAATCTTTAAAATTTACCACCACAGTATTATTATTATTATTATTATTATTATTAATTATTATTATTAGTAGTAATAATAGGAGCAATATTGGGGAGATGCTGTTACATGAAAATAATCAACAATAGAGTGGTGGTGATGCAGAGCTACTATTACCACCCTGTGTTTTTCCAGGAAAACAGCACGTGTCCTGCAGCCTTTATTAATTTCATGAAAAATGTATTTGTTCATAAAAAAATTTCATCGCTGAACGACATCTTCTCCTCTTTGCACTATTTTTTGCGAAATACTGAGATGCGTTAAAGTATAATTATAGAAACTAATTAATTAATTAACTAACCCAGCCAAAATGGCTCCGATGTCGGAGACGAACCACTCGACGGAGTTGAAGCCCAAGATACCGACTCCATGGTAGCGCTGAAGCCCGAGCTGTAAAAACACACAAAGCACAAATTAGCACATGCTCTCACACACACACAATTAAAAACGTGTATTGCTTTTATTAGAGCTTGTGATTGACAATTAAACATTAGACGGAGCGCGAATAAAGACTGGCGTGTTTCTAAGTTTACGCGACTACGCGTGTGTGAAGCAGCTGAGCGGAAAAGCGGACGTGTAAAGTACATCCTTTGAGGCCATGTTTTAATACACACTCGACATCTCTGAGGTTTCCTCTCGAAGCAGGACCCGACAGGTTCACACACACAAGCTGTTGACGGTTACAAAAAGCACCGACACTGAAGACTCCTTCTGTAGAGCTTAATTCATTAAACCACATTAACACGTTTTTTCTTTTTGAATGTGTGTGACTATAACCCAGAGTCACACCGTCTGGCCAATCAGAATCAGGAATTCGACAGCGCAGTGGTGTCAACAAAAGGCAGGGCTTAAACGCTGCTGCACTTCTCGTTGCCTCGGCTTTACACCTCAGTGTACTAGAGGTCAATGTCCTGTAATAGCCTTAAAAGGAGCAATAAACCCATAACGCTTTGATAAATCATCCACAGAGTCGCGGCTGGTTTCCATCAGAATTAAAACGCTCTTGCTCCAGCTGCCTGCATGGGGTTCAGATAAGATACCGGATAAAACCCAGGCGTGTTTGTATCCGGAGACGCTTCAATAGCGTCCGCTGCTGTGTGTTAGTGAGGAGTTCAGAAATAAATCCTCATTTCACCTTTTTTTTTTTTTTCCAAAACAAGATCATACAGTATTTATCCCTCACCTTGAGGAAGCCCTTAGCGGCGATACGACAGTCTCTGTAATAATCGTTGTAGCTGAGTTTCCTGTACTGATCTCCCTCCTTCCAGCCGAGCGCCGTACGTTTGCCGAATCGATCCACGGCGCGCGCCAACAGCTGGTTCACGGTGAGAGGAGCTTCAGCCTCCGTTCCGGACTCGCCCATCCTCAGCTTCACCTCGCCGTCCCTCTGCGTCGTCCACAGGGCCGAGCCTGGGGCCGAGGGTACGGGAGCTGGGGGTCAGAGGTCAGAGAATCAGACATGGTGTACAACATGTGGTTTAGGAGATGAACACGATCCGGATTCGGGATTATACTAAAATTAAAACCCTTGCCGTTTCATACAGGTTTCAGTACTTTGCTAATAATCAGATTATGATGACACAGGATGATGTACAAGTGCATCATGGGTAATTCACACGACCCCTCGGGGTACAATAAGTCAAAAGAAATATTCGAAACATCAGTAAAACATAGTTTAACATAAACTCAGCTACTTGGTTGGTCAGTGTTATGAATGAATGCAAAAGTTTGTGCCCCCTATGTGGAGAGAAATTTAGTTTTAGGATTTTTGTGGGTGTTTTTTTTTTTTTTTTTACACACTAAAATAATTCTCTAAAAACTATTACTCCCAACCTTACCTCCAAATCTCACTCTGCTTTTGGATTCAAAGAGTTTAAATATTGGCGCCCCTCTCATCCCTACATATATATACACGACCGTTCAAAAGTTTTAGAACACTTTCTAACTCCATGATGGTTCCTGATTTTTATTTCTTTCTACATTGTAAAGGCT
>JAQMYJ010000040.1:2984296-2997494 GCA_030014305.1 Clarias laeviceps | reverse complement strand
GGATGTTTGGTGGCGTAAAAGTTTTGCCATCACAGATTTTTTTCACTGTACTCCGGTAGGTGGTAATGCCTACAAGTCAGAGCAACTAATCAGTAACAAATTTGGTCATTAATTTTAAATGACTACCCTGATCATTTGTTTGTACCCTTGTCCCATTTGGAAGAGAAGATTTTCCAGTTACTCCATAATTTTCCAGTTAGAAAAGGAGGTGCTGGAAAACAAGCAGTGACATGTGATGACATCTGATGAAGTTCAGGCCTGTGTTGTGATCGTTTTTGTTTTATAGACGGTCTTCAGTCCATAACCAGTCAACACTCAATTTGTAATTTATTCCCTCTTGTTAATTGTACCATCATCATTCAAATAGAGTAATTATTATTATTTTTTTTAAATCACTAAGAAAATAAATCAGATGCCACATCGGCATGTGGATAATTTTAGGTCGCTAATTATTTGTGTATTTAAAGAAGAGGTTAGAGTCTAAGCCTCGGGCGAGCTCAATCATTTGCTCACTTGTTTTGACAAAGTTTCTGAATCAGGCTGCGGAGTCTGAATCAGCCTTGTTAATTCCGTCCCACACGCCCAGCGCGAAAGAAAGGAAAGGAACGGGAACGAAAGTGCACGCCAGCCGAAGCAGAACAGCTGCCGTGTTTACATGGCAACTCGATACACAAATACAGGCTGAGTAACGGAAAGACCGGGGCTGCCCTCAGGCCTTTGGCCTCCAGATTTTAGAGCTGGGTTTTTTTTTTTTCCTTTTTTATTTTTAAAAGCAGTTATCCTTTTTCTTTCTGCATGGCGCGTGGAGCCATGGCATGCACAGGCAGGTCAGAGGGCAAAGGTGTGTGTGTGGTGAGACGGCGAATCTGTCATGCAGAAGCCGGATCCATCTTTTATTCCCGTAATCCCGAGGCTGAGCACTTTCGTCTCCTTTAATCCACCCTGAATCAAAAGCCTTCGATACGTCGTTCAGCACCGTGGAATTTCTTACTCATTTAGTCAGCGTGCAGTACGCGGAACGATAACATCGAAATAACGAGGGTGTAACCTCGAACTTTCAGTCTCACCTGCTCGCTAAATCATTAGCAGTCATGCTCTCTCAATTTGTGCATTTTATTTACTGGAAGCCTCGGCTTGTTTAGGTCCAAGTTTTGTGGTTTGCTTTGCTCAACAATATAAGTGATGTCAAAAAAAAAAAAAAAAGGATTATATGACATGTACAGTAATAACATACAACTGTAAAACATGTGGCATGACATGTATAGTGTGTGTGTTTTGTTGTATCTCAGTATGCAATATCTTATACACAGTATAAAATAAGTAAATTGGCTCGATAATGTAAAGTAGGATACAATGGGTCTGAACATCTGGCAGTGCAGGGGTTTGAGCACACGACCTTGAGTGTAGGAAGACTTTATTGAACGCAAAACGTATGCATAATTAGTTTGTTCTGGCTCCTTATTCATGTTTTTGTTTGTTTGCTTTTTAGGTCTGATGTGTTTGAAGGTTGTATGTCTGATTTTCTGAGCCAGCATCAGTATAATCTGACAGGAAGTAGAAGTAGGCAGATACTTGACAAACCGATAAAATCTGCTCAACCGTCCGAGGCGTCACTATCTACAGGTGCGGGGTTCAGCTTTGTTTGACCACGGCTCTGTGATTGTGGCGTCGTCATCGGGGTCGACTGTAACCCTACACCGCAGCGAGTTTTGAACAGAGCTCAGATCTCGGACTGACAGCTGCACCGAGTTCCCAAGGTGTACATATATACATGTGTGAGTGTGAGCATTGGGAACGCCTGATATGGCTCTCGATGACCTGTTTAACCATGTATGCGTGTGCACTATGGCTGTATTTAGCCCAGTCTCTAACACCACTCGTCCTCAGCTGGCTTACCGCCGTCTGCCGAAGTATTTCCTTGTTGTTGAGTCTATTCACTTTGGGACATTAAAGCTCTGTCTGATTTTTGAAAGCTGTGGAATCGACTCTTTGCCTGGCATGGGGTTTTAAAAAAAAAAAAAAAAAAAAAAAAAAGGATCGACTCTTGGCATTTTTGCACTATATCTACTGAATGTTTACATAAACAATATTTCTCTGAAATAATTGCACACAATCTGTGAAAAGAAAAACATTCGTATAAAGATCTGGACTCTGCTGTGACAATAAAACTAATGTTGCTGCTACTGCGCAACAATATTCTCACTTTCCGTTTATTTTATTAATATAGGCATCTATTTATTTAACCTTTTTCTTCTTTTGTTTCGGCTATTAGGCAGCAAATTTTCAGTTTATATTTAATTACACATATTTTGTACAGATGTTTACTCGGGCCTGCCTTAAATTGCCCCCCTGGGGATGGAGAAATAAATAAATAAATACATTTCTTTTTTTATTATTGAATCGAATTGCACTTTTTCCCGATTTAAAGATTCTGACCGAACTGTTTACATGGACACTGAACTAATGTTTTTTCCAAGCATTTAATCAGAACATATTATTTTTTTTTTGTTGCATGTAATGGTTCTGCTCAATGTAAAACTAAACAGGAGAAAAAAAAAAAAGTTTTTCTCCTCAGATTTAAGCTTGGTTTAGGCTTTCCCATCTTTTTTTCAGATAAATCCCTCCTTCTGTGTTACAAGAGTTTAGTCTTGTCTACAATCGGTTCAATGCTTTACTACGTGTGAACCGACGAGCCAATCGGTGCTCCTTCCTCAGCCAAAGTCAAGTCTGAAGTGAAGACGGATTGAGAGAGCTGTTTGTTCTCACAGAGGACGCAGAATTCCTTCCTAGAAACTCATCATATCGTGTAATGTTACCCCCACGTGGGGCAAAAATGCAGGATGAATATGTGTATTCAAAACACAGTGAGGGAGACAGAGAAACGATCAGATCAAGTGTTTACTTGGCTAATGTTTACCTTCTGAACTGATGATCAAAAAAAGTGTGCGTATGTCAACACCTTTGACCAATCAGAATCCAGCGACGCTGTAATCGAACGGCATAAATGTAAAAGCATATACTGTATATACGGTATATCGTAGAACGCATTTCCGTCGCATGGCTAGCTGCACTATTAGGATGTCCCTCGATATGGGTGTGAGAAAAAACTTGCGCTGCAAAGCGTGCGTGTGCTATCAGGAGCGCGAGGTGTTTGTTTGAGGTGAGACTGTGGAAACGGCTGCTCTCAGCTCAGACACCGAGACGGAGGGAGAGGACGAGGCAAGGTGCTGATTTTATAGTTTCAGTCGCCCATAATGCATTAAACACCTGTAGCTTTGTGGGCTGATATGAATCAATCCTCGCTTGTGGCCCTGTGAGTGGGATCCAGCCGTGATTCATCTCTCTTTCTCTCTCTTTCTCTCTCTCTCTCAAGACGAGCTTTAAACATGCTTCAGCAACAGGTAAAAACATGCCAGGAAAGGAAAATGTTTTTCCCGCACAGACTCACCCTGACTGCAACCTCCCCTCATCGCGTTCTTTACATTCCACCTTGTTTGTATCATAGCTACACAACAGCTAATTAAATTTCCTGCCACTACCAGCACACCAAGGGCCTTAGATTTGCATGACAATAGTCTCTCTCTCTCTCTCTCTTTCAATGTTTTGACTGTATAGACACCTCCTTTACACAAATGCAAAAAAAAACATTTAAGATTAGATTATTAGTCACATTTTCTTTTTTTTTTTAAATTATTATTAAAAAAATTTTTTTTTTATATTTCTCACCTGCATATCCCAGTCAGGAAGCTGGAGTCAAAGCGCAGTGTCAGCCAAAATACATCACCCCCTGGAGTGGCAGCTTGGTGGTGCTGGGGCTCGAACAATTACGAATGTGCTCCCGGGACAGAACTTGTTCTCAAGTCCGACAAAGTGAGTTTTATACAAGGTTAATTTGTATATATTCATTAGACATGAATATATATATGAATATATATACCGATCCACTTGACTAAATCTGTCCCCTTTCCCCACACTGCCATCATGTGGCCATAAAACGTAACCGTGACAGTGTTGTCTCTGCGCCTTTAAATCGTGAGGGGAATCCCAGACACCATTTTGTCTCAGGACAGTTTTACAGGACAGACATATTCTATCAGCTGATTTATTGAAACCGGTGAAGCCGACTCATTTCTCCCGTACCCTCACACGCACTTTTACAATTTAACAGACTTTAGATATTTTATACATTAGCTTACACACTAAAAATATTGTATATAACTGTAAATATTGGTATCTTGTGCGCTGCAGTGTGTTGTGTGTGTGTTTGTTTTTTTTTTTTTTTTTTTTTTTTGGGACGATACATGTGAGCTACTTCTGCGATTGAATCAGAAATAGAACCGTGGTCCGTTTGTATCTGCGGAAATTCGTAACTTGAATGTTCGTAAGCCGGTTTATAATTAATTAAATAAATGCTTTGGAAAGATCGAACCTATTGTCTGGACAATAAATTAATCCCGATTTTGTCTCCGTTCTATGAGAGAATTCCTGATTTTTTTTTTTTTTTTTTTTTTTTTTTTTTAATTGTTGAATTATTCTCCAGACTTTTTTTTTTTTTAATTCTTTAAGTCCTTTTTTTTTTTTTTTTCTCTCTAACATCAGCTCTGACAATTCACTGGTATAACTGTTTCATAATATTTAACAGTAAAAAGAAAAACTTTTATCATTTATTGATATGATGGAAGGTTTTCTGGAGGAAGTTGTAACAAAAAAATTTATCTGTAATATTTTTTTAATGGAGTCTTTCGTGTCGACGTTGAAACAGCGTCAAAAACCTGCAGTGTAATTCAAGGGTTAAAAAAGACAGTAAATGAGGGAGTGACGTTTATAGGTGCTAGAACAAAAGCAAGAAGTTTGGTTATGTACACAGGATGTATAGATGGACTGAAAGGGTGTCACTCTTTTATAATAAACTGTTCAACAGGATCAGTATAATAAAACGTTATTCTAGGTAAATATGGGTTGGCATAAGTTACACCATGTTATTTTCTAAAGCAGCATGCCCAAGTGTTTAATATCTTGTGTAAACAATACGCCCATGTGGAAACTACTAACACAGAGGGGTAAAGCGCCACATAGTTGGCACAAAACCATAAAAATTGGAATTAAACGTGATTTTGATTCAGTTTCATTTCTACGGTGCTTTTAACAATAGTCATTGTCGCAAAGCAGCTTTACAGAATAAAAAGAAAACGTACAGTATATGGAAATGAGTTTTTAAAAAAGTGTAAGGAAATATGTATAAAAATTAATTACATTTATCCCTGATGAGCAAGTCGAGGAAAAACTCCCGAGATAAGAGATGCCTTGAGTGGAACCAGACTCGACAGGGAACCCGTCCTAATTCGTGTGATATCCGATAGGTGTAGCAGGGAGTCATTTGCAGTTGTTAGGAGGCTGAAAGTTCAGTGCAACAATCCATGTATTTCGAAACAAACAGTTAATATTTGTTAAACTTGCACTTGGCGTACTTACTTGACCTAAGAGAGAATTAGCTGCTAACAGTCTGCAGGATCTTTAACTCTGAGTGTGTGCTCTGGGCATTTTCATTCTGCCGAGTGAGACTTTACCGTTAACCGTTTAAATGAACGAATTATGTTCAAGAGCTTGTCAGTGTGCCTCCTTTTTTTTTTTTCCGAAAAATAACTGCAGCTAATCATATCTTCAGCGAGTTAAAGTTCTTCTCGCATGAAATTAAACGTTACCGCAGGAAAAAAATTTATCATCTCTTTTTTTAAAATTTTTTATATATATATATATATATAATATATATAATTTTTTTTTATTTAATTTTTTTTTTTTTGCGTTCCGCTCTACCCCGTTTAAAGACCTCGGTGTCGTTAACGTGTTCGAGCGACACATGGAATACGGTAACCTTATTACACCATAGGCCTGAGGTCACTAGTTCACTCCTTCCAGTTCCTGCATTAAGCACCCGGACTAATGCAGAGAGCGCTTTCCTCCGCCCATACCGACATCCTGTGCATTTATCCTCAGCCCTCGAGGGCCATGTGTTTGCAGATTCGTCTACTTCGCCTATGAATGCCCATTCAGGCCACATCCAGAGTCTGAATAGACGGGGAAGTGCCTCTTGTTGATTCGCACCCCGAGCGACTCCCGCTCCACAGCAATTGTTATGACGCTATTGTACGTAGGTGAAGAGCGCGTCAGAAGAACGAGCTTTAGACACCGGGAAAGGCTGTCATCACGGCAGGGTGAAACTCGTACCTCGCTGTTTCTCTGTCTGTCTGTTCGGATTCGACTTCTCTGTAGTTTATTCAAAAAGTCTCCAAGGCTGTCGAACGTTCTCATATAAATCGCAGAAAGATCTTACAGACGTCTAGCACGAGAGCGAGGTAAACACGAGAGATTTCCTTTGAAGGGTTTTAGCTCCAGAGCTTCACTTTCTTCAGCTTTAGTTTTAATTATTTTGTTTGTACCTTTTTAAAAAAAAAAAAATATATATATATATATATATATATATATAATATAAAATTATTTTTTAAAGTTGTCCACACCCATCATCAGTCGTATCTTCTAAACAACATTCGTGCTCATTATCATTCCGACATAAGTGTATTGATAAGAGACAGCATTACGGTATCTTTCGCACACATGATAAAGATATCATCCCTTGGCTTTGGTTTCTCGTACATGTGGGGTTGTGTAACAGGTGGCGTGTATTTTATTTATTTTATTTTTATTATCCATTTCTTTTTTTTTAGCCTGTTTGATTGCTAATGCATAAAAACTAAAAAGTTATTCTGGATAGTTATCTGACAAACACGAGCAGTACGTTAAATCCGAGAGGTGAGAAAGTGAACATCAAACACATAATCAACAATCGGCTCTGTTATCTAAATCCGTCCCATCAATTGAAAAGAGGCAGACGCTCCTTTTATCTTAAACACGCTGGCTTATCAGATACGTACGTGCTCAGAGGTACATCACCTTTGTTTCTATGAACTGTCCTCATCGGACACGTCATCAGTTAAAAAAAAAAAAAACGTAACGTAGATGAAATGTTCTGTTCCAACATTCCAGCTGTTACCGTTTTCCTGTATGTATTAAATGTATAACGTATAAGGTTTACATGAGAAATGTAGTGCGCATGTTTAAGGAGTAAGAAGCCAGCCTGGGCTGGCCCTTTTTTTTTTTTCCCTTACCCCCCCCCCCTCCTGGTTGACACGCATGGTCACCATGGAAACAGCTGTAAATAATGTCGTCATGCTCCTTGCCCTACTCGTTCCAGAGAAATTCCCAGCTTTCAAGATTTTAACAGCGAGTCATGCTACGACTTTATGGGTCTCTCCAGCGCTGGAAGTGTGTTCCAGCTGGTCCACAATACATGTACGGTTTACCGTTATTACAGTAACTTATTTCACCCCTCATTTAAAAAAATAATAAAAAAATCAACTCGTTAGGATTACCGTGGATTTGTGGATGGCATTCTCGGGGGGGCGTTTTCACATCAGCAACATCTGGATTGTTTTGAGAATGATTGACTCTGAAGTTTACTGGTTTTTGATGAGCGAGAAAACAATCGTTCCAGGCACTCGCCAATATCATTCTCTGAACTCTCTACCCCAGTAGGAAGGCATTTTTCTTTTATTCTTTTTTCTTTACATATTAGGCATAGTGTGAAGATTAACTTTCTCGTTCTCTTCTTCTTCTTGTGTTTAATGCCGGCTCACAATCCAAGTAGGTGCATACTGCCACCTGCTGTATCGGAGAGTGTAAATACGCAAGTGTACCTGTGTATTTTTCTTTTTTTTTTTTACAAAAAAAACCTACAACGTGGTGCTGGCCCGTGAAGGGGGGGGAGCAGTCATTCCTGCGCATGGTACGAATCGATCGTTCCTCGTGTGAAACCGCACTGTGATCTCTAGTGCACAAACTTATTGTGCCGTGCGCAAGTATTCACCCCCCTTGTGAATACTTAGGAAAATCAATATATTTTTAATGAAATTATTTTTTAACAATTTGTGAATGCAAAAGTATTCACCCCCTTGTCGTGAATAATAGCCGCAAGTCAGAAGTCAAATAATTAGTCGAATGCGGTCGAGTTGTGTGTAATTAATGTGACATGGGATCTGTTCCTGGAAGAGTTTGTTAGAGAACGAACCTAAACAAAACCTAAAGGATTATGAAGGACAAGACAATTTTTCTTCAGGTTTGAATTTCGTCTTCGGTCTTGCATGTTGTTCTTCTGCATGGTGGGTTTCCTCCAGGTCCTCCGGTTTCCTCTCGTAGTCCAAAGACTATAGTCCCAGTGAAGTCCGTTTCAGTTCCACAAAAAAAAAATTCCAATGTAATGAACTTTGTATACGTCTGCCACGTCCATGCTAAAGAAGCACGTATATGTGTTTTGTTTTCTCTAAAGTTAATCATATAATTACCATCAAGAACATCCATGTGTTAAGACCTCCGAACTCACATGCCCAGAATTTCGCAAAACAGTGTCCACACCCGTTCAAGGCAGGTACATTCAATGAAACAGTCACTACTGTTATGTAAGAACAGGGACCATTTCAACATTGTATTCGAGTAAACAAAAAAAACACTCGTAGTCTGACGAGGCGAGACACCGGTCAAGTAGGCAAGTATGTTAGTTTTCCACTGACTGTTGTTGTGCAAGGGATCGGACGTAGGCCTGCTTTTATTTTTTTGTTATTTTATTTGCATGCCTTGATTTAAATTCGTCGACGCCGAGCTGGCACCGGATCGCCCGCAAAACCCGAGTGAAAGATGACGTGCATGTCTCTGGCTCCAAGCTGTTTTTTGGCTTACCGTGTGCAATAGGAAAGCTCTCATTAGCACTCTCGGTTATCCGAGCATGGAATGTAGCGGCTGAACACGATCCATCAGTGAAGAAGAGTGTGTGTGTGTGGGGGGGGGGGAGGGAAGAAAGGATCGATTCAAACGAGTTCAGAGATTTTCTCGAAGGCAACACCTCACAGACGTTTTTCTCTCGTGTCGGCGTGATTCAGTGTCATTCGACCTGCATGTCTCTTTTTTGCTGCTGGAATTTTTGAAGAAGATACAACACTAAGAAGAAGGAAGAGTGGGAGGGAGAGAGGAAAAAAATGCTTCAAAGTTGTTGCTAGCAACATGTTGCCATGTTTATTCGTGTGAATCAGCAGGCAAGGTTCAAGTTTGTGACAATGAAATTATAGTAAAAAAAGGTCTACAGTTGGTTAACACTGTGGCTTTACACCTCTGGGGTCAGGGGTTCGATTCCCGCCTCGGGGTCCGTGTGCATGGAGTTTGCATGTTCTCTCCCCGTGCTTGGTGGGTTTCCACCGGGTGCTCTGATTTCCTCACACAAACCAGAGGCATGCAGAGTAGGTTAACTGGTGTCCTCGTATTGTGCACTGTGGTGGATTGGCACCCTGTCCATGGTGTACCCCGCCTCGTGACCCAAGTCTCCTGGGGTCGGCTTCAGGACCCCCTGGAAGATGGAATGAATGAAAAAAGGTCTACAGTTCTAGATGTTCACAAAAGAATAGGGAACGTTTGTGATTTTAGCGATTTGGACAATGCCATGGTTGTTGGTTCTACAGTATTTCTGAAATCTCTTGGTACATCTCATATGTTTTTAAAAAAGGTCTTTATCCGAAGTCAAGGAGTATAAGTATCTCTTGTTTACGAGTGATGCGACATTGGAGCGTGAGGTTGGCCGAAGAATTGGAGGCAAAAGTCAAAGCTCTCGATGTACCAGTCAATCTTTGTTCCTGCCGAATGCAAGCAGTCGAAATGGGTTTTCTCAGAAGGGTGGCTGGATTTTCTCCTGGAGATGGGATGAGAAGCTCAGTCGTCCTTGTAGAACCGAGATGTCAAGCAGGTTCAAGTCTCCTTAGGGAGCTGTTCTAGGCATGTGCAGTGGTCCAAAGACCAGGTCGAGAGATTAGATCTTCACACTGGGTTGGGAACATCTCAGGATCCCGTGGTCATCAGAGTTAGCTGGGGAAAGGGAAGTTTGGGATTCGCTGCCGGAACCGCTACACCCGATTTCGGATAATCGGTGAAGACACGAGAATCGTTAGAGTTCTGTGGGCGGAAACACTGCGCTGACGAACGAGGTTTGTTTCGAGCTGACAGGAATGCTTCGTCAACTCTTCGTTTACATTTATGCCATTTTTGCAGGCGCCCTTATCCAGCGCGACTTACATTATCATCATGTTATACGTCTTGATCAAGGAGCCTACAGTGACAACTTGGTGGTGCTGGGGTTTGAACCCGGTACCCTCTGATCAGTAGTCTTAACGCCTTTCCTTTCCTTTCCCTCCTCCTCTTCCTCTGTTGTTCCATCGCTACAGGCAACGAGGTGTTCTGACAGCAGAGGGCCAGAGATGCCCCATTTTGTCATTACTAAAATTTGGGGGGTAGGAGGAGGAAGAGGAGGAGGAGGAGGAGGATAGGGTGGACGGAAAAGAGGGACAGGAGCGCGTCCTCGCCGAAACGTCCACATGAAAGAGTTTATGTGGAGGACACGGGCTTCCTCCTCACAGCTGCGCTTCAAAGTGCTGCAAAACACTTTTCTCTTTCCAGCGCCAGGCTGGGGGTGGAAATCTGGAAAGATTTACTGTGTGTGTGTGGTGTGTGTGTGTGTGTGTTCGATGGGGAAGGGGCTCTGGGGAAGCAGAGAGTTGTAAGTGTGAACAAACGGTCTCCATGGCGACAGCGGGCTGCCGTAGTGATGGATGGAGTGAGGAGGGAGGATGAGGAGGAGATCAGCCTGAGTTTGCAGATTTTCTTCTTTTTCCTTCTTCTTTGCTTTTCTTTCCATTATGCTGCTAATTTTTTTTTCTCCAGTTCTCTCCCCAACTTTTCTCTTTATTTTTTGATCCTCCCCCCCCCCCTTTTTTTTTTGTTTGTTTGTTTTTATTTGTTCCTGTCTTTCTTCTCATCTTGTCTCATCTTTCCTATTTTCAAATTCGTTTCTCATCTCCTGGTCGTCCTCTTTCTTTCATGTTTTTTTTTTTTTTTTGTGCTCTCTTTTCTTCTCTTCTCAGTCTGCAGGTCGCTATATAGTTATTGTTGCATTAGCCATAAATGAATGAGACAGACTGACAAACAGCCTCCGCTGTAGATATCAAGTCTTAATTTGCTTTCATTAGTGTGTGTGTGTGTGTGTAGGCGTGTACCTTCACACAAGTGTGTATTGAATAACAGGACTTTGGATAAAATTATGAAAAAGATGAAACGTGGAGACGTTCGCTCTCACACACGTGCGCGGTTCGTCCCTGTCCTTCACGCCCATCCTTCAAGGCGTTTTTACTTACATTCAGATGTCCTTTTTTTAATATGTAATTAACTAATCCACAACTTTTGAAAGTTTTGCAACGAGAGACGGCTGAAAGATTCATCCTTGAGGGACCGCACAGGACTTCTATCGCCAAGATAAATAATGCTAATCAAATATTAAGCAAACATGTACACATTGCCACGTGAACCCGTTCACCCAGAAACCAGTTACGTTGTGAGAATATCCGAGTGCAAAATAACAAGTGGGCAGTTTCTTTCCTTTTTTTCTTTTTTAGGTTTCAGGAAAATATATTTTTAAATAATTTGCAGATTTGTTCTAACAGCTGTCAGAACTCCAATATTTCTTATAGTAATGTCTCAACAAAACGATAACTGTACAATTTCCCCCAGAGTAATAACTTAACTACTCTGCCCGGCCAAAAGAAATGTCACCGCATCAGAAGGGTCAATTTATTGGCCTGAAAACAAAGAAGGAGATTTGAATTTACTGGAATTGTAGCTGGGTTACCAGATCTCCAAGACATTAGCAAAGCTGGTAAGGATGGAGCTGAACCGTCAACTTTTGAGGAAGGAAAAATAAAAAAAATCATGCAAGGAGATCACTTAAATACATGATGCTTCAGTCGCTCAGGTCTAGACTCAGCAACGTCATGTGGCAATAAAATGAAGTCAGCCGACGACCTGCATGTACTGAATGACCAGGTTATCACATCTATGGAGTTTTTCTTCTTCCCTGATGGCAGAGAGAATATTCCAGGACTTGGATTGTGGGAGCACGAGCAATCATTTTCACACATGAACTGGACGCCACAGAGGGAACCATAATCAAAGCTAAAGGCGTTCAATGAAGTCTTGCAGCTTTCCACCCGAAAAAAAATTCAGGTTTTGATTTTTTGCGACTTTGTGGGAGTTTTTATTTTTATAAATTTTTTCCCTGGAGATTTTCAATCCGCGTTTGGTTGATCTGGAACCTGCAAACAAACTAGGCGCATACTGCCATCTGCTGTAGCGGAGGGTGAAAAACACACAAGTGTACCTGAATGCGGAGAATAATAATAATAATAATAATAATAATAACGTGAACGCTTGGCCAGTACGGCAGGAGGAGGGGGGGGGGAGCAACCGTTCCTCTTCATGAAATAAATCAATGTGGAAGTGCCCTGGAGAGTTCACTGACTCTAATCGCTGCTCATACAGCCGTTTACAGCCGTTTAAGGCGTGTGTGTGTGTTCCGTAAGCGTGTGTGTGTGTTCCGTAAGCGTGTGTATGTTGAGTATCAGCGTTTAGTCGATCATCAGCGCACACACCCAGCAATTTGGAAAAGTCATCGTGTCAGAGTTGTTGATTTTGGAGCACAGAGGTATAACGCAAGCTTCTCCCCTCCACCTCCTCCTCCACCTCCTCCTCCCTACCTCTCCTTCCTTTTCTCCAGCTTTTCCCTGATTTACTTTCATTTTATTTATTCGTCAGTTTTTGCTGCGGAGTCTCAAAGTTCCTGAAAGTAACTCCACAAATAATTTATGTATTAGTATTTGGAGCTGCGCTGCTCACCAATCCCCCATACCCCACCCAAGCCTCCCCCCCCACCCCCAAGAACACCCGAGTAATTACCCCTACTCCAGCCCCCCCCCCCCCCCCCTAAACCCGAGAGGCTGAAATGAATAGGTTACGTATTTATTGTTGTAAGTTTCTGGTTAATGTGAGATAGACGGCTCGCTCTGGGGACAGCATTGTTTGGTTTGGGAAGTATTCTGCCGGTCGCCTAGCAACAGGCTCCTGGAAACGGGAGTGGACTGTGTTGCTACTGGCAACGGTTGTTGCTCTGCAAACAATGTGGGCCGGAGCGCAAACAAGAGCCAAGACCGTGGGCTCCTGCGCTTAATTGAACATCTGCATGTGTTTTTTTTTTTTTTTTTGGGGGGGGGGGGGGGGG
>JAQMYJ010000040.1:2961754-2973294 GCA_030014305.1 Clarias laeviceps | reverse complement strand
GGGAAGGAGAAATAGAGCTGTCAGAGGATGAATGGGAAAAAATCTGGGAATATCAATGGAAATGTAGCAGCTCACAGTGTTAGAAGGAGTTTGGCTGGAAGGGCCTGATAAGATACTTTATTACACCTTATCAAAAATCACATTATAAAAGTAACTCCCCAGCCTGTTGGCGAAATTGTGGAAATATAAATGCAAATCATTACCATGTTTTTTGGGGTTGTCAGATTATTAAAACTTATTGGAAGGATATACATAAAACAATACAAGAAATTTTGGGGAGCCACCTGCCCTTGCAAAGCCAAGTCTTTTTTTTTGGACTCATGCCTGATGGATGGACAAAGAGAGACAAACATTTGTTTAGTATTTTGTTAGCGGCAGGTAAAAAGGCACTTACAAAAAAATGGCTTTCACGGGAGAGTCCAACATTGTCATGTGGATGGACATTACGATGGATATTTGCAGGATGGAGAAATTAACTGCAGATTTGAACTACAAGAAGGACTTGTTTGTTTTACGTTGGAAGAAATGGATAGATTATATACTGTAACACCACACAGGCCGGACTTTGATTTGCTTAACCTGAGACAATAATATGTTGTATATGTAGCAGTAACCATACTTCACTCCCTAGCTGTTCAAGTTTTTTATTTTATTTTATTTATTTTTTTAATTATTTATTATAATTTTTTTTTTGTGTTGTTTATTTCTGGAAAACAGACATTCATGTTGACACCTGGGGATTAATACTTGAGATGGATGTACATGCAACAATTGTTACAGAATGTCAATAAAAACTAAAAAAAACTCATTACATTCATGTGCGTTTTATGCGCGTAATATTATGTTGCAATGCGTTTATTATATCAGATGCCTTTAGAGTAAACTACAACAAAAATATATTGTCATACCAAAGAATAAACTACCAGCCAAAGTGGCTAGTGAGACTAAAGTTATTACCCGCCACAGCCGAATTTTATCCGCATTTGGCGGGTGGGCGGGTGCCAATGTCAAGCCCTGCCTCACACACACACACCCACACACACACACACCCTCACACACACCCTCACACACACCCTCACACACACCCCACCCCACACACACCCCACCCCACACACACCCCCCCCCACACACCCCCCCCCCCCCACACACACACACCCCCGCGCATAGACCACACATATAAGGTTTGAACAACATCATGAACCATTTTTATTTATTTATTAGTTTGCTGCAACTGGAAACGTGTATATGGGCATCCTGACCTATTTGAGTATTTTATTTTAATAGTTGACACTAAAATAGGTTGTCGTCATGGTAACATAAAGATGGTGTGTTTCCTAGTCAGAAGCACTGAACAGGATCGGCACACTTCCTAATGACTTCATCATCATTTATTATTATTATTATTATATTTCTCAGTGAAGCGGTCACTCAGATCGGGCAACTGTTTTTTTTTATTTTTTATTTATAATATCAGAGATTCTTGTTTTGAATGTCTGTGTGTGTGTGTGTGTGTGTTCCTGGTCCTGAAGCGAGTGTTAGTCCAGGCCACAGGCTCGTCCCCAAAGCCACAGGTGCAACAACTGCCTAGAGTGCAACAGGTTCCACAGCAGGTACACACACACACGCGCGCACACACACACACGCACACACACAGACATTCAATTAAATTTAATTAAAGTTTTAAAATAAATAAAAAATATATTTGTATAGCAATTTAACAAAGCAGCTTTACATAATCACAATTATGGAAATTTATTTTAAAAAATTGAGTGTGTATAATTGATTATCATTTTGTGTACACACACACACACAGGGCCTCCCAAAACAGATGCCCAACCCTCCTACCCACCTGGCACATCTTATCTGTCAATGCCGCCCCCCCCCCCGTCTCTCTCTCCCTCTCTATCTCTCTCTCTCTCTGTCATCACAGTGACCTGTGTGTGTGTGTGTGTGTGAAACTCCGACGTTATGAATTCCTTTAACGTTTTCTCAGGCTAATAGCGGTCGGAGACTCTCCGTGATGAGTCAGATAATGAGCGTTTGCTTTGGCTTCTCAGGAGGCCTTTTTTTTCAGTCGTTAGTGTGAAGTCAAGATCACGCGCTCGCCCTCTCATCCTCACTTCACACACACGCCTTTCATATCTATAACCGTTACGCTAATTAATGAAACAGCATGGATTATTATTATATATATTTTTCTCTTCACTAAATCTCTGTGTGTGTGTGTGTGTGTGTGTGTGTGGCCAGGTGCAGCATGTACAGCACGTATACCCGTCCCAGGTGCAGTATGTCGAAGGAGGAGAGGCCGTCTACCCCAACGGCGCCATGTAAGCCACACCCACTCTTTCAGCTCCCTAATTGAGGCATGATTGATTTATTTTTCTTATTTTACAGCGAAAATCACTGTGCGAAATCACTGGATGTTAAACACGTCTCTCTCTATTATTTGACATCTCTTTAAATGTTCAGGTGTAGATGTTACTTCCAGACATGCTGTAAGGAGTTACATCACAAGTGATTAGGTGTTAAACCAGGGAAAGTGAGAACTCGAGTTCTCGGTGAAGCGTCCATGACGAGTTTTTTCCCTTTCGAAATCTGACTGACGTTCACGGGCTTGCGACATTACGAAAAGCTCCCTGAGACGACACACAGACAAAGTTCTTATTGCAAGACTATTAATATTTTTTTCTTCCCCATATCAAGCATGCAGCGACTGATATTTTGGCCTCCTCTGATGACAGCTATGTCGCTTCCTAAACCGCAAATCCAGCTCAAGCAGAGACTCGATCGTTCCAGTTGTGTTTTTATCTGTCATACGATCGTTGTACATTTTGTATTTTATTTAATTTTTTTAAGAGCTTTACGTTCTCTTTTTGTGTCCGATCCTCATCGCACCCTTTATAAGTCACGTGAACGTTGCTGAACCTCAGAACGTTGTCGTTATAAACTCTGAAGGCTTTTCAGCTTCCTCGAGTAATGTGAGACTAATTAGAGCCCACGTTAATTAAACATGTTTATCTTATTAAAACCAGACAGATTTATTATAATTTTTTTTTCGTCAAGCGAACCGAGAATATTCCGTCTCCGCCTGACCGACTGACACGACGTAGGCGGAACGTTCTCCATTTTCTTCGCTTATTCAGTTAATTTTTTTGTAAACAAAGCATTTTTATTTATTTTTAAAAGTAGAACCTACTCGTACTAATGCACCGCCATTAATCCAAGTGTTTTATGTCCCAGTTTTTTGTTTATTTATTTATTTTGTTTGAGCGTTGCTTTTTAAACACACCATTCTCTGTCCTCTTCAGCCGCACAGCATACACCTACAACCACGACGCCCAGCTTTACGGTCAGGCCAGCGGCAACGCCTACTTCGACACCCAGCCAGGTGCAACGCAGGTCACCACGGTGGTCTCCTCGGCCAGCAGCGTTCCCTCCCACAGCATGGTGGGCATCACCATGGACGTGGGCAGCAGCCAGGTGATCTCTAGCAGCGGCGCCTATCTCATCCACGGGGGCTTGGACGGCCGCCACCACGCCACGCCGTCCTCCCGCTCTTCCTCCGCGATGGTACGTTCCATCGCTCTGCTCAAAACGGTTCTTAGAAAACTGGAAAAGCGAAATGCAGAGTAAGTGAAAGATAGAGGAAGAACCAGAGGAGTGAGACTGGTATGTAAAAAGATGGCAGAGAAAAGAAAGACCGAGAGAATGGGAGAGGGGACAAAAAAAAAGACGGGTGAGAGATTAATAGGGAAAGTAATGGACAGATGGAAGGACAGGAAAAAGAAAAAAAAAAAAGATTAAGTTGAACGGTGGAAGTAAGAGGCTGGAGGAGACTACAAGAAAAAGAGACGGGTGGAAAGAGGCTTGATGAAAAAGACTGGAAGAGACAGAGGGTAAAAAGTTAGACACAATAAAGGAGGGAGACGGTGAGGAAGAGACTGGGGGGGAAGTGACAGAGAAAGAGGGACTCCCTCAAAAATTGACAAAAAATAAAATAAAAATCTTCCTCTCTTGACTATTTGTCTTTCTTGCCAGTCTCTCTCTCTCTCTCTCTCTCTCTCTCTCTCTCCCCCTCCAGAGAAAATCTTGGTGAGGAAAAAGGAGAGAATGGAGGAGAAAAACAAGACGAGTGAGAGGAAAAGAAGAGGTTTATAGAGAAAGAAATGGACAGTTTGAGAGACAGGAAAAAAAAGCTGAACGGTGGAATAGGCTGGAAGAAAGAGACGGGTGGAAAGAGGCTTGAAGGAAAAAGAGAGTAAAAAAGTTAGAGATTTTAAAGGAGGGAGACGGTGAGGAAGAGACTGGGGGAATGTGGCAGAGAAAGAGGGACTCCCTCAAAAATTGACAAATAGTCAGAGAGGAAGACTGGGGAAGAGGGAGAGGCACTACATCTGGGTTGAAGAGAAAACGAGATAAAAAGATTTTGATGAGAGAGAGAGAGAGGAGGCGGCTGCCATCACTTCTGCCTCAGTAATTCGTCTGCCTCGACGAATCGCATCTAGCGAGCACAAAGCAGCCCCTCGGTTCGTTACCATTCGGCCCTCGGGAGCCTTTAAGAGACCTGAAAGGATGCCTCCTTCCTATTTCCTTCCTTCTCTTTTTTTTTTTTTTTTTTTAAATTCGGTTTTATCCTGTTCAAGCAGTTTGTTCATCGATTTGCAGCCTAATAAGCGACATGGAAAGTTTCTGAAGCAGAGCGTCGCTTTGGCGCTCGCTCGTTTGCATTAGTCTCATTATTAGCATGAATTACACACACAGGCTTTTGCATTTGCGTTTGCATGCATCATTCTGTGTGACTCAGACAATCTCAGCCTGACGCTTAACCCACATCTCCTTAATCACTGTTGTTTTTTTGTTTTTTTTTGGTAACGTGTTTGTCTGCACACACTGACTGACTGTAATGGAATTGCTCTGATCTTGCTACAGCTAACAGAATGATTGCCTTTTTTTCTCTTCTGTTTTTTTGCATTCCTTTTTCCCTTCCCTCTTCCCTTCTTCTGCCCCTTACCTGTTCTCACGCCCCCTGTTTCTCTCTCCCCTTCCCTCCTGGTTCTGCATGCCCCTTCGTTTTTTTTTTTTCTTCCTCTCTCTCTCTGTCTGTCTCTCTCTAGCTTGAAATGGCGATTGAAAACCTCCAAAAGTCTGAAGGCATTGCTTCTCACAAGAGCATCCTGCTCAACAGCCATGTAAGTCATCTGAGCAACTTTATTCAGGGAATAAACGAAAAGGAGCCCGAGTGAAGTCTAAACCTCACACCTTCCTTGCTGCCCTTCTGCTTTGCCAGTCGCCTCTTTTTACTGTGGGAGTTTCACTTTTTTTTTTTTTTTTTTTTTTCCTTTTGACCGCATGTCTGCGTAGCTGCTTTCTGTGTCGCCTCTGAAATCATGTGTCTGACTGAAATTCTACGATTTCATCAAATCTCGCACACGTTCCAGCTTCATTTCAAAACTTTTGAAACTTTTTACCTCTCTAGTTCACGACCTGGAGCGATGTCGCCGAGGTCGAGGCACTAAATGTCAGCCAGAATTTGCACACCGCTCCCAACTTTTCTCCAATTTTAGCCACACAATTTTCCTACACCGTTGTCTTAAAACATCATGATGCGAATAAAAATAAAACATATTTTATCGGTTTAGGTAGCCAACAGAGATACAGTCATGTGTAAAAGTTAGTGCCCCCTGTTTTTACATTGACATTTCGGCATTTGGGAGACGGTGTTATCCAGAGCAACTTAGAAAAGTACTATCGGTACTTTAATAAAAAAATAAAATAAAAATAAAAAAATCATTAGATCTTAGTAATAAGTTTATGGTATTTGGCGGACACACTTATGACTCGTGACATTTTATCTTCACTAATTATGGAAATTCGCTCACACCGTTATTCAAATTTGCTTAATTCCTTGTAATAAACAACCCGCACGTGCATGCATGTGATTTTCGCTAAAGACGAAGTAAGAGACCGTAAATCCCGCTCTTCATTTCCTCTGATTGGTGACACGTAATCCATTCTGCCTCATTGAAAACGTTCAGCTTCAGTCAAACGCTTCAAGTTCCATCAACCGGCTCATACAGCGTTTAATCGCGGAGAAAGATGTCCCACCGAGGACCGTCCGGGCGGTACAGGTTTGGTGCTAGGACGCACGTCTCCGTACCCCCGGTTCAGAAAGCAGTCTTGAGCTTGGCAGTAGACCGATGTTCACCCCTCTGTTTCGTCTCACACTCGAGTGTCTTTAAAAACTCGAGTGGCTTTTTAACTAAACGACAGAGCTGCGTTTCAGGTGAAAAAATTTTTTAAGCAGTTAACGTGTCAAACTGTCCTGTTTTTTTCTAACATAAGACAGTAAAAGTTTCTTCTGAAGCTCCGGCGTGACCTGATGTTGATGATGTAGTGTATATACACCGATTCTTTTAAAAGGCTAAAATGGCACGCTATGCTACTATGTGTCAGAAGATGAAATGACCGAGATCTTTACATCAAAGAGAATCCGGCTGCAAAAGAAGGAACCATATACACCGCGTCCTCCTTTTGAAAGCAAGTAACCTGGTAAAGATAAACCGTGTGTAAACATTATCTTTGTGTAAAGACGGCTGTGGCTGGATCGTGTGTGGAGAGCAGCACATGACTTCAGCGAGCTCTGAGACTCTGTTTAACTTTGCACCTGAGGCTTCCCTGATCCTGCTCTCCTCTGAGTCGCTATTAAAAATACTTTCAAAACAAACCTCTACATGAGAAGGTTATTGCAAATGTTCCACGATGCCTCTGATTGATTTAATACGGAATACGTTCACTCCTTTTTATCAAGTCTCACTGTTGGGCATGATGAGGATTTAGGAGCCGTGTTTGATCTCTTTTAACTTTTTAATGCATTTTTAAAAAGAAATTATGTGCTTTAGATTCAGTGTGAAGTTGTAACTTTGTTTCTGACGTGACGTGCATGTTGTGTGCAGCTGCAGTGGCTGTTGGATAACTATGAGACGGCGGAAGGAGTGAGCCTGGCACGCTGCTCCCTCTATAACCACTACCTGCGTCACTGCCACGAGCAGAAGCTGGATCCAGTCAACGCCGCCTCGTTCGGCAAACTCATCCGCTCGGTGTTCATGGGGCTGCGGACGCGCCGTCTCGGCACCAGGTCCGCACGCACACACGTACTACACGCTAACACGCACATCACTACACGATTATAACTCCTGATTTGGTGGTAGTTTCTCTTTGCCTTATGTTTGAGTCTCCAGTGTAAAAGTAAACGTAGGGATTCACTAAGGCAAATATCAGTCAAGTAAAAGTAGAAGTACTTCATTAACTTGTGTACTTGAGTAAAAGTACTGAAGTACTTTACTTTTTATCAAAAGTCCAGAGCTTGTGTTGGCTCACATTATCCTTTCTCATAGAAAATACTCTCCTGATTGAGAACATGCTGTTTTTGTCTGTCTGCTACCGCTTCTGATTTCAAACATCTGTTACCGTTACCAGACGCGTCTCGATGGAACGGGAAAGCCACACATTTACGCATAATAGTCAGCAGGTGGCGAAATACTACACACCACCGTGATTAGGTAACGCAACACCATGTGGAAAGGCAGTGAAGTAAAAGTACAGATGTACAGTATTTTTGAGCGGAGTGAAAGTAAAAACTGTGCTCTTAAAAAAAACTCCTCAGTTAAGGTAGAGATTACGTAATACGTACTTAAGTGGAGTAACGAAAACCAATTTTAAATGTATACATCAAAAATAAAGAGCAATGGGAATGGAATCAATGTCTAAGTGAAATAAATCCCGATGTTGGAACAAAACAAACATTTACTTTTGTGTTGGGATCGAGTCATTTATACAAGATGCAGGATGGGACACTTTAAAAAAAAAAAATAAAAAAAAAACGTTTTACCATCAGGAGAAAATTCACCACAGTGTTCGTCATCATGTAAAACCATTCTGTCCTATCAAACGTATTTTATTTGACTGTGATACTGTTTCACTCCTGTGAGGAACTTTTGTTTTATTCTGTTGACACTTTTGAAAAAACTTTTTAAACCAGTAAATCCAAATTTAGTTTTAAAGTTCTTTAAAAAAATATCTTGAACATCTAGTTTTAATATCGAATAACAAAAACTGACTCTCGCCATGAATATAGGCGTAGAAGCTGGCATGGCGTTAAAAAAGTAAAAGAAAGTACAGTAGCAAAGTACACATACTCGGTTACCTTCCACTTCTGGTGTCGGTGCTTCATAACAGTCCGAGGTAAAACCCTAACTTTAAGCAGTTCATGGTATTTTTGAGTCACATGCGACCTGGGTGTTTTTGTCTAATTAAAATAAACTCCAGGAAAAGGAAGCTGGTTATGCTTTTTAAGATACATGTTTTTTTTTTCTTTTTTTTTTTTTTGTCTTGTCAAATTAACCTATGAAACTAAAATTTCAGAAGAAAGAAATTCAGTTTATGCTTATTGAGTCACATGACCAGGTTTTTTTTTTTTGTTTGTTTGTTTTTTTGTCAAATGAGAAAAATTAAGCGAATCAGACTGGAGAAGAAACAATTGCTATAATGCAAATAACAGGAAGAAACTTTCTAGTGTAAGCGTAACTACAATCATTATACTGAATAAACTATAAAATATATGGTGTGGTGTTTAATTAATAAGAGGAATAAAAACTATGGAATGTTTCGACTTTGATGATTTGACTTTTTATCTCCCCTCAGGCAGCAGACTTCCAAGTGTTTTATTTCTTGCTTCTTAACAGATAGATAGATGAATGAATTAATGGATTAATATTAAAACTGGGATTATAATGACTGGTGAGTTCAGACTTGGCAGTAAATCCGATTTGCCAGTTCGCGCCAAAAATCTTGTGTGTAAGATTCAAGCTTCTTCATGTTTAAGGCTTATGCTTCATGTTTTAACCTTATATATAAAATATCTTTTTTTTTTATCTCTCTCAGTTTATAGTTATAATTTGCACGTTCTGTGAGAAAATATAATTTATATATTTTTACATGTATATATTTCCATTTTACTTTGTAACTTTTGTAAGTTTGTATAATATAACCTAAAATTTTGTTTATTGGAAATTTTTATCTTTTTTTTTTTTTTAAATTGTGTTCTCTAGTCGCACTTTTTCTATCCTCGTCCATCTTTCCGTTTTAGTTCACAGAGAGTCGTGTAATCATTCCTCTGCGTATCGTACCGTGTGTATGGTTGCGTTCGTGACAAATAAAATTAGAACCTCTTAAAAATGCAGCACATACTTTTATAAAATCGTGTGTTTTTATTTACATTTATAACAGGGTTGTACGGGGCCATGCGTAGCAGTCATGAAAGCAAATGTGGTTTTAAGTTTTTAGGACAGTTTTTTGTTCTTTGTCTTTTGTAACATTTTGTGTACGTTTGTGTGTTTTAGGGGAAACTCGAAGTACCACTACTACGGCATCCGCGTGAAGCCCGACTCTCCTCTCAACCAGCTGCAGGACGACACTCAGTACATGGCCATGAGACAGCAGCCCATCCACCAGAAACAGAGGTGTGTGTGTGTGTGTCATAGATGTGTGCTTTGAATGCTCAAACTTTAATAGAAAGCAATAGCGAAGTAAATGGACACGCAGTTGACTTCCTGAGGTTCTTCCTTTTGTGTAATATGAAAGATTTATCTCCCATCTGGTGCTTTGCTGAGTAGTACCTGTCTAGTAACACGTCTCCTGCCTAAGCTGGTGTGTGTGTGTTGTGCTCAGGTTTAAGCCACTGCAGAAGATGGGAGGGATGAGTGATTGCATTTCCTTCGGCTCTCAGCACTCGAGCGGCACCCCGGAGCAGAGCGTAGCCGCGCAGAGTCAACACCACCAACAGTACATCGGTAACTACAGAGAATATTACCGTAACCTAAAGAAGCCTCATTTACTTACATTCTGTTATCCATTTATACATATAATAAAACTGTAAAGTCGGCGCGTCCTTATTTTTATATTTGAATTATACATTAGAAGATATTTGCGCAAAAAAAAATCTGGGGTGACGTAAGATGAGTAATAGAAGACATCAGGATGATGTTTGGAGTTTTTGTTTGTTTCACGTAAAAACTACTGAACAAATTTTAATGGGGTTTTCACAGGTGTATTTGTTCGAGCTTGAAGTAACATTTAGGCTTTGTTTCATTTCAATCTGCCCACATGAAAAGAAGTTATGCTACTTTGAAAATTAAATGGAAAACACCCTCATATCATAAAAAAAAAATCATTCGTTCATTTCAAAATTCAACAGATGGTGCTGCACAATTTAATTAATTAAGAAAAAAAGAATTCTACTTAATAAACGCGGTCTCGTGCCTTCATTCCGCACACTTCACGGTAAACTCATAAATTTTAGTTCATTCCAAAATTCAACAGATGGAGCTGTACATTTTTTTTTAAACGCGCGTTCGTGAGTTTCTCCATATCTTATTAGTAACGTTTTGCTCTGTCTTGTCGTTTTTTTTTTTTTTTTTTTCACTTGAAATACACGGCACTCTCATTTTTACGTGGACAAACCTTCGAGTTTGTTAATGTGAAATAAAATCCATTACTGTTTATTTCATTTACTTAATGTCAAAAAAAAGTTCACGGTTAAAATCTTCGCAACCGAAGAGAGAGGGGAAAAAAAAACCCAAGCAAACCTAAGTTGTAAGTCGTGGGTTTTTGTCGTGACAAAAGACGACTTTAACATTTTGAGCGTGCAGTATGATTTCTATAGTTTGTATCGTGATGAAATGAAATGAATTACACAGGGCTCACTGAACGTTATTAGGCGAAGGAAAGTTCCTCGAAGTGGTTGTGTAACGCAACGCCATGCAGAAATGTGTAGTGAAGTAAAAGTAGAGATATTTGCTGTACATTTGATTGGAATAAAAGTAAAAAGTATCCTCTATTTCCCCCTTGCTTTACTTCCACTTTTGATTAACTTTAAGCATTTTTTTTTTTTTTTTTTGAGTCACATGACTGGGTGTGTGTCTCTGTTTTGTATATAGTGGTGTTTTATATATATTGCCGCATGTATTGCAGACGTGTCCCACGCCCTGCCCCCGTTCCCCTCCCTCGATCTGGACTCCTGTCCGCTGCCGGAGCGCATCACCATGAGCGACGTGAAGAAGCTGCAGAGCATCTACAGGGACCACTGTGAGGTATTCCTGTCCTTCACTCATTCACTCCGTCTCTCTCCCTCTCTATCTCTCTGCGAGACGTGTGCTCCTATACACGTGAGAGTGTGAGATAGCGTTACAGTTCAGCGCTCTTAGAACTCTGGTTTAATTTTCTCTTCCAGTCCATCCTGTGTGTTCATCTCGCACCTTTTGTTCCCGAGCGCCTTTCATCCCTCAACCAGCGCCTTTCCAGTCATATGCCAATTAACCTTTCAGCCAGGCGGAGACGCACTGAAACACACACACACACACGCACTGAAACACACACACGCACTGAAACACACACACGCACTGAAACACACACACACGCACTGAAACACACACACACGCACTGAAACACACACACACGCACTGAAACACACACACACGCACTGA
>JAQMYJ010000040.1:2950241-2961017 GCA_030014305.1 Clarias laeviceps | reverse complement strand
CACACACACACACACACACACACACACACACACACACACACACACACACACACACACACACACACAGAGAGAGAGAGGTGTGAGTCAGACTCTGCATTTTTTTTGGGGACATCCGACTCCCAAACACTATAATTTCTTACAACCATGCCGTGATTGTTTGTCGAGTCAGGGGGGAATTTTCCTCTGCATTTCTTTTTTTTTTTTTTTTGGTTTTGGAGCACAGTGTTTGAACTGTTGCTGGGGCGACGGTAAACAAGGTTGCCGTGGCAACCTGGCCGAGCACCCAAAACATGTTGCGTGATTGGTGGAAGGGAGGATTGTGTGTCAGAGAGAGAGCGGGAGAGAGAGAGAGAGAGAGTGTGTGTGAAGGAAGGGGGTGACATGGGCATAGGGCCAGGCAACTGGATATAGTAGGAGCAAGTGTCCTGTCACAGGAGAATCTCTCAACTTAGTGCAACACACACACGCAACACACACACACACACACACACACACACACACACACAAAAGCTAGTGTGTGTATAAGTCTGAGTTAAATTCCTGTTTGCTGGCTCACCGCTTCATTTCCTTCTTGTTGTGAAAAGTTTCTCTTTTTCTTTTCTTTTTTTTTTCCTCTTTTTAATTAGTTTTTGTATTTGTCGAGTGTTGAACTGCATTTGGTTTGTTGTTGTTCTGGGGAAGTTGGAGTGTTCCAAAGAAATAGAAACAGGAAGGGTGAAAAAGTAGGGTAGTCAAAGACATTAAACACACACACACGCACACATGCACATGCTCAGTTCAGAACCCAAAAACAACATGCTTCCAGCCTGCTTTTACAGGAAACTAATTAACATTTAGGGTGTGGTGATTATTACCGTATAACGATACATCCAAAAGTTTTTATTCCTCTTGGATCTCAACAATTTACCAAACAATGTGATTTAGTTTCAATTAATTATATGGTTGATATGTCATACTTTTATATTCATTAATAGTTACTAAGGGTGCAATGAATAACCGACTTAATCAACCAGAATCTATAATCATCATCACGTATGTGTTCGGTTCACCAGAGCGAAGTGAGTAATGGTGTGACGGAAAACACCTTCACAAGCAAAAATCTCTTCCAAGTGTGCGAACATCTCGGTCTTAACTCGAGACACACCTGAAGAGAACGTGGGTGATTAGTGAGTGTGTGTTGCTGCGAGTCAGGTATTTCTTTCCAGCTCTAGTCAATGAGCCTTTTTAAAGTGAGATTCTCACGCGCACACACACACACACACACACACACACACACACACACACTCACTCGCTCGCTCGCTCGCGCGCGCGCGCTCTACGCAGGTTTTTTTTTCCAGCTCACGTGTGTACAGTATGTGCGCCATGTTCTCCTCAGGTGTGTGTCCGTTTCCCCGTCTCTCAGGCTCTTCACCCCAGACAGTTTTAACATTTCAACTTAACACGCATACTTGCCATCTACCATCTTTAATGCCAAGTAGAAGCAATAAACTATAAAAACCTATGAAATAAAGCTTAGAGTTGGTTTCATCAGGAAAATTCATTAAAAGACTTTTTTGTTAGTGAAATATTCATCTTTATTACCTGCATTGTTCGTTACCACATGCACAAAACAACCTTGAGTTATTTTTTAAAAGCTGATCGCTGAATAATCGGTACTGAGTAAATGCGGCATCAAAATAACAGTTACAATCCGTGTTGTGAAACGTTCCTGGTATCACTAACATTAGAGCAGCTATAAACAGTCCAACTTCCCTCACCATCATTTATTTATTTTTCTTCCTCCCTCTCCGACACGAAGAGACTCCCTTCCATTAACCTTAAATACAGAAAACTTTACCATATCAGTGGTGGTGGTCAGTTCACAAGTCCAGAGTTTTTAAACTTTTTATTATGTGGAGACTCTGCTTGACAAGTGTAAGTGAGCTGTTACTATAGAAACGATAACATGCTCACAGGAGAGCAGTATAAATCCATGGTTTGGAGTGAGCTTCTCTAGAACGTTCAACACCTTGTGACCAATCAGAATTGAGATTTGAACAGTGCTGTAATAATGGATTTTGTGATTATTCAATTATTTAATCAGTCTCTCTCTCTCTCTCTCTCTCTCTCTGTTGCTCAGGCCACCCTCGACGTGGTGATGAATCTGCAGTTTCACTTCATCGAGAAGCTGTGGCAGACCTTCTGGTATTCAGCACTGCCATCTAGTGACGGCAACACCCCCATCATCCCCAGCAGGTCAGACCCCCCGCACACGCCGTTATCACAGCTCTACATTTTTTACAGTTTTTAAATAAGATCACTGCACACGTGTGGCGCCAAAACTAGACAGGAAGCCCTTTAGACCCTGCTGTCTGTTTACCCGAGTCATCAGCAGACGCTTGTATTATCCACTGTTTAACAGATTTCTCTTTTTATCTGATTTCTGTTCGCGTGTGTCACGTTTATTTTCGAACCGGGCTAAACCTTTACACACCGAGATTTTGTGTCAACAATTGGAGAATAAAAATCATTCGGTTTGGAGTAATATTAATAAATTAAGAAAGGTGATCTTACTCATACGCTGGTCGTCATTGCTGTCAAAGACAGCTGGAGTCGTGGAAATGTCAGGAAGTTTTAATCAAGTTTGAATTTTAATTCAAATAGTCAGGGTTTTTGAGGTGTTTAATCATAATTGTTAGGAAATGAGTCTAGATTTTGAGAAGTCAGAATCTTAACGTTACGAGTCAATATCTTGGGATTATACGAAGGCCGTTTAAGGGTAAAATGGGTCTTTTGATTGTGCAGAATTACAGAATGCAGTTATACAAGTAAAAACTCCCAGTAATTCCTTTCAATGGCCATTTTCTTTCATGGAAAAGGGGGGGGGGGGAAAGACCTTCTGTTCTTGCACAACCAGATCACAGAACCACTTGCACATTACAGAAACTCAGACACACCAGTCCTGATGGCTCCGAGCCGTTTCCACATGTTTAGGCCCTAAACAGGGTTCCTGGGAGGCCAGCGGGAGTCAGACATGAATTCGGATCATGAAGGTTTTACACTCTTTGATAAAGGTGGTGGGGGGTAAATCATGAGATGATAAACTCTTCTCAAGGCCTTTTATTTATTTTAATACAACTATTAATGAAATAAAAAAGCCGAACCTCTATCGATGAGTGCTGCTAAAACTCTTTATCTTAAAAAAAAATATATATATATCGGTTGATTTTAAAGTTCACAGGTCAGCTATCATTACACTAGTGCTGATGGAGAATCATAATGAAACCGGCTAACGCACAAAAAAATGTGAATTCACCTGAAGCTCATGTTTAAAATTTTGTTTTAAGGGAGTTGCTGGTGAAGTGTGAACGTTTTCTCCGTGTGCTGATTTGATGAAGTGATTTTTTTTTTTTCTTTTTTTTTTTTCCAGAGGAACTCCATCAGATTATAATAGACAGTGAGAACAGTATATAAAGTGTTATAACCAATGTGTGTGTGTGCAGTGATGATGAGATCGAAGGTGTGGTCCCGAGGGACAAGCTGATCGCGCTGTGCAAGTTCGAGCCGGTGAAGCAGTGGATGAGGAGCTGCGATCACATCCTGTACCAGGCCCTGGTGGAGATCCTCATCCCCGACGTCCTGCGGCCTGTTCCCAGTCAGTACCGCACCATCTCGCTCGTGCACACCACACCACACCACATGTTTTAAGACTAATATATACTTATTAATAGTGCAGTTTACATTTACTTACAAAGCATATTGACTGCAAAATAATTATTTTTAAGAATAAAAAGTTTTCACGTTAAAAAATTCAATCTAGAATACAGGTATTCCCCGACTTACGAACGAGTTCCGCTCCGGGAGCACGTTCGTAAGTCTGATTTGTTCTTAAGTCCGACAACGTGAGTCTTGCAGGTCTTTGACCCGAATATACAATGTAATGCATATTCTACCAATTCACTTGACTAAATCTGACCTTTCCCCACACTGCCCTCATGTGACCAAAAACCGTAACCGCACCTAAGGAAATGAATCACGCACGTCAAATTTAATGTTGTCTTTGTGCTTTTAAATCGTATGGGGAATCCCGCATTTTTTTCGAAGCTGTTTACTCTTGTTTTGTTTTGTTGATAATTTTATAGAAATGAAAATTATTCTCTATCATCATGCTCCGACTCGTTTCTCGTGAATTTTTAGAAATCTGAGATAAATCTTTAGATATTTATTTATATATTTTTGATCATTTAATTTTGCTTCTGAAACACATGCTGGGTTTCAAACTTGAGGATGAAGGAGAATTTTTAGACAAAACGCACTTTCTTAAGCCTGTACAGCAGTATTGTTTAACGAAGTGTGTGTGTGTGTGTGTGTGTGTGTGTACACAGGTACTCTCACTCAGGCGATCAGGAACTTTGCTAAGAGCCTCGAGGGCTGGTTGACTTCAGCGATGAGTAACTTCCCCCAGGAGATCGTCCGCACCAAGGTCTCGCCTCGGTTTAATTCCACTACGTATCATCTGTTCGGTCCGCCATCGCCATTCATCCGACACTCACCGCGGGTCTTTTATTTAATGTATTTATTTTTTTCTTGCCCTCAGGCCGCCGTGGTGAGTGCGTTCGCGCAGACGCTGCGCAGGTACACCTCTCTGAACCACCTGGCGCAGGCGGCCCGGGCCGTGCTGCAGAACACGTCTCAGATCAACCAGATGCTCAGCGACCTCAACCGCGTCGACTTCGCCAACGTACAGGTCCGACTCTCACAACCTGATACACACACACACGTCTTTCTCAAAAGCTTACAAGACGGAACGTAGTGCTAACGTGCTCATCGTTGTGTGTGTGTGTTGTGCAGGAGCAGGCATCGTGGGTGTGTCAGTGTGACGAGAGCGTGGTGCAGCGTCTGGAGCAGGATTTTAAGATGACGCTGCAGCAGCAGAGCTCTCTGGACCAGTGGGCCGCGTGGCTGGACAGCGTGGTGAGTCAGGTGCTGAAACCACACGAGGGCAGCCCCAGCTTCCCACGCGCCGCACGCCAGTTCCTCCTCAAGTGGTCCTTCTACAGGTACGAACACACACACACACACACACACACACACACCTGATTTTTACACCCAGTCACACTTGGCATGATTTGTAATTGAACAGCAGGATCTGTTCCCTGGACGCGAGTTTAGTTAGCAAAATAATCTCACACACACACACACACCTCATTTATCAATCATTTAGTAAAGTTGTTTGTAAACGGTTTTATAGAATATTTTCAAATTAAACTGAAGAATTAAAGTTTCCGTAATGTAGAAGATTTCTTTTATACTTTTTTTTTTTTTTTTAAACACCACTCACTGGTTTTTACATTTAGCGACGCCTACAGATACCAGGAAAAAGCTGAGAATATAAAAAATGGCGGCTAATCCGAGAAAGAAAGCCCGACAGGTGCAGCTTGTGCAAAATCGTTTGTACTTCGAGTGCCAAGACTTTCTCTTTTTTTTTTTTTTGTCCAACACAAAATAGCCTGACCTAATAATGTAAATGTGAGAGTGACGAAGCAATTGTTTAGATGATAATGATGTGTATAACTGTGTGTGTGTGGCGCAGCTCCATGGTGATCAGAGACCTGACCCTGCGCAGCGCGGCGAGTTTCGGCTCTTTCCACCTGATCCGCCTGCTCTACGACGAGTACATGTTCTACCTGGTGGAGCACCGCGTCGCCCAGGCAACCGGAGAAACCCCCATCGCAGTCATGGGAGAGGTCTGTCTACACTTGCACGCGCACACACACACACTAACACTCTCTCTCTCTCTCTCTCTCTCTCTCTCCTTCCTTACTCTTACAAGCGTGTGTTTATTTTTTTTGCCCCGCAGTTCAGTGACCTCAGCTCGATGATGCCGTCCCTCATGGAGAAAGGTACGAGATCGCTTATTATCATGATCTGCTACAACATACTAACACACACTCACACTCACACACTCTCTCTCATTAGATCCATCCTTCTCAGACGACATGAGTGACCTGGGGAGTGACGCAGACGTGTCCCGGGGGGGGTGCGAGCCGGCCGTGAAGAGGGAGAGAATCGAGATTAATCACACTCTCCAGGAGATCTGAACCCGTGCAGTGTGTGTGTGTGTGTGTGTGTGAAAGAATGTGCATTTATAAATATATATATAATGAGCAAACGTATGAGAATCTGCCGTAGTGTGAGTCAACGCTGGCCGGATTCTTTGGGTTTGTGAGGAACTAATGCAGTCTAGAAGCTTTTTATAGTGCGTGCTTGAGGATCGTTTTCTTTTTCTTCTTCTCTGTGCCTCTGTAAGTGGTGTGTTGTGTGTTTATATTTTTTGTGCCATGGTGTCCTCCCTCTCAGTGCCTTAGAAACCCCTCGAGCGTGCGTACACACACACACACACACACAGTGCCTGTCCCGTGTCACAGTACGACTACAACCGGATCATCTCTCGAACACCTTCGGATGAAGTGAGGATAAACAAACAACAAAAAAAAAAACTTCATTACCAAGAAAACACACACACAGAGCACCCTGTGTGTACGAGACGCGCCGTCGATACCTCAACTGTTTCTATGCTGCGCTGTTTTTTTTTTTTACCCAACAATCCAAGAGCTGTTCATTTTTTTTATCCGTGTGTAAACTTGTCGGCTTTACGGTTAGCGACTAACACCACGTTCACGCTACGCTGCATCACGTCGAGCCTTGATTTTTAAATATTTATTTTCCCCACCGGTATTGTAAAGTGCCGTTTTCTCAATTAAGGGTGATTTTGGTAAAAGAAGGTAAAGATCATCGATCCTCGGACCAAATCTTTATAGTGCCTGTGGTGGAGGAAAATCAACTCAAGGCTGATGATTAATTAGCTTGTGTTGAAATTGTTAGCCTTAGAAATCATGTGCGCGTGCGTGCGCGCGCGCACACACACACACACACACACACACACACACACAAAGCTACTATTGTTTATCTTTAAAAACAAAACTTTGTTTTTGTTGCACAGGCCAAGCCCACAAGGTAGCTTAACACACTAAGGAATGAGTTTCAACCGGAATAAATAAACAAAATGCGATTCGAGGCTCTCTTGTGTATTGAATTTTTTTTTTTCTTCATCATAGGATTTAAAGAGCAGGATGGATGGATGTGTGTTTGTCTGCTTCGTACATGCAACCAAACGTCAGTCTGAGCTCGCTGGTTTGTTCCGAACACATAGGAGGCTTAAAAGTTTTAATGAAATAATTATTGTACGAGATGAATACTTTAAATTTTTTTTTTTAAAAGCTATTTTAGAAAAATATTTTTCTTTCACCATTAAACTGAAATATGCACACACACTCGCGCACATATATGTCGCCTTGGTGCTGGATTTTTTTCTTCTCGTCGTATGAAAACGTATCTATTTATATAAAAGTGCCCTGTTTATCCCGTTAAAACTCTACTTGATTTTAAAGTAAAAAAATAATTCCTAGGCTTTTAGAAATCGTTCCGCTCCCGGTCTGTCACTCGTGTCGTGTTTCTCTCGCTCTGTGTTTACAGATGCAGTGCGATTATTATTCCCCCCCCCATAACTTTACATTTATGACGTTTTTTTCTTTCCTTCTCTCACATCGGGATGTGACTCAGCCTCTCTGTGGCCTTTTCTCCTCCTCTCGCTCTTTTACCGTCTGAGTTTTTTCCGCGCCGTTAGTGTGTTCAAGGAAATTTTTTTTTTTTGTATTGCTGTTTTAGATGGATTATTTTTTATTTTTATGGGATTAGATATGATTCTTCTCATTATATTTTAAGGAGGGAAATGAAAACAAATGTTCTTGAATATTCTTACCTAGACTGAGTACAGACTCCGGTCTGTAACAACAACAACAAAAAAAAGAAATTACTTCAGTTGTATTTTGTACTGGTTTAAAAAAAAAAAAAAAAAAGTGTAATAAATTGGTGTACACCACGTAACCATTACGGCTCACATCTCTTTTTTTTTTTTTTTTTTTAATAATCCACACAAACACACAAGTAAATTTTTACAAAGTTGGAATAATAAAGTTATTATTGTTATAGAGTCACAAAAACAAGAGCGTTTGATTTTCACTCGGGTCGCTCAATAGGAAAAAAAAAATGAAAAGAACCAGATGAAGCGTCTGTCGCAAATGAAGCTCTGAACATCCGAGCGCCTCACGGATCACGTGTTCACGCACAGCAGTGCATCATGGGTAACGTCCAGGTCCCGTGTCTGTCACTGTGTGTTCAGTCCTCAGAAAACACCTGGAACTTGAAGTTTTTTGCACTTTTCTGATTAAAGCCCATGTCCAGCAGGTAGAAAAACAAAGGAACAGGGACGCAACGCCTACAACAAGCAGCCGGCCATGTACTTCCCTGAGGGGGGGAAAAAAACACACACACACACACACACACACACACACAACTGAATTGTACTGACATCATCAGCACTTCCTACTCCCTACATAGACACCTGTACATGAGCAGCTAAAAGTTTGTACACCCCTTTGCTTGTTAGATCTTGTAACATTGAGTTACAAATCTTTCATCAGTCACATTTTTCTTTTTTTTCTACAACAGCAAAACTCATCAAATGCTGCACAGGAACGTTTTACTCACATCCTTTTTATTTTTCTAGCAAATTAATTTTTTTAAATACACAGTATTTTTTCCCCCAATAAATCTATAGTTAAAGTTAATGTAATTAAATTAATTCAATTTAAAAAAAAATTTTCAAGCTCATCATGTTAACGCGAACCACAAAACTCATCTGTCCGAACCTGGCGCTTTACGTCTGAGTGTTACAGATCACTGACACTTGGAGACTCCTTCTGTTAACGCTACATAAATCCATTTCCTCTACCAGAAGTCTTCTGATTTTCTTTGCTACGAGTGCATGAATATAAAGCTATGAGGATCAGAGGTGATGTAACCAAAAATTAATCAGCGCCTTCTGACCAATCAGAACAGAGCTAACGAATAACCTTTGGGACTTGGTGTAAAATGTGTTTAAGGGAATAAAATTTTAAATCAGGTTTTGAACGTGTGTGTGTGTTTTTGTCTCTCACCGGTGGCGAATCTCTTCTTGAGCAGGGACATGCGGTATCGGCCGCCCACCAGCTCCATGTCCAGACCAGACAGAGACGCTCCTGTCCCCACAAACTGCACAGCCAGACTCGGGGCGGGACCGCGGGGCTCCTCCAGGCACTGCCAGCTGGCACACAGAGTGCCTGAGCCTGATACACACACACACTCGAACTATGAGCTATACAGTATGTGCCGATATATATTATCAAAAAGACCTTTCAAACACTGAGCAGAAGAAATACCGATGATGCAGCATTTTAGCTCCAGGCCAAAAAATACCTGGCTATAGATACTGAATCATTTCAACTCAGTCATAAATAAAATCACACAAACTGAATCATATAGAATCAATTTAAATCATATGAACTGAACTGTACTGAATATTATAAACAAACACTTACACTGAGTCATACCGAATCACTTAAATCATATAAACTGAAACATGTTGAATCACACTTCAGTTGAACAAACAAATCATGAACAATACAAGCTGAATTTTACACACTGAATCAAACTGATCCATACATTAAACAATACAAACTGAATCATACTGAGTCACTTGGATCAGATAAATGAATCATATGGAATCAAATAAATGGACTCATATAAGCTGAATCATAAATTAAACTTAACCGAATCATGTTAAGTGAATCAATTGAATAAAATTATTCAAATTATATGATTCAGTTTTGTATCATATAGAATCATTTTAAAATCACGTGAACTGAAATGTACTGAATGCCATGCCATACATTAAACAAGAGAATCTAAATCAAATTGAATCGTGTAAAGTGAATCACATTAAATCACATAAATAAAATTCTACAAAACTAAAATCAGAGAAATAAATAGATCAAATAATAAACTGAAATAATATAAAACTGAATCTGAAACTCAATCAATTTACTACATACAAACTGAATTGTATCATATAAATAAAAAAATACAAATAAATCAAATAAATGGAATCGTATAATCTGAATCATAAAATAAAACCACGGAACAAGTGAATCACATTAAATCAATTAAATGCAATTATACAGAACTAAATCGGACAATTTAATGAATCAAATATAAACTGAATCATATGACTTGAATCATCTTTGATTTGAGTCCACAATCTAGTCAGTGCAGGAACGTCACAGGTTCTAGTTTAAATTAAATATAATGCTTGAATTAATCCATACGCGCTTCTATAGACGTTTAGCGTGTAGATTTCTGACCTCTAGCGCCTACTTGGGGCTGTTTTATGCTAATACTGAACATTAGCACCGTCTGTGATGCGTCTGATACAGGAGGTCTGATTCACACAGCTGTACAGATGTGCAAGTTAATCAGTCTGAAACCCACCCTTGATAAAAACGGGTAAAAAAATAAATAAATATGGCAAAAAAATGTATAATATTTTGTTTTGAGGTTATTTACTGAATCTCACTAACTCACTGTAAGCATCATGAACAAACTCTACTTTCTTGGATTCAGTGTCTATAATCCCTTTTAAATGCTTTATTGCAATTCTGTTTACATGGTTCCATTAACGAATCAGTTTATTTGATTCGATTTGTGAAGGCTGGCCCGTGTAGTCCGACCCAATATTATCGCTAGTAGTGTAGATCAAACTGGTGAAAAGGTTAAGGCAGGTTTTAATAGAAAGGAGTCAGAACACGCAGTGCGTCACTGTTACGGAGGCAGACGGGGGGACAGACTCCATATCAGACG
>JAQMYJ010000040.1:2923046-2938513 GCA_030014305.1 Clarias laeviceps | reverse complement strand
TGCCACAAACAGGAAGTTAATATCACCAACCATTCCCATTTTATTAAGGTGTATCCATATAAATGTCCCACCCTGTACAAATTTTATTCGTTCTGGGAGCGAGATCTTGAGGTGAAATTTCATATTGTGAAACACTTTTTTCCATAGGAAACGATGTAAATACAGATACATTTAGAAAAGACATGTAAATTAAGTAAAATATGGAATAAATAAACATTAAACCTCACTTAACATTAATTTATGATTCCTCTCGGCACCGGCTGCTTTAAAAACCCAACTGAAAGCGGCTCCCTTTTCTTCTTGCTACCGTCCTTGATAACGTTCTTGGGACCCGTGCTGTTATTTCTTTACTAAATCATGCACACAATGCAAAAAAGCCCCACAAAAAATATGTAAACTCGCCTCACTTGACTTTCCACTGATGGCAGAAAACAAGTTTTGAACGACTCCTGGACGTAAGCGCAACTTAGCCGGCGTTCAGTTCGGCTAAGCTTCATATGCCGAAAAGCTCCATATACAAATGCAAATTTCTTCTAAATTTAAGTTCTTAAGGGAAATTTCATGGGACGGAGCATCTGTATGCCGTGGGAACACTGTATGTGTTTGCATTTAAGGTTGCAGTTCCTCTATAATCCAACCGGTGGCGTGTGCTAAACTCTTTGCACATTAGCAGGTTGCAGAGCGTCTCATGCGGTAGGAGCGAATGATTTGCTAAGTTTGTATAGAGTTGTATTAAATCTGAAAAAAAATTAATATTGAATCATGATATTTATAAAATCGTGATATTTTCCGAATGTAGAACAATACTCGATGGTATCGTGATAATGTAGTATCAGATGATCCCAGGTGATTCCTATTCATATATTTATTCAAATTCAAATTTTATTTGTCACGTACACAGTCATACACAGTACGATATGCAGTGAAATGCTTATACGAGCGCCAGTGACCTTAAAAAATAAAAGCTTATACATAAGAAATAAATATGAATAAAAAGAAATACGAAAGAAAATAAATTTAAATAGTAAAATATACTGAACAAATGAGGGCATAATAAAAATATTACAAAATATAGAAATATGGAAGAAAAAATTGAAATTTGTAAAAATTTGGAAGTGACTACGTGTGTGCAAATATGCATAAAAAGTGACTTATTAAAGTGTCGTGTGCAGTGGTCCAGAAATGAAAATATAAATATATAGTGCAAATGTGTATGAATGTGTCCATAGTGTCCATGATTGTCCAGTCAATGTTGGAAGTTTACAAAGATGTTATTAGTCCTGTGTGGTGGTGTGGTTGAGGATTTAACATGCACTCTTGAGCAAAACCATAAAATCCAGCTAAAATCTCATCACCAGTGAAGAGCTCACCTGTCCTACTTGGACGTGTGTGTCCTCTAAGGACTGTGAATAAGACTTGATCAGCTGCTTCATCTTCCGTAAGTGATCCTCCTCAATGTCCTGGAACTTCTGCATGGCACAGAGATTTAAAACGGACATGATGCACAAGAATACTGCTTTCGTTTCAGATACCCAATTCAACCTTACTCATTCGTTTATGATGTCATAAACTGAGTAAGGTTGAATTTATAGCTGTAAAAAGTTTAGCTTGCTGAATAAATCAAACGCTGAAGGTTAGAGGGAAGCTAGAGAGCTGGTTCATGTCCCGGCATCAAGTTTGAGTTATATATAACAAATAAGCACTTTGGAATATATTATTATAGGAAAATAATCAACAACGGCATGCTGTGATAAAGCAGTTACTGTTTATTGTTACTGTTTATTGGAAGTTGCTGTTAAAACCCAGAGGTTGAATATTTTCTGATCAAACACAAGTGTTTAATTTCTCTTCAAAGATAGAAAATCTGCCAATGATTCATTTTTTATTAATTGCTAACATCATCCATATACATTAGTCATGAATTCATATATTATTAGTCTCTCAGTCTATGTAGGTAAACAGCTGTTACTATAGAAACAATGAAATATAAATACTGTTATAAAACTTTAAGCAACACCTTATAACCAACTCTTTTACTTCACTTTTTTTTTTATTGTTGATCTACAGTTTAACTCCTGAAGTGTTTTACTTCTGGTTCTGCGTGACGCATTTAGGAGGAAAAATAGCAAACCATAAAAGAAAACGATGAAAAAAATACAGTACAATAAAAGGAATTAAAAAAACCACGACTGCATGTGCAGCAGCGCTGCAACACGCTATATATTAAGATAAAAGGATCAGTTGCCTTTGTAGTTTTTTTTATTATAGCTTTAGAGACAAGATTTACAAATCTGCCGTCTTCTCCAGATTCTTGTTTACAGATTTACTACTGACGTGTAAAAGCTCTGATTCCTAGACATGTTTTACTTTCTAAGCCTTTAATATCCACCCTTCAGCTTACGCTCATATTACAGTGTAGCGCTCACGTCTAACATCAGCACCTAAGGTCAAATATATTTTTTTAGCTTATGATCAGAACCTTAATGTTAATAACATTTTATTAAATGTTTTCATTAAACTTAACATTATAGTTGAACATAAAATTTGTATTGTGGATATTCATTTAATCATTGTTAATTTATAGTAAAAATTTTTACATTACAGTATAATATTAATAACACTACAGTTGTTACAATTAAAATTATGGTTTGATATTAAAATTTAATAAATTACAATATAGTTAATATATTTAATAGTTAATTGTCAAGTTTAACATTAAAGTCTCGGTGCTATAGTTTCATATTCACAATTTTACACTTTACATTGTAGATTACAGTATTAAGATTGCAGTTTAATATTTATAGTTTTATTGTTAACAGTGAAGTTTAATATGAATTAAATGCATTTACATGTTAACATTAACAAAGTTTCATATTAAAGTTTACATGTTACCTTTACAGTGTCATATGGAAGATTAAGTCTTAATGCAACAGTTTAATATTTAAGTTTAAAGATGTTTAATTATGTTGGTTTTTTATTACTTAAATTCAACTGTTAATGTTACAGTTTAACATTTTTTTATGTTATGATACTTTAACAGGTTATACCAATTTTATGGGTAACATTACAGTTTAATATTTACAGTTATTGTATTAACACCAAGTTACTAAGTTTCATATCAAAAAGTTAAGTCTTAATGCTACAGTTTAAAGTCTATGTTAGAGTTTATTAAAATTCAAGTGTAAATATTACACTGTAATATTACACAAATTGTTAACATTACAATTTAATATTTACAGTTCAATTATTAGCATTCAAGTTTATTAGTTATTATAGTTTAATTATAAAGACTGAAGTTTAATGTAAGTTATTTACAGTTTAATTGTTAACAGTAAAGTTTCATATCAAAAATTAAGTTGCAATGCTCAAGTTTAATTATAAAGTTACAGTTTAATATTACATTTTAATGTTAAAGTTTAAGTTAATATTACACTTTCATTGTTAATATTATAGCATTAACATTACAGTTGAACATTAATAGAATTTAATATCAAACTTTAATAAACCACAAATTAGTTCAATAGTTAAAATAAATTAATAACCTGTCAATGTTACAGAACGTTCACACTGCAGAGTTTTTAAGTTATTACAGTTTCACCATTAGGTTCATAAATTTTAATTGCCACCTCTGTAGATTTTTACTATAAATTGTTAAGTTGTACATTAAAATTCTGGATTGGCTCTTTAACACAATGAACAGATGATTTATGAATCCTCTGGCTGCATTTCCTGATTTTCCACAGAATGGAATGAAATGTCAGGATGATTTAAAATGTACTGCATCATCGGCATGGGACAAGACATCCTGCGGCTCACCTGTCTCCGTCTCAAACAAGAGCCTCCTGAGGCCAGCTTTAAAACAATAAAAAAAAAAAAAACGTTTCTAAGCTCCTGAGATCTGAGAGTTGACGTTCTTTGAAAACCTTGAGATCTGATGTTTATGGAAAGATCAGACAGGCCCTTGAAAATATTGTTTCTTAGAAAAATGAATACTAAATAGTTTTTGAGTGTAGAAACTGCGGGATTGTTATTCACGGAAGTTTACACGGGTAAATGTAGTTTTATAGGAGGTCACTGGGAAAAGATGTTTTAGAAAAGGAAGTTTTTGAAATCTACTTTTGGAAGAAGTATTTTATTTTTTTTTTTTAACTATTACAAAAATTATCTTTAAGTTGGCTTCAACATAAATGTTTTGTAATGTAGAAGTTCTTCTTAAACAACTTTTAACATTTAAAAAAAGAAAAGGTAAACAGACATTTTACATTACATACACTAAATTAACTTTTAATTCTACAAAAAGTAGCTTTACAAGGTATTCTACATTATAAATTTAGTTTTTGATGGACATTTAAATTAATAAAAGTGATTTTCAATGGGTTTGTTCATAATTTTGCATAGGTTTCCACATTACAACAAATTATTTAAACAGTTTTCTTCTGTATAAGTAGTTTAAGGGGACGGACAATATGGACTTCCAAACGAATTAAAAAGCTTTAAATTGGTGTTAACATTACAGCAAAATCATGATAAGACATTTTCTAAATGGCCTTCTACACGAACAAATGCTGTTTTAAAATGCTACTACATTAAAAAAAAGGTGTTTTAGAGGCGCTTTTATGTTTGTAGTTTGACCAATTGATGTTATAGAAGAAATTTTACAAAAGAAAAAAAAATCTGTCATCATTTGCTAAAAGCAAAAAAAAAAAAAAAAACAGTTTTCAAAAGGCTACTACATTTTGAAAAAGTTTCAGGAACTTCTGGGAAGTATTTGTCTTGTTTTAATACTTAGAAATGTCCAAGCGTAATTGAAAAAGTAGTTTTGTGCCTTTATTTTGTAAACAACATTTGCAAAAAGACAACAGAAAGGTGGATTTTCAAGAATCTGGCGGAACCATAAACCTGGAAGCACACACACACACACACACACACACACACACCTGTGCAGACTCGCTCATCTTCTGCTCAAAATCCCCTCCAGTTCGGTTAAACTTGTCTACAGAAGCTGCAAACGACTCGGCCGCCTTCTTAGACTTTAGCTCCGCCTGAAACAATAGCAAATCAATACAAATCTAAACTATGAATCAATAAAATGATATAATTCTAAAACACTATAAAATAATTGCACTTTCTCTACTGTATATAGTGAAGGAAGATGTATGATTACCTTAATGTGCTTTGTTTCTAATAATTAGAACCTCATTCTTTTTCCTCATTCTTAAAACTTTTTACAAAGATTCTGCAAACACTGTTTTTAAAACGACTGGCTAAACTTTTCAACATATGTTATTTGCTAAATATTAATTATACAATTCCAGCAGCTACAGCAGCATGAGCCTAAAACCCACCTTCTCCAGCTCCTTCTGAGGAGCGCCTTCTTTGCGCAGACGTTCCAGCTCCGTACATTTAGAGTGATGGCCCTCTTTGGCCTTCTGTAAGTGTCCATTCTGGACCTGTAGAGCCTGAACCGCCTCCAGAGTACCCATCACCTCCTCCTTCGTCTGCGGAAACACAAGCACTTCCAGCTTGCTCTGCTAATCTGCCAACAATGATGCTTAGCATGTACGTATAAAGGAAAACACGCTTAAATTCAATTTTGACACGTGATGTAAACTGCATTATGGACCATTTTGTATTTAGACATATTAATCGAGGCTAACATCAAATAAAAGTACAAATGATATCATTAGGAGAGATGTTTGCCCATATTTAGTTATCACCAACAAAGTATTTAAAAAAATGAACAAATATTTAAATTATTGACAAACTCTACATACATTCCTGACTATAAACATATACACATACAATAAACCTGAGTCTTTTGAGATTAAATAATTACACCAGGTCTGTATTGCAATTTACATTTTTATGCAATTAAATGTGCAGCACTAATAAAATAAAATATATTTAAAAAAGTAAATCATGTAGTGGGGTATGATCAATTCATTTTGGAGAATCAATACATAATGCTTTTAATTTACACAATGTCTTGCTCTTAAAATTATTAATCAAATGTGTATAAACCTATAATGAACAAACAAATGTAAAAATTTGTGACATTCACATTGTTGCAAAGAACTTTATAAATAATTTGTACATGTATAAAGTTTTTCTTATTTTGACTTTGGGAAATAAAAGAAAAATGTATTTTTATTTACAAAAACTAGATTCAGCTGTGATTTTACATTTCAAAATTCAGCTAGGAATGTGATTTCACATTACTTAAAGTAGTGTTAACTGTGATTTTACATTTCCATCATAGCTTTTTAAATGAACAAAAGTAGCTTTAAGATGTGGTTTCATGTTACTAAAAACAGCATTAGATGTAATTTTTCATTATTAAAAGTAGCTTTACATGTGATTTTACATTACTTAAAGTAGCTTTAAGTAGGATTTATCATTATTAAAGTAACTTCAGATACAATTTTACATTATAAAAAGTAGCTTTTAGATGCCATTCTTTTTAAATATACTTTTGCATTAGTAAAATAGCCTTAAGATGTGACTTACACTACTGTAACTACCTTTTCGATATTATTTTCCATTGTAAAATGTGGCTTTTAAGGTGATTTTACATCAAGTCTAGATTTAAGATTTAAATGATCAAAAGCAGTTTTTGAGGAGCTGCTATGTTATAAAAATGCGATTCTACAATACAAAGATTTAAGAGGAGCATTTCCTTTTATCTTACAAAGATTTTTTTTATTATGAATAAGAACATGACAAAGAGTTGCTTTAGTTGCATTTCAAACGTTATGACAAACGGCCCTGTTTTTTTTTTTTTTTTTTTTTAGTATGTTGTGCATGTTCTTTAAAATAATATAGTTTTAAGAGAGGCATCTAGTTGTAGAACAATGCAGATCTTTTGTGGGGAAAAAGATAATGAAGTGATTTCTATCTGAGAAAACAGCACTTAAATTGTCCTGGCTTCATTTTGTCAGTTAAACTATTCCTTAAAAGACAGAAAGAGCTGAAGTAAAATGTTAATTCTGCTAGTAATAAAAGGCAACCTTCGGAAATTAGCTTTATGCAAATGAGATTATGCTAATTGCTACGCCATTAGCGTGTGGAAATCGAGCTGTGATGTATTCTAAACCCAGCAGGGGGCATCGGTCTGTGACTCGAAGCAGAGGGAAGGGAGCGAATTTAAAGGTGGATGGCGGTGCGGCAGTACCTTGCGGTGAACTTTGACCTGCTCCTCGCTGTACTTGTTGATGTCACGGATGAGGTCGTTCATCTTCCTCATCAGCTCCAGGTGGCAGAGGGCGACTTTGTCCGACGACATCCGGAACAGGTCCCACATGGGGGCAAATGTGCTGCGGAGGGGGAGGAGGGGGGAGGAGGGGGAGGACGGCATGCAGAGAGATTCACAACACCTCCAATGCCATTACGCAATATTATGAACATAGTTGAACTAAGCACACACACACACACACACAGACACACACACACACACACACACACACACACACACTGTGCTTCGTCCTAATTATGGAGACATTTTTTAACCGGGAAATGGCAACTGGACGTCTATCACAGATATGGATAAGTGAAATAATATGTTACTGTATATGAATTATTGGTTGTATGAAAAGGATTATAATACGGCCGTTCTCAGACATTGCTGAGAAATGTCACTGTCTGCCCTCAGCTATCCCTGACCTGCATGGACTAGAAATGTTGTGCATGTCTGATATTTCATGACCATCAATTCTGAAATGGAACATAAAACCCCAAACACAAAGGATTACAAAAAAAAAACAGAGCACTGCCTGAATATCTACTTTGGATTTCTGATTTTTGCTTGGTTAAAACATTTGGCACTGTTGGAATAGCACAATAACTAAAATGTAATCAATGACGAAGTTTGTATGAGCCAAATAGCACGGATTTGCGCTAAAGAAATGAAAGAAATCTGGCAACCCTGCGTTTGCGACTTTCAAAGGGGCGACTTGTCACTGTAGCGCAAATGACCGAGTTGATGAGAGGAAGACAAAACCGCAAATGTGACCCTGCACTTCACTTCCTGTGAAACCGAAACTTCTTCACTCCATCAAAGGCTGCACAAAATGTATTGGCACCCTATCTGCCCTGTGCACCGTAACACTGGACTACTGTAACGCAGAGCCACTCCAATCCCACCACAGACACACGACCATGTCAGTGTCACGGCTGTACAGAGAACCAACACTCCGCAGTGCTGGTCCAGTTGCCTTTAGATGAAGGTCGGTTGATTATACAGGTGTGTGTATTTAATTCACTTACAGAAAGTCGACTGGAAATGGGCTATAATGTGGGAGTATATGATATAAACACGACACCGGTGATGAGGTCACTTACCCGAGTGGGCTTCCATTACTGGCTATTTTTGCCAGTTTGCTCATGGATTTGGAGTACGTCTCCTCAATGGCAGCTCTGATCAATACACACACACACACACGATCATCAGTCATATTTATGCAAAAAAGGTATGCACTAACTGTCATATGCAGAATGTGTGGAAGCAAAATTCAAATTTCAAAAATTCAAATTCAAAAATTCAAATGTAATGTGTCACATACACAGCCATACACAGTGTAATATGCAGCCAAATGCTTAGAAGACCTAAAAGAAGGAAGGGTTTCTCTGCGAGAAATAAACTGCACTAGAATACAATTAAATATTCAATAAAAGTATTAAATAACAGGAAAAATATACTAATATAAAAAAATTTTAAGCTGAAAATGTATGAAATGTACAAGGTTGCTATAGAATAGGATTTAAACAGGACTCTATGAGGTGTTTAGTACTGAGGAGAAAACAGAGCCACATTCACAAGCAGTCACAGAAACACTTTCAGCGAGAACACACACATCAAAGACATAATATGCAACGCAAGTCTATCTGTATAGCACATTTCATACACAATGGTAATTCATTCAAAGTGCTTTACATAAAAGAGAAGAAAATAATCATAAAAAGAAATAGAAAATAATCGCACAAAAACTTTTTTAATTATTTAAATTTGATTTTAAAAAAGTTGTTTGTAATGACACTTTTAAAACTACTTAAAAGCAGTTAGAAAAATTAAGTAAACCTAAAATCCAGTGCAGTCAGTTCGGACGCATCGCGGCGCTCATTCAATAACTGCACAGCTAAACAGAGGAGTTTTAAGTCTCGATTTAAATTTGACTAATGTTTTAGCACATCTGGTCTCTTCTGGAAACTGGTTCCAACTGCGGGCAGCATAATGGCTAAAGTGGCTAATAGTTCAGTTCAGGCTTTATTCGTCACATAAACACCACAGCACAGTGAGATTCTTTATTCTTCACATGTCCAGGCTTCTTGTTAGTAAGCTGGGGTCAGAGCGCAGGGTCGGCCGTTATACAGCGTCCCTGGAGCAGACAGGGTGAAGGGCCTCGCTCAAGGGCCCAACAGCAGGGGATTAAAAGTAACGCAGAGCCTTAACTCTCTGAGCCACCACCGCCCCTGAATAAAGCAATGTTCACATACCGGGAGTCGAACCCGGCCCTTCTGGGTGAAAATCAGCAATCCTTTAACAACACACTATATCCTTACTAATTGCTTTCCATTTAACACTATTTGGGATTTAACCCCCTCAACTCGTGAGTTAACGGAGCTGATATTCTAAAGCGGAATAAGAGGAAATATAAAGACAAACTTAGAAACTTTACAGGACTGTCCACCACCTCCATGGGTTTCTTCCTCACCTTTTGGCTGCATAGTACCAGTAAGTATTCAAGATTACTATCAATCCTGTTAATTACACTAACTAAATAAGATGTTCCAGTATTGATTAAAGCTATGCACCTAAAAACAAACTCGTTCTTGGTTAAAAAAATAAATAAATCGTACATCAATGCATCCACAATATCTGCAATCTATAACTGAGTGCAATGTGCAGATAAAAAAAAAAAATTAATGAACAAAAGTCTATTTATTAAGTGCAAGTTCATAATAAGGAACATAAATACAATCTGGAACAAAAAGCGAAACCAGAACCATCATTTATAACCCTGAAGAATTTACACTCGCACAGGAACGAGTTTGATCATAATGTAAAGTAAAAGACGATGCTAAACAGAATTGCAGAAGGCGATATTGTGGATTGACTCAAAGAGGCTTCAGCAGGATATTTCAGCAGGTCTCGACAGTCCCACACTGTAACACTGCTGCTGGATGGAAACGCCCTGCTGATTGCACGCTGTACGTCATTGCGTGCAACATGCCGAATCTGACAAAGCGTAAACATGACAGTCTGCTCATAAAACAGCTCCAGGAAAAATAAAACCGGTTTGTCTTTTTAACGACTATGTCGGTTAAACCACAACAAGCTGCATCAGCCTCGGCAAATTTAATAAACGCCCTTCTGGAGAGTTACGCTTTGAGAATGAAAAACTAAACAGGAGAGAAAGCTAAATGTAATCTCTGGTCGAGAAAATGATCAGATCTGTAGAAGATACGCCTGGTGGCTTCTTATATGCAGGACACAGTGTGACAGAGAACATTTATTATGGAAATTTTATTTATTTTTTAAATATTTTTAAGGATTTTAAGCCCGGTTTGCTGGGACTGAGGCGTATATTAGCCACGCCCCCCTTCGGAGTGCGCGACGTGTTCAGGGGCCACGCCCCCCTTCAGAGAACCGTATTAAAAGCTCTGCAGTGTGTGAGCTAAGTGGAGATATTACCCGAGCCAGGACACACACGGCTTAATCCAATACAGAAATGGACTCAAGCCAACAACACACTGATTCTCAGCCTCAGTCTGTGTGTGTGTGTGTGTGTGTGTGTGTGTGTGGACCCCTAGGTGTGGACAGTAAGCTCCTTGTTCAGTGTTACTCCTCACACATCAGTGTGTTTTAACACTTCAGTGTGTGGTGCAAAGCAGTCGTGCTCACAAAAAGAGAGAAAGCACCGATATTAGACACTGACTAGAATAAGCCTTGTGTGTATCTGTTGGGGTTGCTATGGTTACTGTGTGGCACTGTTACTCTTATTATTAACACTGTTAGTAACACTGGTGACTGCATTAGCACAATTAGGAGCTTTATTATTATTAGCAACATTGATATTATCAGAAACATCAGTGTGAATAATTGAAGTAGTTGAAGTACTGAGTTTAGAACTTGCCTAGCAGCAGGTTTATTTAAAATTATAATAGTAATAATAGTGTTGGTATTGACAGTAACACTTGTCGTTTAGTGGAAGTTGAAATTGTATGTTTTGCTGCCACGCAGGGGTAACGGACTCGACCCATCATCTTTATATTGCAAGTTTGAATCCCACTTGTTGTTGTAGCTTCCACAAGCCAGAGGGCCGAGAGAGAGACGATTGGCCAAGCACTCAGGGGGAGGGCGGGGCATTGGTGGCATTCAAGCACTCTCACGTCAATCACAGCGATGACCGCGAGCCAGTCACGGGCGTCTGTGAGCTGAAGCAGATAGCGCTCTGTGCTCAGTGTGTGAGCAAGCAGGTCGAAAAGATATGGTTGGCTGCGTCACATGATTCCTCCCTGGTTGGTGGTTGTAGCTTTGATGCGAGAGTGTCTTAGTGATGAGCGGGAACTGGCTACGACTTATTTAAGGGAGAAAATCCGGAATTTTTTTTTTTTTATATAAAATAAATAAATAAATAAAAAGATTTTTTTTTAAATCTGGAAAATAAATAAATAACAATAGAAAATAAATCATAAATATAAAAAAAACCTTAATTTTAAGCTTTTAATTGCCATCTTTTAATATTTACCATTATTACTGTATTAGCAGCAGCAAGTGTATCATTATTATTTTAATTTTACTATTAGTATTATTTTTTAATGATTTTAATTAGTACTAATGGCATTGGGTGCAATATTATAGATAGTAGTAGCATAATTAATATGCACAAGCATATGAGCACAAGCAGTAATGACAATTATTACTATTAATGTTAGTATTAGTATGAGCGGTAATAGTAGAATAAGGAACACTATTATTAGCAGCAGCACTAAGACTACCGACAGTAGTAACACTGCTGTAAGTAGGACTATTTATAGTATTAATAATAGTAGCAGTCGAAGTATTGACAAATAATTAATAATAATAATAATAATAATAAACAATCCATTAATTACAGACTCATAGGAATAGTAGTAGGAATAAGAACTCAAAACTTCTACTAGTCGCAGTACTAGTGTGTACTAGTTGTACCAGTAGTAGTGTGGTATTAGTTATAGGAGTAGCACTTCAACTACTAAAGCTACTACTAGACATAGATAGTATTGCCAGTACTATTACTCGTCTTAGTATTAGCAGTAGCAGTAGCATTGCCAGTGCGAGTACTGCCACCACCAATACTGACAAGTAATAAGAGTAGTTTTGGTACTAATACTACTTGTAACAGAGAGGAGTATTGAAATTATTATTATTAGTAGTAGTAGTAGTAGAATTAACAGTAATATTATTATTAGTAGCATATAATAATTAATAATAGTAGTAGCAGGATTATAATCCGTCGGATATGGATGTTATAATTAGCACTGGTGTAGTGGTAGTATTAATGGCAATATTATCATTACTAGTAAAATATCAGAAGTATTAGTTTAGCATGAATAGTATTGGTAGCAGTAAAGCAGCAGCAGTAGCATTGACACTGGGAGTATTGTAGTATAGTCGTAATACTGACAATACTACTGCTAGTACAAGTAATAGGAGGAGTTTGGTACTAATACTAGTTGTAACAAAGAAGAGTATTGAAATTATTATTATTAGTAGTAGTAGTAGTAGAATTAACAGTAATATTAATATTAGTAATAGGAGCATATAATAATAATAATAATAATAATAGCAGGATTAATACAACCACTACACTATTACTAATTATAACAAGCAGGTTGAAGTATTAATAGCAATATCATTATGAGTAGTAAAGTATTGTAGTAGTTTAGCATTAATAATATTGGTAGCATTTAGTAGCATTGTCACAGGGAGTAGTCTAGTAGTAATAGTACTAGTATTAGGAGTAGTTTTGGTACCAATAATAGTTGTAACAAAGCAGAGTATTGAAATGATTATTATAATTATTATTAGTAGTAGTTAACAGTAATAATAATAATAATAATAGCAGGATTAATATGGATGTTATAATTAGTAATTGGTGTGGTGGTGGTATTAATAGCAACATTATTATTACTAGTTACTAGTATTATTACTATTACCGTAAGAGGTATTAGACTAGTTTAGCATTAATAATATTGGTAGTAATGAAGTAATAGCAGTGGTATTATGATCAATGAGACAGAAGTAACTTCTAAGTTGTTGGATCAGAAAACTCCAGGTTCTAAAATAATCCCCGGCACCGCCAAGCCGTCACTGTGGGGCCCTTGAGTGAGGCCCTCAATACTCAACCGCTCATGAGTGTAATCTGATGAACGGAAGTCGCTCTGGATAACGGCGTCTGCCAAATGGTGTGAATGTAAATGTTATTGTAATATTAGTAGTAGACGGATCAGCAGCATTAACACTAGCAGTAGTAACAGCACTGAGGATCGTCGTTAGTAACACGAGCAAAACTGAACATCTGACTTTCTATTAATAACAGAAATTACAGTAAACATTTTAATAACAGCTTCTTCATCACCCAGTAGTCCTGACACACTTCGCTCTCTCTCCTTCACACACACACTTTCTGTTTTTCTCTTTCCATCTGTCTCTCTCTCTCTCTCCACCATGACACCTCCTGCGTCTCCTCACAGTCTCACCTCTCCCTCATAAACTCCGCCAGCTCCTTGGTGGCGATCTGGCCGTGCTTCATGTTGTGGTAGAGAACGTCGAAGCCTGCATTCTTCTCCCCCTGAGGACACACACACACACACACACACACACACACAAACATAAGAGTGTGTCTGTGAGATAAACAGGTGCAAAACATGATTCACGAGCTGCAAGTACACTGATGTAAATGACACGCTGGTGAACGTCTCCGTCTCACGTCTGGTCCTGTAGACCTGAGCTTACTGTATGTTGTGTCTAACATGAAATTAACTCTTTTTCTGCTCGAGGATTCTGTCTCAGCATCACAAACAACCTGGGGCGTGAAAATAGTGATATTTAAATAATAAAAAGAAAAAGAAAATGTTTTTCCCCCCTCACAAAAAAAGCCAGAATTAATCTTCTATTATAAACTTGTGAAGCTGCGAACTAATTACGGACAAAAATATACATTAGTTACGTTTCTCAAAGGCATTTCTGTGATATATAATATCTATTATAATGTATAAGGTTGCTCCCAAACTGTTAATGAAAAAAAAATAAAATAAAATAAAAAGTGAGGGGAAAAAAAGTTAAGATTTATTTAAAAAATGTATAGATTAAAATTTTTTAACTCTTTGTTCTATGAAACTGTCTAATAAACATAAGTAATAATACTAGTAAATAAATAAAATATTTTAATATTTATGTTACCAGCATTTTGAATAGATATTAATTTAAAACTATTTAATATGATTTATTCAGTATTTAATATTTAATTAAAATTTAAATTAATTAATTAAAATTAAATGTAATTAAAAAAAAAAACAAAGTCCAGTTCAAAGCAGCTTGTCTAAACTTAGAATCTTTGAAATTGTTTGACATTTAAAAAAAATTTTTTGTTAAATGTTTTATTATTGTTATTTTTAATTTAGTTAAGAAATTACTACATAATTTATTAAATTAAAAGATTAGAAAAGCTGCTTTGAACAGGTCTTAAATATTTTTTCATTATTTCATTAAATATTAAATACTGAATAAATACAAAAATAAATAAAACTATGAATAAATAACTGGTGAAAAAGACGGAGGTTAATATTATTATTAACAATAATAGTCTGTCCAAATATTTTTCTTTATAAGAAAAATATTCCCAAGAGATCGGCAGAAGTTTGGGAGACGCTAATCGTCTTCCATTGTGTGTGTGAGCGAACACGTCACGTAGCCAAAAACACTCCACACTGAACAAACAAACCGTTGTGTGAGTGAGTGAGTGTGTGTGTGTGTGTGCGTGCATGTGAGAGGACAGGAGCCGGCGTATCGTTGCCCTCTTGGCCCGATGCGAGGTTGACGATAACACCAGGAACAAAATAATGTCACATCCTGTGGGGCGAATTCGCTTTGGAAATAAAAGCCCCTATTCATGTCCGTTAACACGAGAATGTCAGAGAGACGGAGAGGAACATGAAGAGAACCGAGGAGGGAAACACACACACACACACACACATACATACACACACACACACACATATATACACATACACACACACACACACACATATATACACATACACACACACACACACACATATATACACATACACACATACACACACACACACACACATACACACATACACACACACACACACACACACACACAAACACACACATACACACACATACACACACATAAACACACATACACATACACACACATACACACACATACACACACATA
>JAQMYJ010000040.1:2890707-2904279 GCA_030014305.1 Clarias laeviceps | reverse complement strand
ACAGGTACGTAGGCCACGCCTCCTTGACTGATACCGACAGGTACGTAGGCCACGCCTCCTTGACTGATACCGACAGGTACGTAGGCCACGCCTCCTTGACTGATACCGACAGGGACATAGGCCACGCCTCCTTCACTAAGACTAAGAAGCTCAAAAAGACTACACCTTAGGACTAACAGGTACAAAGGCCTTTACATTTATAGAGTCATCTTCTGTGCCTGTGTGTGTGTGTGTGTGTGTGTGTGTGTGAGATGATATTCTCTTACTGCAGTGGTTTCTCTCCTGTGTGGATTCTGCGGTGGATGCTCAGGTTGCTGCTGGTGCGGAATGCACGAGCACAGAACTCACAGATGTAGTCTCTCTGATCTATCAGACACACACACACACACACACACACACACACACACACACACACACACACACACAACACAACTAAGTCATCGCTACTCCACACTATATGACATCACATATTGATCATCTAAACCTGATCGATATCTCTGGTGTCAGGTCGCCCTCAGAGGACAGATTCCACCGCAGGGGCAGAAAACATCAATGTGTGTTAGACGGGATATTAATAATCACCACTTTACCAAACTTTACTATAGTTTAAGACAAGGCAATAATTAGAGATGAGCAGGGATTGACTTAGGTGTATAAATTATTTAAGACACCTGAACTAATCCTGACAAACAGTAAAGCCAGCAGTGTGTACAGTACGGGACAGTGTGTGTAAAGAAAAGCAGCTAGCTATTCAGCACATACGCTAAACCAGTTCATAAAGAAATTGGATTCGCAGTGAATCGCACATTCCACTGTTGCATCTGAATTTCACAATCCTGGGATTAAAGCTCACAACCTTCTGATTAACCCCAACCTCTCGAGAAGTCGTCCTTACTCACCGCTGTGCAGCTTCTTATGCTCTTTCAGGTGCTTCTTAAAGTTGAACGATTTTCCACAGGAGGGATCGGCGCAAGCGAAGGTCTTCTGCTGGACGTGCCGGTACTTCATGTGGTGCTGAACGGAGACAGATGTAATGCAGAACTCAGAACCTGAGAGTGTTTTTTGCTTGTCAAGCCACACACTGACCTATAAATCATTCAAGCATTAAAAAAAAACATCTAACTTAAGGCCTGAACCAGTGAGAAACAGGTGCAGATGACAAATGATCAGGCCGGTGATTAGTATACCGCTGATGCACAGGTGGTGATGGTTGGAACAGATGAGAGGGGAAATGAGGCTGATGCCGAGGCTGTTACATAAACATTTCTTTAGCATCTCTTTGATTTAATCTACATCATTTAATTTCATTGTAATTAATATGAAAAAATAAGGGCTGTAATTTCTAAATAACACTCACGTTGAGATACTGACGGCTGGAAAATATTTTCCAGCAGCCGTCAAACTCACACGGTAAAATGAGCTTCTGAGATGGTTTTCTACAAAAGACGCAGAAGAAATGATTTTATATTCAATAACGCAAACATGTCCCAAGAACGATATATATTAAACAAAGTGAACAGTAAAGTGCAATATACAGTAACACAGAACAAACCTTTTCCTTTTGCTGCTTATCTGCAGAAGCTCGGCTTTCTCTGAAGATGCTCTGAAATGTACATTTAAACATGTTCAATTTAATACACCTGTTCTTAACGACATAGACCTTTTTAATACATACAGTATGAACCCACCTGCTGGTTTTTCTCCTCGCTATCGTTCTCGGTTTCTCGGTTTTCCCCGTCTCAGCATCATCTCCTCTCCTCTTCCTCTCTCTTGTGGCTGAGTTTGGTAGTGCATCCCACACAGCATCCCTGTGGGACTCTGAAGGCTCTGCCTGTTTCTGCATCTCTGACCCTGAGACCCTCCTGCAGAAAACTCCTATTCACTATTTCAGCACGGTGCTATCTTAGGAGCTCACTGTTATATCGTCATGACTTTACAGAGTCATAAAAAAGTAAACAAACAAAACAATGAATCAGACTGACTGCGAGACACATAGTAAAAATAAAGGCAAAAAAAAAAATCAATATCAAAATAAATAAATAAATCAAAATAAATCAATAAAAATGAAAAAAAAAATGTTTTTAACCCCTTAGACATATTCAGTTATTCATCTTAAAGCTATAAAATTCATTCTTTTTTTTTCATCTCACTGATTCCAGAATCAATTTCTTTTAGAATTTTTTTTTAACCCATGACCCATTTCAGCTACTAAAATGTCGCACTTCCACCATCATCCTACAGGTGGTGCTCTAAACCATTCACACATTGGCAGACAGCTCGAGCAAACTATTTGTTAAATTTATCTCGAATTTTAACAAAATATATCTATTCAAAAAATTTATTTCCAATTGGGATATTTATAAAATCATGATATTAACAGAATCGCAATACAGACCGGATCAGCACCTAGGTATCGTTATAATAGACATAGGTATCGTTATAATATCGTACCGGCTGGTCTTTGGTGATTCAAATCTCTACTAAGTACAGAAAGGAAAAATGTAAACGAGCAAAAGGGAGCTTCAATTTAGAAGTGGCCTTTACAGTGGACTTGATGATGCGCGATACTGAATCCATAAAATGAAATCTGAAGTGAAAATCAGGCTACAAACCTTTTATCGACAGAGTCCTGGATTTCTCCACTGGTAGTTTGACAGTCATTGGCCTCAGTCTCGGTCTCAGTGCTGTCAGGAGACGTGCAGAAAAAAAAAAAATACAATAATGCACTGTGTGTATAAACATATTCTGTAAGTATAGTTGTACACTACAGATGGGAAAAGATATGCGATTCAGTAACATACCGCACTTCTTTTGTGTGCTGCTTCATTTATCGCCACACTGACTCCAACATTTATTTTTAAAAATAAATTTGAACCTTTACATGTTTGCATTTGAGTCGTAAAAATATTACAGTTCCTCCATAATCCTACAGGTGGCATGCTTTAAACAATTCACACACTGGAAGGAAACACAGCATCCTAAGAGCAAATAGTTTGTTTACAATAGTAACCTAATGATGAAACTTAAAGAACCGCAATATAAATCCAATTGGCACCTACAGTACGTATCGTAGGTATAATATGGTATCAGGTGCTCCCTGGTGATTCCCATCCCTACTATATACTGTATATTATGTACTTAATACAACAATGTCTATATGCAACAATAAGGCATTTAAATGTTTTCTGTATCTTCATTTTAAAACCTGAAAAATTGTGTCACAGGGTCACTTTTCTTCTGCGAACAATGAAGACAGTAGAATATGTGTGTATATGCATATATTATTAATATACAGTATATACTAGAAAACACACAATTCTTGGAAGTGACGTAGGCGACTCCTCTTTATTCTTTAGCAATTTGGCAACATTTGCAATATTTAATTTAGTGAAGAATGAGACACAGAATCAAGCGGCACTGCGGTGGTGTAGGTGGGCATCACCTATCGCCTTGCACCTCCAGGGTCCGGGTTCGAATCCCGGCCAGGTTCGATTCCCGTCTGTGTGTGTGGAGTTTTCATGTTCTCCCCGTGCTTGGTGGGTTCCCTCCGGATACTTTGGTTTCCTCCCACAGTCCAAAGACATGCAGATTAGGCAAATTGGCGTTCCCAAAATTTTCCACCGCTGCGCTCTTGTCCAAGTTGGCATTATTACAGAAAACTAATCATCACCTTCTGACCAATCAGAATCCAGAACTTAATATGCACAAGTTTTAACTCAACTATTACTTCTTAGTTGATGTATAAAAGTGTTTACATAAACCAATATAGTTATAAAGTTTATATAACTTATAAAAAGATCCAATGTTGTGTCCTAATTGTGATTTAGACCCTAACATTAGATTAGAAGACAGTTTTGTAGTTTGAAGACGTCATTGACATCAACTGTTTATTTAAGCCTTCATGTATTTTTGTGCTCGTTTATTTATGCTTTTATTAAACCTTGTACCTGTATTTTAAGGACGAGAGGAGAAGCGCCGTCTCACTTCCTCCCTGTGAACTTGCATCCTGTTCTTCTTGCATTGCATCGCTCTGATACAAACAATCTAGAAGAATGACAGAAATGTCAGAATTCTATGGAGGACATTTAAATAAATAAATAAATAAATAAATAAATATCCTGTAGGTTACCTGCATCCTGATTTTTCTTCACTCTCTCCGTCTCATCGCTCTGTCTGAATCCGTCCATCCTTTCATCAGAGTCAGATCTCCCTTTCGTGTTCCTCCTGCTCCTCATCCTACACACCCCTTCCTGTTTCTCTCCTTTCCTCCGTCGTTCTCTGGTCTTCTTCTCACCTGATGGAACTGCACTTCTTTCGTCACTCTTGTCTCCATCATCGTCCTCCTCCGTGTGTATCAGACGCCAGGTGAATGTGTGTCCGCCTTCACAGACGTAAGTAAGACACTGTTTGGCTCCAACTGCTTCAGATGACCTCAGGGAAGTTTCAGGATCTTCCTCCAGAGGTCTCTCCTTCACTTCCTGTCTGTGTGGGTCAGACTGCATACTGTGTGTCCATACTGGACTCAGTAGGCTCGGGGTCAAAGGGCACTCTTGTCCGTGACTGTGAACCAGGAGGATGAGCTGATCCAGGGAAGCCACGGTTACTGAGATTACTTCTTTACTGACACCTACATGAGACAAAGGCATATTCTGAGCTGGAAAATGGATTTCTTCAGGGTTCCTTGCATGGTTAATGGTTCTTGCTTCATAAAGGAATTTTATTCAGAACCTTTTCTGAAATCATGTATTAAAAATGTATGCGGCTCCTTCTTTTGAGTGCTAGAGGGAACTTTATAAAAATAAATAAATTAATTAATTAATTAAAATAAACATAAAAAATAAATAAAGTAAAAAAAATTTTTCAAACACTCATAAAAGGCAGAATGATCTGTACAGTACCGGAACACGTGCTGCACACTTTGGAGGAGTAACTGTTGGGAAAAAGAAAACAAAAAAACAAGTAATCATAAATCAAATCCACATGCAAATGTCACATTTATGCCAGCATTTGTTACAAATTACAAACACCACAATATTGATTACATTGCTATAATAAAGATTATACTACTATTCATTGATTAAGGAAGGAGTCTCCAGAGGTTTTCTCATGCAGGAAAGCTTTCTTTATAACATGACAAGCTGCATTTTTGTCTTATTAACATTACGAGAGGAAAAAATATGGACCAGTAGGTGTATGACTGTTTATAGCTGTTATAAAACTCTAAAAACAATAATAAAAAAAAAAAAGTCAGATTCCATAAATTACATAATTTTGTTTTGAAAAATCTTTACACTATAAAGGATAAAAAAATATATATTAAAAAGTCCCATAAAAACCTCTATATATATAAATACTATAGTGTAAATAGCCACCAATATATAATCATTATTATTAATTATACACACATACAGTACACAAAATATGATCACAAAATAAACAAATGACACAGTAGCTTTACTCATTGCATGTAGGTTTTGCACCACAAGTCTCTTAACCAGTGGGACCTCAAGTACCCACTGGTAAGAGATCTAGAATATTTCTTTGAGCACATTTTATTTTGTTTGGCTGTTCTCATTAAGTGGAGGTGCTTTGAATGGTGTCCTTTGGTCCAGACCCTTTCACTGACCACGCTAAAAATTCCCATGAATCATCCTTTATATCAATGCTTATTGGATTAAGCGCCTTACCCAATGGCCCAACATTAGCAACCTGTGGAGCCCAAACTCCCGACCCTCAGTTCACCAATCCAGACCTTCAACCACCTGAGCCACCAATGTTGGCTAATTTAAAAAAATCTAACAACCTGGTAGACAAAATAGGGTAGCACATGATTCACTAAGTGTGATGTAACTCATGGACCTCAGCCACATCGTACTTCAACCGTTCACTCAAGAAACACACTTGGCCTTGTTTTAGTCCAGGCAATCGAGCTTTCATAGATTATGGTGATAACCTGAAGTCTGTAAAAACACCATATTAAAAAACAGAATGATATGATGTCTGAGGTCAGTACTGTCCTCAGTGATCCTTATTTCTTTTTATATCCGCTCCATCTTTACCTGTCCAGCAGGAACTGGGCAAGCTCTGAGTGTTGAGAGAACCCCAGCTCATCCTTCAGTTTACTCCAGCTCTCCGGCCATGAGCCGAGCCGCATGCGAAACTTGCTCCTCCTAGCGTCCAGCTCCTTACGCCGCTGCCTGCGCTGAGCCTCTTTATTCGATGCCATGATGGAGAGAACAAATAAACGCACTGTAGGAGAAATGTGAATGACGGAGAGAGTTATTAAGGACTCGGTGCTGATTAGGATTAAATAAATGGTGCTTTTCATACTGTTAATTCTGCTAAATCATTACAGGGTTGATGTTCTCACCTTTATGATAAATACTCTTTCAATACAAAAAAATAAAAAAAGAATTAAGTGTTTCTGTACAGTGTTCCACAAGGATCCATTGTTGGCCCTCTTCTGTTTCTTTTTAATCACTTCCACTTGTTCAAATCTATGTATAATAAAGGTTTAATAGCAGGAGACAGCACTTGTCTATTGAAGCAGTTTTTCTTAAAGGTGACCACAGGTGGGCAAAGAACACAAATCCTGTACTTAAAGAAAAAGAATAGAGTAAAAAACAAGAGTCCCTTTAAATTCTCGCTTCGAATACTACGCACCAGGGCAGGTGTAGATCAGTGGTTAAGGTGTTAGACTACTGATCGAAAGGTCCCAGGTTCAAACCTAAGCACCACCACTGCTGGGCCCTTGAGCAAGGCCCTTGAACCTCAAATGATCAGATTCATAATGAGATAAAAAGTTACTCTGAATAAGGGTGTCTGCTAAATCCCATAAATGTGGTTAGGAAATGCAACACCATGCAGATATGTAGTAAAAAAAAAAGTATCCTCTAATAAAACTACTAAAGTAAAGTACAAATACATGAAATATGTAATTAAGTACAGAAACACGTATTCAGTTATGTTCCATTTCTGAAAGTGGCCATATTGGTTTATTCAAAACACCATACTTCAGGTCCATTCCTGCTGTTATCTCTCCATGTCAATATTAGCAAATATGGCATTTACCTTCTATTATCATTATTATTATTATTATTATGCAAATAATATCCAGCATTATTGCTTGAAAAACACCCTGACCCTGAGCTCTATTAGGATATGACAGGTTGATCAAGTTGCTCGTGGGGTTTCTCTTTTAAAGGCATGTCCTGTCTAGATTTATTTTTATTTTTAGAAACACTATTCAAGATATATAAAATTCTACATTTTTCTTTTAAAAGACAAATGAAACAATACATAAACCCTTCGTGAAAACCGGTTGTGTGATTTACATGCTAGGTGAAAACTAACAGCCCTTTCTATGGAAACATACACACTCACTCACTCACTCATCGTCTATACCGCTTTATCCTGTATACATGGTCATGGGGGGCCTGGAGCCTATCCCAGGAGACTTAGGGCATGAGGCAGTGTACACCCTGGACAGGGTGCCAAGGTATCGCAGGGCACACACACATAAGCACAGTCACACACTCTTTTACAAACTACAGGCAATTTGGGAACATCAATTAGCCTAATCTGTATGTCTTTGGACTGTGAGAGGAAACTGGAGAACCCAGAGGAAACCCACCAAGCACTCGATCTCTCTCTCTCTCTCTCTCTCGAGAGAGAGAGACATAAATTAGCCATATGTAGCTAACTGAAGGGATAGAATAGGTGCTGTGTTTTTAGGCTGTAATTAGCTAGAGATGGGGGAAATTGATTCAGTTATGAAAAATTATTTTAACATTTATAATAGAGATTCACCTGTTGATCAGCCAGTGACCACAACTGGCTGGTTTTCAGTTTGACTGTCCATGTGATCAGCTGATCAGCCTCAGATATAAACGATTCTGTACCGAGCGCAACAGTTTCTGAGTGGCGCACAATCGTATGCGTTAAAAGCCTCCAATTTGCCTTTTTCTCCAAACTCTGTGAGGAAATTAGTAGGAAATAAAACCCACTCATTACACACGCTTACATCTAATAACACCACAAGCGCTAATTAGTTAAAAATCGAGTGCGTTAAAAACCTGTGTGCCAGACGCTCAACCCGAGTGCTCACTGTTGAGTTGAGTTTTAAGACTTTGTACGTTTGAGGTGGTAAAACCTCGCGGTTCTTTATATTTCAACAGGTGGTGCACTCTGAACTATTTACACATTTTCATCCTGTGTGGTAGAAGTGAATTATTTATGATAAGTTTGTTTAGAAATACTAATGACAGAGACACGTGCTACTCAGTTAACAGTTAAATGTTAAACTCTTGCATGTGAACTTAGTTTGTATTGTTTAAATGCTGAGGAACAAGCTACATTTCATTAATCGTTAAACTTTTTTAAGGTTAAAATTTTTAACGAAATCGGGAAAAAGTAAAATCAAATTTGGATATTTATAAAAATCATGATTCTTATAGAATCAAAACATTTTAATCGAATCGGCACCGAGGTATCGTGATAATATCATATCGTATCGGGAGGTGACAAAGTGATTTTTGTCTCTAATAAAAACCTAGTGTTAATACTACTATTAAATAAAATTAAGAGCTACAGTCACTGAAGTTAATATATTAGTTTAAAGTTTTTATATAAGTTAACACCTCATATAAATAACTAGCTTAGGAACATAATGCCTTTTAGCTGAATGCTAGGCCAGTAGGATCACGTGCTTACAGGTTGCCATGGGGACAATCGACCGTTGCATACTAGCGTACTACGTCGTGTAGCTGCGCACTGTTTAACCGTACTCTTTAGTACGTGTGCGATATTTAACGCAGCCATTTTCCTGTCCATTTAATTTACCCAGATTTAAACAATTTCGCTACAACAAATGTCAAATAACATTTAGAAACCATACACATAATGCTTACAACCTGCTCAAACAAACACTACATTGCTGTTTTAAGTAGCTATTTGCATGTTTACCTGGTTTCTTTAAAAGTGGGTCCCACCAGCTCTACTCCGTTGCCCTTTTAAGCATACAAGCTAGCTGTCCTTCAATGCTAATAAAAACACAGTACAAAAGCGAACAAACGTGCAAAAATAGTGTCTCTTAATCCAGCGTGAACAAAATCATACAGTTTAATCCATGTTTTGTTTTCATGACCGTCATGGAAGACAATATAACCACGGCAAGCTCATATAAAGAAATCCCGGAAGTGTTTTCGATAACAGTCAGGGTTCATGGGTAATGTAGTCTTAATCAGCAATGTATTATCGCTACAGTTTTTCCCTTGTTTTTTATATTTAAAAGCATGTGCAGCGAGTTAATGAATGCAAATTAGGTAGCCAAATTAAGCATAAAATATTAAATAAGTTGGTTACAGAAGCACAAAGACACTAGGCGTTCTCGCTGCAGAATAGAAGTTCACTTAAACTCACACATCCTCAGTTTCTCATTCTCATCTCAGTTTCATTTGAGTTATTTGTGTACTTCCAGGTGATCTAGTTTCCTCTGGGTTCTCTGTTTTTTTCTCAAAGTTGTCCTCTTGCTTTCTGGTGTCCCCTGGCTTCACTAGTTTTCTTTAGGTTGTCTAGTTTTCTTCAAGTTGCTGGGTTTCCTACAGGTTCTCTCCTCTGGATTATCCAGTGTCCCATGGGGTCTCCAGTTTCCTCCACGTTCTCTGTTTTCTCTCTGGCTTCTCTGTGTTCCATTTTGGTTCCCTGTTTTACGTTGGATTCTTTGCATTCTCTTTTTAAATGTTCTGCTGGGATTTTTTCCCAGTTTGCTGGTTTCCTTCAAGTTGTCTGGTTTCCTGCCAGCTTCTTTGGTTTTCTCCAGGTTCTTTGCTTTTCTCTGGGTTGAATGCACAGTCTCTGATTTTATCTGTCTTCACTGGTTTCTTTTTGGGTTTTCCTCTGGCTTCTTTGGTTTCCTCCATGTTCCTTGGTTTCTTAGGGTTCTCTAGTTTTCTCCAGGTTCTCTGGTTTCCTTTAAGTTTGCTTTGTGATCACTTGTTTTGTCCACTTTATCTTTTTTTAATATACTGTATATATACTTTGGTTTCCTCTAAGTTCTGTGTTTTCCATCAGAACATCTGATTTTCCCTGGGTTTTCTGATTTTATCCAGGTTCTCTAGTTTCCTTCAAGGTTACTTTATTATTACTGGTTTTGTCTAGATTCTCTGAGATCCTCAGGGTGCTCCAGGTTCCTCCAGGTTCCTCTGGTTTATGCAACCTCTTTTTTTCTCCAGATTCTTTGTTTTTCTTTGTTTTTATTCTTTTCCCTTGGGCTCTCCAGTTTCCTCCCACCTATTACACACATGCAAGTAGCTAGATTGTCTATTTAAACTTCCCCTAAATGTATACGCATATGCATCAAGATCCTAACCCTGAACAAATTGGTTACTGAAGAAGAATAAGAAGATTATAATGATGATGAGATGATTCACTTCACATTTTAATTAACTTTTCTTCCACGATTTATCAACGTAATATTTTCCGATATTATTATCAGTCAGGATGCTAGCTAGTCATAGGGGTTCCTCCATGAGTGTTACTGTGTGTGAGCTAGCAGTTCCAAAGATGCAGTTGGCTGGCATGGCCTTTGAAAATTTGGGGAGAAAATTTGGAAAAATCAGAAGAAATTCTTGATGAAAAAAAGGAGTCGATTCCCGCCTCGGGTCAGAGTTTGCACATGCAGTTTGCAGTTTGTCTGGGTACTCCAGCTTCCTCACAGTCCACAGACATGCAGAGTAATCTAATTGGTGTTTGTGTTATATGAGTAAGTAAGCGAGGACCTGGAGGAAACCAGAGAACCTTGAGGAAACCTATGCAGACACATGATGCAGAAGAGGCACAGAAATTCCGTACAGACAGATGCCCAGTGTAAAGGCTGCTTGTCAGGTCCCGTTCCACTACATCATGCTGAATGTTATGACATATTGTGTAACCAATTAAACCAAGTAGTAAAAAAATAATTGATTTAAATACACACAATATAAAATACCCTAATATGAATATAAACGGTATAAACACTGGAAACAGGAAGTGAAGAGGTGAGGTTAGGAAAGTTGTAAGACTGTGACAGGAAGAGGAAGTTATAAGTTTCAGTGGTTCATGCTCTACGTACCAAAATCAAATCACACTCACGGCGCCATGGAGGAACTTGGTGAGTAACTCATCTCTTTTTATTTCTGTTATTTGATTTTCTTTCTTTCTTTTTTTTTTACGATGTACATAATGTAATTCTTTATGAGCTTGTGTCTTTTGTGTCTTTTATCAAAATCATGAAGTTTAGACAGAAACATGTGGAGTGCATTGGGCAAGTTTGGTTAAGTAATTGATTTGAATCTTATGAAGCACCAAAAAGAGTTGAATTGAGGATTTTTACTGAAAAAGCTAAAAATCTGTATTGTGTTTTCACAGCACAGACGTTTTGGGCGTAAATGTTAGGATGGTTATAGAGAAGCCATGCACCCTGTCAGACAAAAGGGCTGTTTTTGTTATAAAGTACTTTTTATTAGGTCATTTTGCAGTTGAAAGACTTTTAATGAAAAAAGAAGATACAAAAATACACAATGGCAATGAAATAATAATAATCATAATAATAACAAAAATAGTAATAATAAAATATACTACACCCCTGATCTAAGCCAGCTCCATCTGACAACCATTATATCACTTCTGGACTTAAAATGACATGTTTGTATCTCATTTCAGATCAGTTAGGGCTTTAAAACATCATCATCATCATCATCATCATTACCATCATAAAAAAAGAAATAATGAAGCATTAAATGAACAAATGAATTAAAATGGCCCAATTCACTTTTTCTCACTTCTCAGACGTATCAATGAACATTTCCCTTCACCTTGAGGGTGTGAAGTTTACATACTATTTTAAGTGGCCTAAAAGTGAAGATGGCATGTATGATACCACTTTTCCTTTCTGATACTGAAACTTTAGTGATAACCATCTGATATAGAAAAAAACTATGTTAAAAAAACAAACTAAGAAGAACTAAAGCACAAGACATTTACACAAATATGTGTAGAACTACCATATCACACCTAAATCATACGTATACTGTCTTGTGTAAAAGTCTTTACACCCAAAAAAGTGCAGAAAAATATCTGTAGGCCAGAAAATTAAGCAGCCCATTATGTAAAAGAACTCTTTTCAGACAAAAAAAAAGCTTTTGGGTTTTTCCTACATGGCAGGTGTGAGTGACTGTGGCAGGTTCTAATTTTCTTATAAAACCGCACAAATTGTACCCGAGACTATATTTTAAGCAAAGGCTCATCACACCAATTATTATCTTCGTTTCATTCATTTTTGTTTACTGCTTTTTATAGTATGTTTTTTGAAAGTACAGTAGAAGCTTTTTGAAGACGTTCTTGCTCTACAGCAGTTATTCGCGTCTGCCTGAGACTTTTGCACAGGACTGTAGACACTTTACACTGAAAATAAAAGTAATGTAAAGTGTCAAAAAAATAAATAAATTTACCCTAAACAAAATACAATGTAAATACTGTACAGTGTCAAATCCATTTATAGTTTTTTTTCCATTTCTTACACAGAGGCATGATTTTTTTTTTCTTGATATCGTCTGACACCATCTCAAATTACTGTAGTTGTAACCCTGAAGCAATATATATATATATATATATATATATATGAACTACAGTATGTAGTAAATTCCAAATAGTTTGAAGGAAAAACACTCAGGAATAATCAAAACAGTTTAAGTATGAAACAAATATGAAAAAAAAAAAATCAAGACTATATTTTAAGCAAATTCTCATCACACCAATTATTATCTTTGTTTCATTCATTTCTGTTTACTTTCTGTTTACTGTCCTTCCTCTACAGCAGTTATTTGCATGTAGACTTTTGCACAGGACTGCAGATTGCAAGTGAATGTAGTGTAAAGTATCAAAATAAAAAATAATCAGACCTAAACAAAATACAATGTACATACCTTAGGTACGGTTTCAAAACCATTTATAGCTTTTATCCCCATTTCTTAGAGGATTGGATGAAATTTTTCTCTTATAAATTATCTCCGATAATTTCAAATTACTGTAGTTGTCAATTTAAAACAATGCTATCGGAAGCTCTGTGTTTGCAAAATCTGGGATTACTTATAAATGGTTATTTGATCTAAATCTTTTAACTATCCACCTGTCTCTGTACTGTAAGGTGCACTAGAAGTTGTGCAATATCCCTTTTTATACTTTTTTTTCGTCTTACTGCTCTGCGCTGTTTGTGCATCAAAAAACATACAGCATGCAAAATGCAAAAGTCTTCTTGCAACATTTCCTGTTTGCATCACACATAGATATAGGATCGGGTTACTGATTAAAAGAACCTCAAGTACAGTAAAGCATGGGGAGAACATGCAAACTCTGTACACACAGACCTGTATGTATGTGTGTATATACAGTATATACTATATAATTATAAAACTTGATATAATTTTTTTCATGATTGCTAAAGAGTTAATATGTCTATTTTTTACAAACCGGATTCCAAAAAAGTTGGGACACTAAACAAATTGTGAATAAAAACTGAATGCAATGATGTGGAGA
>JAQMYJ010000040.1:2857215-2868278 GCA_030014305.1 Clarias laeviceps | reverse complement strand
GCAGGCTGGCGTTAGACAGAGCCAAACGAACGCCAGTGTAGAAGTCAATCGAGTGCCACTACAAAACGCAACATAAACGTCTAGGACGCTCAGAGCGCGTTCGTTTATCCAAAAATGTAATGCCCGTGTGTACAAGGCCTTAATTAATCATCAGAACAAATATTAGAATTAGGCAACTGGTTAGAATTGGTTTGAATTAGGACTGGTTTCATCTGTTTGGGAATCTATGGTAAATTAGTTAACCACTCTTTGCAACCATGATGAGCAGAAAAGCATTGCAATATATCGAATCTTGAGGTAGTTGAGCTACAACAGCAGAAGGTCACGCCGGGTTCCACTCCTGTCAGCCACAGGACCACCCAAACTGGACAGCTCCAGACTGGAAAAACGTCATGTGGTGTGTTCTGATGCTGATACGTTCATAAGCCTCAGCATGGGAGTTCTACGCTCTGCGTGTGTCTGAGAGATTGTGTGATAGTGTGTGAATTATTCCACGGCCAGATGAGGTGAGCGAACCGCCACATGATAAATCTCAGGCTGTGTTTGAAGCCTTGGGAGTCTGTGTTCAAGGTCCTGCTGTGGAAAACTCACAGCACTCCGCTTTCCACTCACACCATTAGGCCAAATGTGAGTTAACATTATTACCAGACTTATTTTTTCCAAGGAAAGGTTTTGCAGAAAATATACAGTTGGGCCTCTGTGTGTTTATCATGCCACTGATTTTAGAACGCTGTCTTCTGCAATTTTTTCTCACACGCCATTACCCTTCACAATTCCTAACACGAAGGGTTGTTCATGTCAAAGTGGGACTTTTGATGGCACCGTATAACAGGGTTAGTCTTGGTTCAAACACTTAGGGCTGTAGGTTACTGGGTATCTGATCAGAAGGTCGGGGGTTTGAGCCCCAGCTCTGCCAAGTTGCTGCTGTTGAGCCCTTGGGCAAGACCCTTAAAGCTTCCTAACTGGTATATGCGAAATTTACAATTTCTCCCTTTGAGATGTACTAAATAATTTTTTTATTATCATGATTATAGAACCACCTTTATTTCTCTATATAATCCCCCGATACACTAATACACTTATCCCAGTGTTTCACTAGTGCTTGGACACCATCAAGGTAGAAAGATTTCTCAGTACGTTGGCGCCATGATCAGTCCGTCTGCGTCATGTCTGTAACACAGGCCTGCCAGGAACTCCTTTAATAGCCCAAACGTGGAAATGGCTTGGAGAGCGGTCAGGACTGCATGTGGCAATAACTCCCAGCCGAGTTCCTGTAACATGGAAGTGGTGTTGGTGAATGACTGTGTGTACAGTTCACACAGACAGATGCCTCTCTTTTACAAGTTGGCGACAAGTTATGCAATAAGAGTCTCATCACCCTACTGTGCTTGAAGTCTTCTGTAAATGTCATCTGCTTTTACGTCTTCATGCACCAGAAAGTCCTGGTTTGACTTGAACGTCAGAATTGTAAGATAATTGGCACATTTTCCTGCTCATGCTGATACAGTCCAAACACAGATGGCCCGTTTTCAAAGCACCGTAATCTACACTTGTTCAATCGAAAGGCAGGACCGGCTCCCCTGCATCAGGCATCGTTTTCATTTTTTAAAGAACATTGAACGAGACAGAGCCAGGACATGTCAACAGGAACCCAGGGATTAATGTGGCTCCTCACTCCTGTCTTTCTTCTCATCTTGGATGGTAAGTGGTTAGGCTGGGAAATTGTCTGTTTTCTCAAAAAAAAAGAGAAAAGCACCACAGCAGTTTTGTGCCAAAAGTGGGTTTATTTCTCAAAAGAAAAAAAACCAAACATATGTCTACACGGTTAATGATATCAGAGTGGATGAAAATAAGAACCACATTACAGGCGGAGCACCTCATCTGACCGGGCCAGGAGTGGAGAGATGAAAAGCCACATGCTCAGACATCTTTAGGTTATTTCCTTTGACTGACTGCCATGTACCTCAATTGGCATACAATCAAATTTACACAAATGTTCCACTTACCTCAAATGTAATCAATCATCCAGGACATGTTTGATGTCGGAAGTTAATTTTGTACTGGAGCTACAGTACAAGGCTGATATATGTAAAGGGGGTGAGCTGTTATAGGGAAATAATCCGGGGTGGTGTAAACATGAATATGACAAAAAATTGTTAACAATTGTGTAACATTGATGCTGAACTGAAAAATAGCTTAAGTGTTATAGAATTTAAATTATGATGTCTTAATACAGTACTTAATACTGATTTATACTTCTGCCTCAAGTCTACGCCAAAGGTCTCACACAGCCTGACGTTTACCTTTGTAAAAATTTACCTTTACAATGCAGAGATGTTGGCCATTGGTTCACATGCTAGGGCTGCTTTTCTGTCTTCTTCTTCTTCTACCACACATTTACTGCTTTTTCTTCTTCTTTTCCCGCTTCCATTGTTAAATCGAATTGAAATCCTACTAAATCTAGAAGAGGCTATTCAAAAAAAGTCTCTGTTGCAGTAATTTCAATAAACTGTTGTTCAACATCTATTCCCTCCAATTCCCACAAGATCCGCTCACTTTCCTTCGCTCATGGTTTATAGTAGACCAAAAAATCTCACCAGTGTAGTGATGGGTCGTTCATGAACGATTCGTTCTTTTCAAAACCTCCATTGTTTATGTACAGGAAACAGAAATGAGTAGTTACCTCTCAGGTCTGGGTCCGAATCATTTGTTCTTGTCACATGACTCCCATAGAGGCTAATAGTGCCAATAGAATGAACGACTCGGACCAGAAGATATAAGAGGTGAGCTGCTCATTCTGTTTATCATAATATGTTCTTAGCTGCACTGTAATTTTTAAATTACTGGAACTATAGCCAAGATTTGTGTGTGTAAACGTGTTGGGGGTCTGTTTATTGAAAATGTAACATTTTATTTTATTTCTGATCGAAATGAACTAAAAGGCTTTGTTGAACAGATTTGTTCATTTTGATAGAATCCCTACAGCTAGCTAGTGGTTTGGTGGTGTAATTGCAGTGTGACACAAACACACCCACCATCCATCCATCTAGGAACCTCTGTAGTCCAACCAGGGACCCTGGAGGCCAATGGTGACCATTGTATTTATTCCTATTTTTGCAACTGTGGTAGGACCACTGGTCAACATTCACACACTACGGGCAATTTGGGAACGCCAGTTAGACTAATCTGCATGTTTTTGGACTGGGGGAGGAAACCGGAGCGACTGGAGGAAACCCACCAAGCATGGAGAGAACATGCAAACCCCATGCACACAGACCCAAATCGAAAAGCAGACTCTGTGCAAGGCAACAGAGCTGACCACTACGCCATCGTGCTGCCAAACACACATCCACGCATGACTGTAAATGCTCAGAATGCCGAAGCCCACTCACGCAAAACCATAAATCAGCCATTAGGTACAGTATATCTCCTTGCTGTTAACACCATCACACCTCTAGTTTGATGGACAGATAAGATCCCCATACTGTTCTGTCCTGAAAAAAACAAACATGATCACATCAAATCTAAAACCTCAAACCCAGCCCAAATCTTGAATCTTGATGCCATAAGCATTCATGTTTGGCAGGTGAAGCCGTTCTCAGGGTAGCAGTGATGTCTTTTCTGTGTTTCTTGTCATCTCTATGTTAGCTCTCACTGTGTAAACAGGATAATTAGGGTTTCCCTTCAAGCATGTTTAATCACTTATTCATGTACTGTACACAGTATTTGACCAGATTTAGGAGAAGATGTTGCAGCTCCACATGTACTAAGAAAAACTGAACAAATGGGATTAAAAGCTTGATTCTGGAAGTATTTGATCTGTTTTTATAAGCCTACAGATAAAATAAAAACCCCACATATTGTGATATGACCTGTATATCGTCACACCTGAACTGCAGTTACCTGCATGGATCTAAATCGTCTGTGCTCGGTTTCATTTTAGCAGACTGATAATGATGAAAAGATGTCTGGACCTGAACACAAAGCTTAGTGAAATAAATAAAGGAAAAAGTGCAGAGATGTGAAGTCTGACGGAATCCTGCGTGTTTATTGAAATAATCGGCCAAATGAATTTAATAACAGCAATTATTTTTTCTAGTACTACAGCGTCCCGGGTATGACACACTCTTCGCTTGCTGCTCCTTCACTTGCTTTCACGCAGAGTAAACATTCGCTGTCGTCACACCTGACGCTGTTTAAGTAACTCATCCCGCTGACTCAGGACTGAAAGACATCCTTCTGTGAGTCAGATCGGACAGTATATTAATCAGTGCTCTCGAACTCCCTTTCGCTCTTTCCTCCACTCAGATCTCCCTGGCTCAACGCCTCAGTCATAAATCAACTTGTCAGCCTGCTGTGTTTGTTGGGTTTTTAACCCCCTGGTGTGTTAGCATGTGGTTTCCAACCCTCTGTGCTCCTTCAGGTTTGCCCACATTGCTAAAACAAACCGCTCTTATGGATCAGCAGGGGGATCCATCTCCTTCTCAAGCCATCCTGACTGGCATCCGTGGCAGCCAATGGCAGAAAAACATTGGCCGTTAAAGCATGTCTCCGCTTACGCTGGAGATCAGTTTCAGGCCTCTTTCTGTTTGAGACAGCAATCCATCTTGTATGTGTGCAGAGTGGCGAGAGGTTGTGGCTCATCAAGGCGTCTCATGGTTTGCAGTTTGGTACATGGTGGTTAGGAGACGTGACCCCATGGTAACCCAATGTTAAGCAAACGCAGCGGGATTATACAACACTTGTGCAACACACACGGAAGAATAAATGAAACAAGTGAAACAAGTTTGGATTCATTATTTATTTTTTTGAGTAAAGCAAGCTGCCAACTTCACAGAAGGATCCAGAGTCCCTGGTTTAGTCCATTGCAGACCTGACTAGTGACTGGCAGCATGCCATGCCCTTCATCTTGCAAGAGTTTTACACTCAGGATGGTTCCCATGCATGTAACCTGACCATGATACGTGGTTTGCTCAGCCACCAGAGTCTTCTCTGTGGAATCTACCCTCAGGACGATCTCTAAGAATGAAACCTCACTCACTCACTCATCGTCTATACTGCTTTATCCTGAATACAGGGTCACATGGGGCCTAGAGCCTATCTCAAGAGACATAGCATGGCGTGTATCTTTGTAAAAACGTACTGTAACTACTGTACATGTCTAAGAGACGTAGACCGTGATTGGTCCACATGGAAGTGACGCCTTTCCAACTTCTTGTTCTAATCTGTATTTCCAGCTTCTTCCGCTACGCTTCCATTTTCAAAATAGAAACTGAAATCCTACCAAGTATAGTAAGGGAGAGACTTATCGAAGAAGTCCGTAACTTAGTCCCGACTTGGGACACAAGGCAGGGTACACACATTATAGACAATTTGGAAACGCCAATTAGACTTACCTTTGGACTGTTAGAGAAAACCAGAGTACCTGAAAAAAACCCACAAACTCAGATTTGAGGTGGGAATTAAACCCAGACCCTGGCGGTGCAGGGCCACACTGCTAACCACTACACCAGCGTGTCACCGGGTTGAAGCCTGACAACTGTAATCTGGTCAGAGTACACTTAGACTTGTGGTTTTGTACTTTTCACATGGAATCACTTTTGCATTTTACAGTAGGTGCTCACCAATGGTGGGGTCAATAAGAGCAACGATCTCCTCGTGACAAGCCCCTTCACTATGACAAGGTCTAATTCCATGAAAAAGTTCTTAACCCAAAGAGAAAAAAATATATATACGGTATATTTTTTAGTTTATTCAAAAGTATCTTACCATTGCAAGTCTTCCAAGGATAAGGCCTTTATTTTTCATTCGTTCATCTTCAGTAACCACTGTATTTTTGTTAAGAACATGGTGGATCTGGAGTCTATCCCAGGAAGGCTGGGAGAGATTCATAAATACACCCTGGATATAATACCAATCCATCACAGAACACAATATCACCAACAAGGGCATCACGACTAGCATGTCTATGGAGAGGAGGAAGACACCGGACCAGACAATCTAAAGTAAACTCACAGAGATTCAAGGAGAACTCCATACAGACGGTAACCCAAGCTTGGCACCCTGGAGCCATGAGGTGCCAATGTTACACATCAATTAATCATTCAGTCCTCTTGAGTAAGCACTTCGTCCTGGTCAGGATGTGGTAGATCCAGTGCCTACACCGAAAAACACTAGACACAAGGTGGGAACACATCCTGGACGCGATCCCAGTCCCAATCACAGGGCCCTATTACTTAATAATTAGGCAATTATGTACAAAACACAAGTTGCCAGGTTTTAAGGAGGTCTACTCAGTGTACACGACCATATGTATAGATTTATTCACGCTTTAGATCTGCTCCACTCAAATATGTGCGCTCTCAAAACATTTTCTTTGCTCTGTATGACCGAACGCCGACACATGCAGAACTACAGCACGCACACGGGCCAAAACACAACATGGCTCCTGGCAGAACGGCAAACAAAACGTGGAAAAAGAGACGAGAGCAAAGTATGTTTTCATTTGCAAAGTTGCACGGTGGATTACGGAATGAACTGCAGACACGTGTTCGGAATCAGCATGAAGAGGCAGAAAATTACCCTTGGTTTTTTTTTTTTTTTTTTTTTCCTGGAAGAGGCTCGGGCTCTTTTTGTGTGTGCATATGTGTTTGTCTGTGTGTGTGCAATTTTCATGAGTGTTTCAGTGTATCCCTGCTACCATACTTCTCACAAAGACGGAAACTTGTGCAGATCTTACTAGTTAAAGAGCGCAACGTTTGTGAACCTTTTATGCTGCACATAAAAGTACCAGATTGCGACAGAAATTACAAAAAGAGACAGCAACAAGTACCAGTTCTCAGAACCAACCCAGAGCTTTCCTCCACCTATTCTTGCGCCAGTGGTAATGAAAAACCCGTATTGAATTTCTCTGGCTGGGATTAATCTAAGGATCTAGCGGACCGACTAAGAGAAGAAGTAGGATGTTAGCGGAGCTTTAAAAATGACCGCAAACTGACCCTGATTTTGTTGCAAATACTTAATAATAATAATTTATTATTATTTGTCAGTGACATGAAGTCCTGGAGAGGTTAATGAAGGTGCACAAAGCACCTGGTTCTCAAGTTTCTCGAACAACGGTACACGTTCTGTGATTTCTCCTAATAGAACTGGACTGGGATTATTATTTTTTTTAAATAGAGCTTTTAAAAGTTAACTTTAATATTACTATTACTACAAATAATAATAATAATAATAATAATAATAATAATAAAAATTAGGGCACGCAAAACCAACATGGTGAAAAAAAAACTTGTAAGTATGACAAGCCTTGGACATTTTAATAATAATTCCCTCTTTTGGAAATTTGTGCAGCAGTTTGGGGAGGCGGGATTGCTTTGGGCGGCGCGGTGGCGTAGTGGTTAGCTGACGAACTTTTTTATTATTTATAAGATAATGGTGATGAATGAGGCAGCGCGGTTGCGTAGTGGTTAGCACTGTGGCCTCACATCTCCAGGGTCTGTGTCTGTGTGCATGTTCTCCCCGTGCTTGATGGGTTTCCTCCGGGTTCTCCGGTTTCCTCCCACAGTCCAAAGACATGCAGATTACACCAATTGATGTCCCAAATTCCCTGTAGTGTGTGAATAAGAGTGTAAATGTTTGTGTGCCCTGCGATGGATTGGCGCCCCATCCTGGGTGTACCTCGCCTCATTCCCTAAGTCTCCTGGGATAGGTTCCACAGGGTAAAGTGGTATAGCTGATGAGTGAGTGAGTGAGTAGACATGAATGCTGGTCAGAGAGGCCCTCGTTTGGTGGCTCAATTGGTTAAGGCTGTGGGTTTCTGTGTTACTGTTCAGAAGATCAGGGGTTCAAGCCCCAGCTCTGCCAAGCTTCCACTGTTGAGCCCTTGAGCTCTTAACCATAGCTGCTCCAGGGGTGCTGTATCCTCTCTCACCCCAGCTTCCTACAGTAACTGGGATTTGTGAATAAATCATTTTGCTGTGCTGTAAGGTACATGTGACAAATAATTGAATATCTCACACACAGACACATTGTTTATACCGCTTGTACAGTACAGGGTCACAGTTACATCCCTGAACATGGTGTAGGTCCATCACTGGCCACACAAGCACACGTGCCCACACTATGAGCAATCTGGAAATGCCAATTATCCTAATCTGCACGTCTTTGGACTGTGGGAGGAAACTGAAGCACTGGAGGAAACCCATCAAGCACGGGAAGAACATGCAAACTCCATGCACACAGGCCCTGAGACGGGAATCAAACCTGTACCCTGGAGGTGCAAGGCCACCGTGCCGCCATTCTACTTAAAACTATACTTTTATTAACTAAAAATGGACCAGTTTACTCCTGAGAAGTATTGAAATAATACATTTACTGTACAAGTATCCGACTTGTATACTGACGTTAGTATACTTGCTACATGAAGTACACTTGGGAAATATACTTGAACTTTACTTAATATAATGAACTTTAATCATACTTGTTTTGTTTTTTTGTTAAGGCCTTTCCATCTGTTTCTGTATTTCTGTTTTTCTTTCTGTCAAATGTTTTGACCTCGATTCTGGATCGTCTGTGTTTAATCCTGACTGCATGGGATTGAATTGATGACAACAATGAGTTTTAGATTACCCCTGACACCCCTAATCAGCCCGGATCACTTTGAGCATTGTGTACAGATGAAAAGGTAAGACACAGAGCCAGACAGAAGAAAAGGACTAAAAGCACTGCTCAGGACGAAGTGATGACATGAGGACTGAAGACTAATCGAGGCATTGTGGGTAAGGAAGGAAACCTTCAAATAAGAAGTGAAAACAGTCCAAAATTTTGATGAAACATTTTCTTATAGGATGGATTTTCCTTAAACTATCCACTTGCCCTTAGGGAAACGGTAATATTTGTCCAAGGTATACTACTCTAGCTAATATAATACATGGCATGCTAAAAGTAAAATTTGTACACGCCTAAAAAAAAATACCATCCAAGAAAAATCATATATTTTGTCGGAAATTCAGTACTACTGTGAATGAATGCTGTGCAAACATGGTTAAGATTTCAGCACTCTGAGAAACACCACACAGCATGCAGGCGGCCAAGAAACAGGCCTGGCTTTGTTTCCTCCCTCTCCTTCTCTCTACAGGACACTGAGACAGAGAGAGAGAGAAAGAGAGAGAGCAACGAGAAAGACGGAGAGAAAGATATGCAGACAAATGCAAATAAATAACCTGTGCGTTAACAGATGTCGACACATGCTGTATTTTACCGTGACACTCAACATATTACAGTCAAATAAAATCCATCTGAAAGAGTTTGTGCACTGATGTGTAGTCCGAGTCGAGTTCAATGAAACAGGAAAATGTATACGTATATTAGGGTTTATTCAGGAATCATGGGCATAATCCATAGCAAGGGTGAGAAAAAGCCAGAGAAAGGCAAGGAAGGTAGATTTATTATCTGTGTTAACTAACCTCAGAGTATGTTCCTATAACAGCATGTCTCGAAGGTTTTTTTTTTTTTTACCACAGCCATAAACATTCTCAACAATAACATTCATTCATCTTCTATCCTGTATACAGAGTCGTTTGAAACTTCAGGCACAAAGCCGGGTACACCCTGGACATACAGTACACACACTCATTCAAACAAACAGGCGATTTGGGAACACCAATTAGCCTAATCTGCAGGTGGGATGAAACCGGTCACATGGCTGCACACACAGCACGAACTCAGAAATGAGGCGGGAATCGAACCCCCGACCCTGGAGGTGCAAGGCCACAGTGCTGACCACTACACCACCATGCTGCCATAACTCATATATATATTGTTCAAAAATGTATTAAAGATCGATGTACGTCTTTAAAACAGCTTACAGTTAATGTTATGGGCACTGGTGGCTCAGTGGTAGGTGTTTCGCCTGCCATGCGGAAGACCAGGGTTCGATTCCCAGCCAGTGCCCAAACCCCAGCCACTGGATGCAGTGCAGGTCCCAAACCCGAATAAAATGGGAGGGTTGCGTCAGGAAGGGCATCCGGCGTAAAACCTGTGCCAAGTTGTAGTGCGGACTGGATGTTAAGCTTTGGCAACCCCTTGTCGGGAGCAGCCAAAAGACCACCAACAACACTTAATGTTATGGAAAGATCTGTTCGTGTTCTCACTTGCTTTATAGCAGCTATTATAGCAGTTTCCAGTCGTTTACACTGGAAACTCCTTCCTTGAAAAATGTAAATCTTCTTACAGAAAAATTTCACTATATTAACAGTTCATCCTGGTGGCTCGGGATCTGGCGGTGCCGTTATTTGTGAGAATGTGTAAGTCTATGGTTGTTGGCAGTGTTGGTTTTAATACTGTCATCTAGTTTATGAACTTTACTTGGTAGTAGCAAGTGGTCGGTGTAAGACACATCTCATCCTGTTGTTGTTGCTCGCATACTGTAGCAACAACCATGCCAACATCAGATACAGGATTAAGATGAATATACAGTACAGTACTCGAGAGAGAGAGAGAGAGAGAGAGAGAGAGAGGCTCTTTTAGCTCTTGGTACAAGGGGAGACACTCTGACGGATTATTTACCCTCTGAGATTAGAGCTAAGACAACTGCTGCCAGAAAGAGAGACAGGAGAGGAGTTAGTGTTAGACAACGACTCCACGGGCGAGGACATGAGCTACCGGTGTAATTCGTAATCTTAAACAAGGTAAGGTTGCTACGGAATAAAATGGAGGAAATACTCCTTAACAAGAGAATGTGTCTTGTGTACCGGGAGTCGTCTGTCTGGCTCCGTCCCGACATTCCCGACTGCTTACTTTAGTAGCAACTGGTGTAAACAGTATACTATAGAACTGTCTCTGTATCTCTTTAAGGCCATTCATTTACAGAGATAGTTTGGTAACATTATCTTATTAGTGCCTCAAACAGAAACACGCAGTCGGTAGAAGAGCAATTAGCTCAGTGTAATCATACTCGGTTTATCAGGAGGATCATTATCCAGTTATATACTCAGCAAAAAAAGAAAAGTCCCTTTTTCAGGACTGTGTATTTCAACAATAATGTTGTAAAAATCCAAATA
>JAQMYJ010000040.1:2831402-2853785 GCA_030014305.1 Clarias laeviceps | reverse complement strand
CATTCATCCAGACTCTTTTCTGTTCTGGCACCTAGGTGGTGGAACGAACTTCCTCTAGATGTCCGTACAGCAGAGACGCTGACTATCTTTAAACGACGACTCAAGACGCATCTGTTTCTGCAGTACTTGGACTAAACCCTCTTCCCAGTTGTGTTTGACTAATGGCACTTAGTTATTAGCCTAGTTAACCCAGTGTAAGTATGTATCCAATAATTTAAACTTTAAAGCACTTTTTGTAAGTTGCTCTGGATAAGAGCATCTGCCAAATGCCTAAATGTAAATGTAAATGTTACAGTACTGTATATAACATCACAATAGGGAATGAAAAATTGTAATTTCTTTGTTTAAGTCTTAGGCAATACAAAAATGTAAAAAAAATAAATTGTACTCAAGTAAGAGTAGCTGTACTGTACTTCAAAATAATATTTCTCAAGTAGAAGTAAAAGTAGTCAACCAAAATATTACTCAAGTGAAAGTAAAAGGGAATTTGGTGAAAAGATACTTAAGTAGCAGTACTTAAGTATCTTTTCACCAAATTCCCTTTTACTTTTACTTTAACAGTAACTGTTTCATAGTAATGTCCGATTTATTTTTTTTAGAGATGATGTAAGCAGTCAGACAAAATGATAAAATAATGTACAAATTGCAACATTTCCAAATAATAAAATAAATGAAATAAATTTAATAAAAGAAATGAATAATATTTTTACAAAATAGCAAATTAAGGAATAAGAAACACAAATTTCCTAATCTCCCTTTTTTCACAATATAAAGCTTTTGAAATAAAGACCTACTGTAGGTAACATATGTATGTTTGAACTATTTCCAGTGTAAGATATACCGTATATTCAGTTGCCCTGCAAATGTACATGTACATGAGGTCTCACTTTACCGTAAACATATTTTTTTAGCCTCTAGTTTATTTGCTAATGATATATTTTAACATTGTGACATTAAATAGAACAGCTAAACTAACCGCGACAAGTTTCCTTCGCCGTCTACCACGGCTGAAGATTTTTCCCCTGCTATGCAGCGTTTCTGTGTGGTCATGTGACTACATGTGGTTATTGTTATTGTGGCTGATTGGTCAAACGGAGTCATGTGATTGTTGTTGCTACGTCCGATTGGTGAAACACAGTCACGTGGTAGATCCACTGGCTGCATTTCTCTGGCAAAAATAAAATATCTAATGTGTAGACTAAATGGTTAGAAAAGTGAAGAGTCAAGTGGAGCCGAATTTAGCGGAGTAAGAGTAGCGTTTCTTCTTCACAAATCTATTCAAGTAAAAGTAAAAAGGATGGTGCAGTAAAACTACTCATAGAAGTAAATTTTAGGAAAAAAGTTTCTTAAGTAAATGTAACGGAGTAAATGTAACTTGTTACTACTCACCTCTGACTATATAACTATACTAAAATTGAATTTTGCATAACACATGTACTACACATGATTTGCACATGTACTACCCAGCACCACTAAGTTGGGCCCTTGAGCAAGGCCCCTTAACTCTCTAAACTGCTCAGATTAGATCAAAATGTACGTCACTCTGGATAAGAGCATTTGCCAAATACTCAAATGTAAATGTCAATGTCAATGTACTGTCAGAGCTGCTGGTATAGGAAATTAATCAACACAATCCAAATTTGTATGATTTTCTGTGTAACAAAGGCATTTTTTTGGTGTATAGAAAGAATTTTGTGAAAACAGAACTCCATTTATTAAATAAACCAAAAACTATATGCACAATCAGTTGTACTGCCTATTGTACTGTAATTATTTTCCTGGCCTGAAATGCTGATTTTGTGCTTTTTGCATTGCTCAGTGTGCCTCAGTGTTACCCCGCAGCGTGCATCCTGACTCTCCAGTTCCTTCCTTTTCTTATATTCTAATTGAGAATGTTTTTTTTTTTTTTGTCTGTGATAACCAAAACTGGACCGAGACGAGATTCCTTACAATCTTTGAAGCAAAAAAAAAAGTTTCATGCTGACTGAAAAAGCAATAACATTATGATAATCCACAGCTTCTCTTATTCCCTGCCTGTAGCTTTAAAACCTCTCCACAATGGGTGCTGTGTTTTCTGAAAATGACTTTCAGGGGAAACAATCTGCTTCTGCTAAAATCTTTATGTAGATATCCGAAGCCATCAGCAGGGGAGACGAGGGATGCACGGGTTTCCGCTTCGCTTCGCTAAGAGGATCATGGGAAGGATAAAGCAGAAGACGAAGGAAGATCCATGATAATGCATGATCTTGTTTGTTGCAGGTGTAATCTCCACGCTGAGACTGAGAGGACGCACCGCGGCATTATGGGTCGTCATTGTTCACCATGTCTTTGATGTGATTAGAAACCTGGAACGGGTAATGTGTTTTTCATCTTAACATAGACAATTCACACACACACACACACACACACACACACACACAAACAAAAATAATTATGAATTATAAATAATAAATTATGAATCTTGAATTAATTATGAATCATACAGGGCTACACAGCACGTGTAGACAGATTTATCACGTTTAAGTACACTCTCATCACTCTAATTTCAACATTTCACTTCCATTCAATTTTAATCTGTTTAATACAATTCTGTCCCAAATGTAATATACTGTCGTGTTTTTATAAACACCAGGTTTCATCACCAAGCAGCAACAAGTGATGCTGCATTAACAAATATTTAAATGGTAATAAAAATGAGGGACACATAACTGACCTGTAATTTTTTGTATTTGTTTTTACATGAGTTTTTATTTTCACACCGGATTCTATAATAATAATAATAATAATAATAATAATAGCATTTATTATACTATTAATAATACTATAATACTAGTTTTAAAATCTACAATTTTACTTAATACTATAACCAAAATCAGTTACCTTTACTTTTATAAAGTAATAAATTTGTTTGAGTTACTGGGTGGCAAAAAAATAAAAATCTATAAAAAAAAATCTATAAAATAGAAAAATAAACAAGAATTCTTGTTCTTCATCTTCTTCTTTTTAAAAATGTTTACAATTTTACTTAATAAGCACAATCAGTTACCTTTATAAAGTACAGTAATACATGTGTTTGCATCACTGAGTGACCAATATTTTAAAAACTTACAAATAAACTAACATGTTGAAGGTTGAATAATTTGTACCAATTCTTGTTCTTGTTCTTCATCTTTTTCTTTATAATAATAATAATAATAATAATAATAATAATAATAATAATAATGTGAGTTTTAAACTGTACAATTTTACTAAATACTATCAAAACCAGTCTTTACATCATTACATTTATAAATTAATCAAATTGTTTGGGCTACTGGGTGGCCAAGAAATATATGTAAATAAATATAAATGAATAAATAAATAAATAAACATGTCAAACAAATTGAATTCCTCGTACCAATTCTTCTTCTTATTATTATTATTATTTGTTTTTCTTCTTACTGGGTGGCCAAGAAATATATTTAAATGAATAAATAAATACATAAACATATTGAAGATTGACTTCCTTGTACCAATTCTTCTTCTTATTATTATAATTTGTAATAATATATTTTCATGGCTCATCACACCAATTATTGACTTTTATTAATTACATTAATTATTGTTTCATTAATTACCATTTAGTGCTTCTTATATAATTTTTTATATTTAGAAACCTGTTTTTAAAACATCCTTGCTCTACAGTAGTTTCCTGCAAGACCTTTGCACAGGACTTTACATATAAAGATAAATAGCTCATAAGAAGTGCTTTTATATTTGCTGTTCATAATTAAAAATGTGATGGAATATGAACCCATAGAAATCTTAAACTTAGCTGCCATGTGCTGCCTCCAATCATACGATTCCTGTGTCTCTGACGCTTCCTGTTCTCACACTCAGTGCTCAACACAGTGACCCCAAAATGACTCCATCTCTACCCCTATCCCAATGAAGGGCCTTGAACCCCCAGTGATCCCGGGACATCCGGCGAGATGGAAACCACAACATTGTCCTCTCGCTGACTCTCCGAGCCCGGGATAGACGGGGTGAGAGCTGTTCCCCTGCTACCGCCTCGTATCCCTGCTTAATCCCCAACTCCATGAGGACGTCTGGATACGGTTTCCATTTCACTGGAAGTCTGATTGGTGGCGCTCAGCATGAACACCGGACAGAAGGGCTTAACAGTCAGCCGTAAATTATGCTACAATCATAATTTGGATATTTTCTTCACCGAGTACATGGGGCATAAGGAGGTTGTCGTGGTGTAGTGTGTACATATTGACACCGTCGTGGTGTAGTGTGTACATAAAGAGACGATACACAAACCATGAAAAAATGACGCTGAGCAAGCGGCCATTTCAAGATAATCAAGTCTGACTAGGATTTCCTATTATATGATTACGATAAACCAAATATATCACTATTAAACCTATTTCTAGACAATTTGACCTGATTTAAGGCTGAAGATTACTGTATTCTACTGGCAGATAATTTTAATCATTTCAAACCTACAGTATAAATGTAGAAAAAAGCAAAGTCACATGGTAGTTTTGCTTTGATTTAATGATCACAGGTCTATTGAACTGGCATTTGCCAATGTAAAAGATTATGGAAGGTGAAAATTTTAAGTAACTTTTTAAAGTTTCAATAAGAGTTGTTTTCAGATCCTTAATCAGCTGTTTAAAGAAGTTCATAACCAAGGGATTTAAGAGACATGGAATTTAATACAACCTTCAACTGACCTTATTCACGATTTTCAGTTCCATTATAAGATATACATTAGAATAGAATATATTAAATATATTAGATAGATAGATAAATACAAAATGCATTTTTATTTTATTTTATTTATTAAGGGGGGAAAAAGCTGTCCACACCTATCTGGCCCTACAGTATGTGAAAAAGTAATTGCCCCTAAACCTAATAACTGGTTGTGCCACCCTTGGCAGCAATGACTGCAATCCAGCGTTTGCAATAACTGGCACTGAGTCTTTCACATCAGTGTGGAGGAATTTTGGCCCACTTTTCGTGGCTCAAAAAGAAAGGTTTTGGGTTGGTCTAGCCAATGCCTGACTTAAATCCAATTGAGGTGCTGTGGCATGGTCTTAAACATGCCATTCATGCCCAAAAACCCACCAATGGTGGGTAAATTAAAACAATACTGGAAAGAAGAGTGCTCTGTAAAGCCTCATAACGACACTAATCTGAGGTGCTTAATGATTAATTGGTGATTTCTGAGGCTCGTGACTATAAATGAACTTCTCCACAGCAGCAGAGGTAAGTTTTGGTCTTGCTTTCCTGGGAAGGTCTTCATAGTTCGGGTTTATGGTTTAGGGTTAGAAGGGCAAATGCACTGAACAATGCTGTTCTCACAAGAACTGTTCCAGAACAGCTGACCGTTGTGTCTTGAAATAACAACTGACTGTTTTGTTTTTGTTGTTATTATTTGATTACCTCATTCTATATGTGTTATTTCATAGTTTTGAAATATCCAGTATTGTTCTGGAATTCTTCTAAAAAAGCTCCACTGGAGTAGAAGGGGTGTCCAAACTTTTAACCTGTACTGTATACGTACATTTATATACATGTATGTGTAGTTTTCAGGTACTTACAAAAAACTATACCATGAAAACTAGGGCTTTCAGCATTAACAGGTTAACACTTGCACACTCACTCCAAGGGGGCTTGGAGCCTATCCCAGGAGACTAAGGGCACAAGGCAGGGTACACCCTGGATGGGGTATCAATCCATCACAGTGCACACACACTCACACACGCTATGGGCAATTTGGAAACGGCAGTGAGTATAATCTGTATGTCTTTGGACTGTGGGAGGAAACCGGAGTACTTGGAAAGAAACCCACCAAGCAAACTGAATGCACACAGACCCCGAGGTGGGAATCAAACCTGGAACCTGGAGGTGCAAGGCAACAGCTCTAACCACTAAGCCACCGTGCTGCCTGTTGACACATTTACTCACTCACTCATCGTCTATACCACTATATACAGGGTTGCGGGGGGCCTGGAGCCTATCCACACAAGGCGGGGCACAACCTGGACAGGGTGCCAGTCCGCTGCAGGGGACGTGCAAATTTGGGAATGCCAGTTAGCCGAGGTACCCGGAGGAAACCCACCAAGCACGGGGAGAACATCCAAACTCCATGCACACAGAGGTGGCAAGCAAACCTGGCTAGAAATCGAACCCGAACCCTGGCGACAGCGCTAACCACTAAGCCACCGTGTCGCCTGCCTGTTAACACTTATAATTAATCCTACTTAACACTTATTGTAAATTTACTTCCTCAACATGAAGCAGAATGCATCTGATTGGATAAATTCTGGAACTGGAAGTAGTAGATTCGCAAACAAACGACATACTTGTATTAGATTGAAACAGTTCTGCCGCTCTAAAACTGTTCTCAGAAATTCCTCCTGCTTGCACATCCCCAATTTCTGGTTCTCGAATTTGTCGAATCAGATGTCAGCGTCAAGAGCTACTATCATCAGTGATTATCGGCATATGCTGAAAATGGAGGAAATTAATTGTGTGTTAATTTGTGCAACATCAACAAGACATTAAAAAAGTAAAAACAATTCTAAAGGGTTTCAGGTTGTGCTTTTATTTCAAAGTTCAGTAAAAGATGCCAATCAGCCTCAGGGTGCACAAACCTTTCCATATAACTCTAGAGGTCGAGTGTAAATTTGGCTTTGCCATTGACCTTTGATCCCTGTCTGTAAATCTGTGGTGATCAGGGTATTCATGTTATCCGACCTCTCGGAGTTCCACCAACAAATCTTGGTGTTAGCGCTTTCCATTTTTCCCCTCGATTTTCCAGATCAGAAATTTGCAACCTCCATGTTTCCCTGTTCTAACACACCTAATCCAAACCATGAATGACATGATAAACGACCCTGTGGCTCGAATCAGGTGTGTCACGGAGAACGACGATTCGCATCCGTCATTTGGTTTCTCTGTATTTAGTTTAAGCACTCCGGGTATTTAGGTATCCGGGAACGCCGGGGAAGAAATGATTATGAGTTACTACCCGCGACTCGGGACGGTAAAACAAATGATGACAATGATGAATTGAGGCGAATGAAGACAGGCGCATGTGTGTCAGCAAGGCATGCTGGGTGTCAGACGAGACGTTTGTGAAGTGGCCACGGAGCCTGGCTTTGAAAAAATAAACAAATGGAGCAGGAATGTGCATGGTGCACGTCCTCAGCGATTTTTAAACATGTGTTAGCTACGTAATTGTCTGATAAGGAAGTGTGTGTGTGTATGTGTGCTGCTTAGGAGTGTTTAGGAGATGGTGGTGATGTTGAAGCGTGAGAAACACTGAAGTGCAGAGGAACATCAGGAGAAGAAATGAGGATCAAATAAATTAAGCAAAATTAAATCCTTCCTAAAATAAAGGAAATGTTTATAAACATGTCAGTGTGGGACATTTCTGCATTGTTATTTCAAGATTTTTCATTTTTGAAGATTTATATTTACTCTAATATTTAGAAATAACCTCACATGTTGTGGAGGAAATGAGACAGAATTTAGTCCAGTGTTAAGACTGAACCGCGCCGATCACATGTCAGGAAAAATAATCCAGAATATGAGAAGTTGTGTAATATTTTTATTTTTTTTCTAGTTTGATTGCTTGTTTTGCTAAATTGTTCTCATGTTCGGGTGAATTTCTGCACATGAGATACAATTTCTTTCCACATTTTGGCTCATTTGTACGCCAAGCATGCAATATGTTCCCATGTTTGTTTGTTTTGTTTTTTTTGTACAAATGAGATACAATCTGTTGTTTATTTTCTTTGATTATTTTAGTCTCCTGAGATACAATTCATTCCCATGTTTTGGTTAATTTCTTTGCATGAGATACAATTCATTTCCACATTCTGTTTTTTGGTTAATTTGTGCACGAGATATATGATTACTTTAAATTTATTTGGTTAAGTGTGTGCATGAGGTATAATTCGTTCCCATGTTTTGGTTAAACCGTGCAGATGAGATACAATTCGACCAGTTCGATTTTTGGTTAATTTGTCCACATAAGCTATAATTTGTTTCCAAATGTTGGCTAATTCATGCAGACCAGACACTATTCATTCTCAAGTTTCAGTTAATTTCTGTGCATGAGATACAATTCGTTCCCATGTTTTGGTTAAGTCGTGCAGATGAGATACAATTTGTTTCCACATTTTGGTTAATCTGTGCTGACAAGAGATCTAATTTGTTTTAAGGTTTGGTTAATTTGTGGACACAAGATACAGTTTAAATTAGTTTGTAGGCATGAGATACAATTTGTTCCCATGTTTCATGTTTTGCTATTTGGTTAATTTGTGCACACAGGAAACAATTTGTTTTCACATTTTGGTCAATTCATGCAAACCAGACACATGTTTAGGTTAATTTGTTTGCATTACATATAATTTGTTCCCATGTTCGGATTTTTGGTTAATTTGTCCATATTTTGCCTAATTCATGTGCATGAGATGCAGTTTGGTCCTTCTTATGTTTTACTTTATTCTTGTGCATGAGATAGAATTTGGTAGTTTTGTACCTATGACACTTCACTTATACAGTACAATTCGTTCCCGTGTTCTGATTTTTTGGTTAAGTCATGCATGTGAGATACAATTGGTTTTCATGTTTTGGTTCAGTCGTGCACACGGGTTACAGCTTCTTTCACCATTTTGGTTAATTCATGTATATGATTTAATAAAATGAGCCAATGAACTAAAAAAAAATAAATTTTTTGACCACTTCAGACTCTGTATTAAAGTTAAAGGAATAAACAAGTCAGTTTTAATCGGGATTGTTTTACTATAAACCCAGACGACTAATCTTATAATCTTATAATCTTATGATATTAGATTAGTATTATTGCATGTAAACACCATTTTGGGGCCATGAGTCTATTTATTTGTCTAATGCTCTTATAGGCTTTACAGTTGCTTCCATTTCATAAGCCTGCTGGATCAGACTGCTTTCATTTAACATTTTTTCGCCTTTTTCCCCTTCTGATGCTCCTATAAGAAAACACACACACACACACACACACACACACACACACACACGGACTACATTTTCTGCGAGATTTTTCCCAAATCATTTATTATCTCATGATTGCCAGGAGTGAATAAAAATTCTCTTGATGCACGCACAAAGATGAAAAAGTGCAGCATTGTGCGGCTGACAGAAGACTATTTCCACAACACAAGAGGCAACATCTGCTTGTAAAGTCACAGAGATCCATTCAGACAGGACTAGAATTACCAGATGACTATTTTTTGAAAGAATCAAATCTAAATATATTTCTTGCGCGACTGTAACAGAGGAAGAGCTCTGAGAAAAAGCGTGCTGGAGTTCTGCATGGCGTGTTGCGTGAGACACGCAGACCCCCAAAGTACTTACATGAAAGATAGATTAATGCCTGCTGTATCGAGCAAGTCTGTCCAAGGTCCTGCATCTTGCTCTGGATGTATCTGTAATTTGTCTAGAAGATGAGGTCCTGCTGAATTTAAATGTGATCTGGAAGTCCTTAAAGGAGGCAGCATGGGATTCAATGAAAGACCTTCCTGAGGAAGTTAATCATAACCAGACAGACCCAGAAAGTTAAAAGGTGAAAGCGGAAAAAGTCGGCAGGTTGGAGAGAGAGAGATGCAGATCCGGATTTGACTTCAGACTACAACACTGTTTTTTCAGAAAGATACAGTATGTACAGTATGATGGTTGGTATTTTCGGTGGAGAGGAAGTGACTGATGAAGTGATGTTGAGAAGATGTGGAGGAAGAACTTTTAATGCTTTTACCCCACTGTGAGCTGCCTTGAGGTGACCGGGGCAGGAAAAGCCTCCAGAGAGGCTGAACTGTTGATGTAGGTGTGCGATTTGTCACATGTGAGCTTGTTTCTTTAGATGGACTTTGAGAGTAAGCTTTACAAGGGATCATATGGGATTATTAGGGATTATTGGTGGCTGGCGGAGATCAGTGATTAACTTGTTAGCCTGCTGGTCAGAAGGTCGCCGGTTCAAACCCCAGCGGCTCCTGGCTTGTGTCCTTGAGCACGGTCCTTCACTTCCGACTGCTCAGATACAAAGGGACGTCATGCAGGTAACCTGACCCGGTAAGAGACTGGCATTGAAACAACAAACATATATCTCCAGGGTGGAGTGTATTCGTCGGCCCAGGTGCTCGGGGCAGTCTTAGCTCAGAGGGCTGTGGCATTGAGTTATTGATCAAAAGGTCAGCGGTTCAAACCCCAACCCCACCAGGCCCTTAACCCTATCTGCTCCAGGGGTGCTGTATCATGGCTGACTCTGACCTCAGCCTACTAACAAGAAGCCAGGATATGCGAAGAATAAACAATTTCACTGACAAGTAATGTATATGTGACAAATAAAGGCTTAACTGACGGCACATTGTTATACCCCATCACACCATCCCTTTAAGGGAGTATTAGACATTATAGGACTGTATTCTTGAGTATAGACACGTTAAGAAAGAAGGTAAGGATAAAGGAGAGAAAAGAAACAAAGCCGCTTTGATTTAAGAAAAGGAGGTGCGATAGAGAAGGCGCCTGAGATACTCGAGTTAAAGACTGAGAACAAGAACATCTGCAAACTTTAAGAGAGATTTTCTGAATGGGGAGACAGAGAGACTGTTGGTGAGACAGAGGGAAAGAGAGACTGAGTAATATAATGCTTTTCACTATTTTGAGCCTGTTTGGGCTCTGAGTTTGGTGGAACTGATGAAGTGTGACCACTGTTTTAGAGATGAGCTGAATATCCTTTCAAAATGGCTACGGCTGCGGGTGTGTCCGTGCAGCGTTGCTTTCCCGTTAAGGGTGTGTTATTGTTTGTGTATCGCTTTCAGACATGATCGAGGCAGAAATCGTCAGGTGGAAATTTTTATAAACACTATAACAAAACCTGCAATGACGTTGTATCCAAATATATGTACTTTGATATGTAGCCAGTCCCCCTTTTGCAGCTATAACAGATTCTACTCTTCTTGGAAGTCCGTCCACAAGATTCTGGAGTGTTTCTGTGGGAATTCGTGCCTGTTCCTTCTGTAGAGCATTTATAAGGTCAGGCTCTGATGTTGGACGAGAAGGCCTGGCTCTTTGCAATCTCCGTTCCAGTTCAGCTCGATGGGGTTGAGGTCAGGGCTTAGTGTTAAGGCCGGTCGGGTTCTTCCATACCGAACTCATCAAACCATGTCTTTATAGTCCTTGCTTTGTGCACTTGGGTGGAGTCATGTTGGAATAGTAAAAAGGGTCTTCACCAAACTGTTGGCACATAGTTGGATAGAAGCAGAGCGTTGTCCAAGATGTCTTGGGATGCTGAGGCATTAAGATTGTCCTTCATTGGGGATAAGGGGCCTGACTGATTGAAACACCTAATTCACTCACTCATCGTCTATACCACTTTATCCTGTCGCAGGGGGGTCTGGAGCCTATCCCGGGAGGCGGTGTACAGCATGGATGGGGTGCCAATCCATCACAGGACACACACTCACACACACACTACGGGCAATTTGTGAAGACCAATCAGCCTTTTCTGCATGTGTTTGGACTGTCGGAGGAAACCGGAATACCCGGAAGAAACCCACCAAGCACGGGGAGAACAGACCCCTGGTGGGAATCGAACCCAGACTATGGAGGTGCAAGACGAAAGTGATAACCACTACGCCACCGTGCCACCAATTGAAACACCTGAATTCAATGTCCTTATATAAAGCAAATAATAGCATAATTGTACACAATACATTAAATGTATAAAATTTATAAGTGAAATTTAAAAGGAACAATTCAAGTCAGGCTTTGTTGCCGCAGTCACACTGGGGTCACTACAATTTTTTTTTCCGTCTATAGACACCATTTATCTTTTCAAGGGCACTGTTTTCATGAAAATATACATTTTGGTACCACAAATTGACAAACAACAGATGTTACTCTGCTAATAAGGAACAGCGACCAGTGATGTGAAACCCAAGCTGGCTGAACAGGCTCAAAGCTCAGGACACGTCCTGGTTAAGACAAGACTTTCCGTGTTTGTCCAGAAGAGTCCACGTCTGCAGTCTTGAAGCTTATCAAAGTTTTTGCGGCTGTCATTTTATTTTTCTTCTCTGTTCATCGTCACATGCATCAGGAGGCATCTGCTTCCTCTTTTGTGTTGCTATAATTTTCGGTTCAATCCTACTGCGAGTCTCCGATTTGAAATGTTTTCTCTTTTAAGCATTTCTGAAAGTCCCCAATAGGGGGCTCTCAGCTCAAAAGAGACAAATAAAGAGATCTTTTGGAACATAAATGACAGCGATGCATCTCATCGTTATATTCAATCACACAACCTGGGCATGATTTAAGCAATGACGGAAATCTTTAAATAAATAGAAAAAAGATGCAAATGCATGGACGGTGAGATAGAACATAGTCTGGGAAATGATACGCAACAGAAACAATCTGGGAAATGTTCAAGGGTCTGAATGTCTCATTGGACAAGTGACTCGCTCAGCCAGACGCCACTGTTTGTTTGAGTAAAAACCCAATCGAATGGCTCAGCATGAGTGGTATGTAAATGGATATAAATACGAATAATGACAAGAGTGCGGTGTTTTATTTCCAGAAACAGGATGAGAGTCTGGCTATGAGTTTATACACACTAATGCTATTCTTGTAAGGACCTTCCATTGACTTGATTATGAATTCAGCTTGTTCAGACTGTTATGCTACACTACAGTAAATAAAGCCTGAACCTTAACCTAAGGTTCAGGCACAAGGCACGAGGACTCACTGGATGAGGTAGCAACCCATCCCAGGGCATGAGCACACACACACACACACACACACACACACACGCACACACACAAACAATGGGCAATTTGGAAAAGGGAATCGACCTACAGGGCAGATCTTTGCAGTAGAATCTGAAGTATCTGGATACACTCCATGCACACAGAACCGGAGGCAAGATCCGAACCCGTGACCCTGGAGGATGGAAAGCACCAGTGGTAGCTGTTAACCCCTGTGCAACCATTCTGTAAATAAATACAAACTGGGTCTCAATTTAAATATGAGGGGCCTTGTGATGAACGAAAGAGTTGCATAAACGGTGCGGTGGATCGGAGCCCACTGCAGTCATTCCTAGGGAACATTGTTCCAGTGGGACACCTGATTCTCGGAAAAAATCGACATCTGTCTGTGGAAACTGTACACACGATCATTCACCAACACCGCTTGCACATTACAGGAACTGACCTCACTCCAAGACATTTGCACATGTTGGGGCCGTTAAAGGAGTTCCTGGGAGGCCAGCGTTTTTGACATGAAATCCCAGGAACTGAGAAAACATCCTACCTTGATGGTGTCCAAGCATTAGTGAAACACTGGGATTAGTGCGTTAGTGTAGCAGGAGATTATATAAAGAAATAAAGGGAGTTTTTTTCTCTTATAACTTTGTTCTGTTATTCTGCACAGTCAAAAGTCCCGCATTGACTTGAACACCCTTCGTTTTTTTTTTTCTTTTTCCTCTTCCTTCCTCATGACGACCAGCCAGATATCAGTGTAAGCTTAAAAAAACCGCCCGGTATTCCCATCCTCCCAAAAAATCATCCCAGAGACATCGCACTCGCCTCACACTCCTTGCCTTAACGTTTAACGTCCCGGTGTTTAGCGCTTGCTGAACATTTCACCCGCTCACAACCACATCTGCTCTTTATGGACTACACGAGCTGGCACTTGTCCAGGAATATCCTCCACACACACACACACACACACACACTCATACTTTACACTTTTCACACACACTGCTAAGGCTGACCGAATCAGACAGCCGCTGTTTCGCCACTCCGTCACATCTGCAGGTGATCAGAGCCGCGCCGACGATCCAGACACCTGTTTCTCGCCTGAGAGCATCGAGCACACATTACAGTCCATTTCAACAGTTTCTCGTTCCCCCTACACACACACACACGAACACACACGGCGTTAGGATGAGAGAAGAGGCAGATGTGGATTCGATTACCGTTCTCACGGAGCGTAACAGTCAAACAACCCAATTAATAGAGCCATTCAAGCCAGCGGGACACAAAATAAAGAGACCTCGCTCTCAGTCTTCCACTCTCGCTTGTTCCTGTTTGCTTCTTCTCACAGACTGACGCATGATCAGCGCCACCCATGATGCATTGTCAGCATACTTCAGGTTGCATTCTGTGAAATGGCAGTGAGCTCTGCGAGCGAGTTCAGGGAGCAGTTCATTAATGCTTGATTCTGTTTTTGGCTTTCAAAGACATCGAGTTTCCAAAAACGAGACAGGGAGAGGAAGTGAAGCGGCCGTGGGCGGCGTGAGTCACGTTAAGAGAAGTTTATTCTAACATCGGGATTAAGGGATGGTGGTACAGTTATTTATTTTCCCTACTGTAAGATATTCTACTGGGGTTTTTAGTTCTAAATATTTATGCATGAACCAGCCACACTGTCTCTGGGCCTGAAGTGCTGCATGTACACAGACAGAACACAGACAACGGTTTATTTTTTATTTTGTTGTCAATGAACAATAACGATGATGAAGCTGAAATAGTCCTCACCGATGAGTGGTGACACAGATAGGCGTCAAACAGCTGCTTTCCATACAGAGATCTCTGCAATTAAAGAGAAGAAAAGTAAAGAGTGAGTGTAGAGTGAAAGGATGAGTGCTGAGTGAAGGAGTGAGAATTTTTAGGTGGCTTCGTGGTTAGCACTGTCACCTTGCACCTCCAGGGTCCGGGTTCGATTCCTGTCTCTGTTGCATGGAGTTTGCATGTTCTCCCCGTGCTTGGCGGGTTTCCTCCAGGTTCTCCGGTTTCCTCCCACAGTCCAAAGATATGCAGATTAGGCTAATTGGTGTTCCCAAATTGCCTGTAGTGTGTGAATGAGTGTGTGTGTGTGTGCCCTGCTCATTGGATGGATTGGCATCCAGTCCAGGGTGTGCCCCGCCTTGTGCCCTAAGTCTCCTGGGATAGGCTCCAGTCCCCAGTGATCCTGAATACAGCGGTATAGACGATGACCGAGTGAATGAGTGTAAGTCAGTCTGGATAACAGCATGTGCCAAATTCTCAAATGTAAATGTGAGCGTAGTGTGAAGGGTGAAGGAGTGAGTGTATAGTGAAAGGTGTAGGGTGAAGGAGTGAGAGTGGAGTGTAGAGTGAAGGAGTGAGTGTAGGATGATGGAGTGAGTGTACGTTGGAGTGAGTGTGGAGTGAAGGAGTGGACTCTGGTGAAGGCTCTGTGGAGAGTCGGGAGAATGAGAGGTGACAGGGACACACGGGGCCCCTCATGCCGCGCCTGCGTGCTGTCACCGCGCTCCTCAGCTCCATGTGGCACTTTGTTTAAAGGACCGAGATGATTAATTGCTCGGTACTTGACTGTGTCAGGACTCAACACCAGCATCCTGCTGCTGTGATCCTGTACAACACACACAGGCACTGATGAACCGAGGGACAGTGTGTGTGCGTGTTTGTGTGTGTGTGTGAGAGCTGGGTATGAATTGTTGAACTTGCCCAGAGTTAAAGATTTACAAATAAAGCAGCATGCAGAAGAATCTCAGATCTGAAAACACGTCTCTTTTCCCTATATTTTTCTTACACATTACACTTTTATTTACTAAATTAAAAATATTTACATTTTACTTACTTTAATGTTTTTTTTAAATAAATGAAATTGAATAAAATAAAAAATATTAGAAGAATTAGAAGATATGCAGAAGAATCTCAGATCTGTCCAGCTTCAGTTCTTAAAAGTAAAACACTTTTTTTTACACATTTTTTTACACATTGCACTTTTATTTACTTAATTAATTTTTAATAAAAAAATAAACGCAAGTAAATTAAATCAAATAGAAAATAAATTAAATATAAAAACTATTTAAATATTATTTATATTATTATTATTATTATTTATATTATAATATTTTTATTTTACTTTTATTTCATTTACTTGCATTATTTTGTGTTTAAAAATGTTTAACCTTTTTTTCTTTCTGCAAAGCAATTTAAATCATCTACAGGTATGTTTACCAAATAAATAAACTTGCCCTGCTTTCCTAGTTATTTTTTTAAACCACGTGTTGCTCACACACACACACACTGATAATGAAGTGTGTTTGTCCTTTAGAGAGTTCTCACTCGGCAAAGCAATAAAGAAGATGATTTCGGGCCGAGAGGATAATGCATTCCGTTCCCACTGGTGACACACACACACTCATACACACTCACTCCCTCACACACACACACACACACACACACCCCTTCACGAGCTCCCTGCCTCCGCTGAGGGAAACGCTCAGGAAAAACACACTCCAACTTCAACAGAGCAGTTAAGAGGAACACACGCGCACACACACTCATATGCGCGCGCGCGCACACACACACACACTCACGCGCTCAGTCTGAGTGGAGGTCCGGGCGCGAGCATGGCGCAGGAGCAGAGCGCGCGTCACCGAAGCGCAGAGTTTAATCGGACCGACCTGTAGTCTATAGTGTGTGTGTGTGAAAGAGGGAGAGAGAGAGAGTGTGTGTGTGTGTGTGTGTGAGTGTTCTGTCCCGATATGAAGCGGGGCTCAGCGCTCGGATGGCTGCTCCTATTCTGCACTTTATTTCCAGCGGGATTTTTATCATTAAACCGGGAGAAACCGAGACACTGCAGCAGGGAGCAGACGGTAAGACTGCCTTCATCATCATCATCATCAATCATCATCAGGCACTACTGGGACTTTAGACACACAAGAGTACAGATCAGACACACTTATATAAAAAACATAATATACATTACATATTGCTATATATATATATATATATATATATATATATATATATGTAAAGTATAGCAATAAATTTAGTGTTAAAATATTTATGCAAGTTTTTCTTTTCCTTATGAGCGTATATTTTTTTTCCCGCTGACTTTGTGTGTGTGTATATATATATATATGACTACCTTCATAATATTAGTAATAATCATCATCATCATCATCATCATCAGGCACTACAAGAACTTTAGACACACAAGTGTACAGATCAGATGAGTGAATGTGCGACCTGTTAGACTCATGGTTCTACATTCTCAGAAAATATTGCAAAAAAAAAAAAAAAAAGTATATTTATATATATATTTGTGTAGACTAAAATTTAGTTCAGATTTAATTCTCTCCCTTTTTATTTCATTAAAATTGAAATGTTAATTATTTAATTCATCTCACTCTTAATTTCTTTAATTGTGTTTAATGTTACTTTTTCATTTTATTAAAGTCATAAAGTTAAATGTTTATTCATGTTTCTAAAAGACTTTAAAAACTAGGGAACTAAAACAAAAAGTGCAAAATAGAATTAATTCCTTTGGGGGTTTAATTTCTGTTTTGTGTGTGTGTGTGTGTGTGTGTGTGTGTGAGGAGTAAAAAAAACCTTCCCAGCAGTGTTTGACTATTGGTACTTAGTTAGTAACCTAGTAACCAGATCTCCAGGTAAGAGCGTCTGCCAAATGCCGAAGTGTAAATGTAAACGTTTGGATGCTCCCTCCGTGGGTTTCCTCCGTGTGCTCTGGTTTCCTTAACAATCCAAAGACACAAGGTGTATTCTGACTGGCATTTCCAAATTCCCCATAGTGTTTAATTGTGTGTGTGTGTGTGTGTGTGTGTGTGTGGGTGCTTCTGCCCTGAAATGCATCTCCACCCCATCCATGGTGTACCCCACCTTGTGTCCTGAGCTCCCTTAAATAGGCCTCAGGTCTACCACAACCTTATCCTGTATAAGTGCTATAGATAATCGATCAACATTCATAGGAAATACTGAATACTGACTCAATATAAATAATAATAATTATATAGTATATGTTGTTGTTTGCCTTTTGGCTGCTCCCATCAAGGGGTCACCACAGCAACATCTGATCCGCACAACAACTTGGCACAGTTTTTTTTTTTTATGCCGGATGCCCTTCCTTATGCAACCCTCTCATTTTATCTGGACTTGGAACCGGCGCTGCATCCAGTGGCTACCACCACCACTGAGCCACCAATGCCCATTAACATTCATTTAATATATAAATATATACATTTATTAAAAAATATACAAATAATAATAACATTTACATTTATTTACATTTATATTATATGGTCAAGAGCGACTTCAACCTACAGAAGTGAATATCAGGCAACATGTCTAAAAAAAGTAAATGTAATAATAATACACAATAATAGAGTGGAGACATGACAGGAAGTTGGCTGAGAGGCTTTGAAAATTATAATAATAATAATAATAATTATAAAATGCAATAAATATATATTTGACAAAACAATGCTCATGATTCCTGTCATAATCTTTTTGAAACTGCAAGGAATTTCTTTGAGAATCTGTTACAGTAATGTTGAAGTGACCTGTCAGATTAATAACACAATCATAGTCCTTAGGATTAAACAAAGTGAATCTCAAAAACAAGATTAAGATGTAAACTTAGGGCTGAAATTAGGATATATTATTATTATTATTATTATTATTATTGTATTATTATTGCATTATTATTATTATTATTATTATTATGTTCCATAAAAACATTTGCTAAAACAATTACAACTTTCAAAGCCTCTCAGCCAACTTCCTGTCACGTCTCCACTAAAAGAAACAAACTATTGCGCCAAAAGAAATATTTCTTTCTCTCGTGTTCTCCTCTTTGGATAAAGTGACAAGGGAGAGTGATGATGAGGATGAAGATGATGAGGATGATGATGATGATGATGGAATGAACATGAGTGAGTCCGGGCCCTTGTGTGCACTTATACGAGTCTCTGCGGTGTTATTATTATTTTTCTTAAAATACAATTTCAGTAAAAGTCAGCCAGTAAAAACCATGTTATAAAATAGCGTGTGTGTGTGTGTGTGTGTGTGTGTGTGTATAATTGCGCATCACTTTCTGGAGGTTTAAGGTAAGGAATAATATCAATAGTGTCATTTATACTTATAGGAAACACAAACTACTAAGTGTTAATACTATATGTACTTAATAATTACATAATTTTATAATTATGTATAATATACTGTATATTTATTAAGTATTTATGTGTAAGAGGGCAGTAAACACTGTGGCTATAATAAAACATTATTTTTTTTACAGCCACAGTGTTTAAAGCCACAGTGTTTACTCTTACACATAAATAAACACAAACAGGGCTAAAATATATATCTTACACAATAGATATGCCAGTGATAAATAAATTCAACACCTTTAATCTGTAATTAAAAATAAAGATTAGAAAATGCACTCGCAACTTCAGTGAGTTCCCATTCAAACCAGTAACTCTTTAATTGAATTCTCTACTCTCTAAGAAACACGCAACGCCACAAACAAGTAAATTCAACAAACAAACAAACAAAAAACAAGCAAACCATCAAACAAACAAACAAACAAAACAAAAACAAACAAACGAATAAGGTTTTCCAGTAACCTCTCTTAAATATTTAAGGGAACACTACAGTATTAGGGAGAGAAGGACCCTCACCTGTACATGTTGCCATTTGTTTTTTGGAAAAAAGTTTTTTTTTTTTTATTTGTCTCCGAATACGTCAGTAATTTTATAATCAAAATATATTTAGGTTTCTTTCAAACCTGGTGTTTGTCTATTTTCCTGTCTGTCTGGCTATCGGCCTTTGTTCATCCTTCTGTCTGTCTATCTGTGTCTGTCTATCTGCCTGTCCATCTGATTTCTGTTCATCTGTCTGCATATGTGTCTTTGTCTGTCCTTCTCTCTGTCTCTCCGTATATCTATCTGTATGTCTGTCTCTCATTTGTTTCTGTTAATCTGTCTGCTTATTGGTCTTTGTCCATACTTCCATCTGTCTCTCTGTCCATTTATTTGTCTGTCTGATTTGTTTTCGTTGTTCTATCTATCTGTCTGTCTGTCTGTCTGTCTGTCTGTCTATCTGTGGCTGTCTCTCTGTCCATATGTACGTCTCTTTGTTTTCTCCGTCTGATTTGATTTTGTGCATCTGTCTGCCTATCTGTCTCTGTCTATCCTTCTTCCTGTCTGTCCATCTGTCTCTGTGTCTGTCTTTCTTGTCTATATATCTGAGTCTGCAGTCAGGCTGCACTCTAGAGTAACAATTTTTAACTGATATTTTTTAGATTTTGGTTCAACAGGAAAGTCGACGTGTTCAACCGAACACTTCAGCACTGTACTTTGGGATTTAACCGTGTGTGTGTGTGTGTGTGTGTGAGGGTGTTGAACGCTCAGGTTTTTCGTGTTGGGATTTCAGTCGTGCACACTGTGAGCACTTTCTGGTCTCGCTCTGCGTGCTTTTGCACTCATTTCCTTTGAGTTTGATTTAAAATGGTATCTCTCACCGTGAACGTTACAGCGGCTCCCCGAACACCAGCTGATTAGACGAGCGCTCTGAGACCCGAGAGACGACTCTGAATTTAAACTGATTTATTTACACTCCTCTGACAGTTTCATTAGCGACAGTCGATCCTCCCACAGTTGAATCGTAGCTTTATTCTCAGTCATTGAACGTCCTGGGTATTGTTCGTGTTGGCGGAGACGTCTGTGGAAACCCATCGCACGTCCCTGACCCGTCTGAAATCAGTGCTGTTCTCGGAGCCGGGAGCTTCATGTTCGAATCCAGAACATACATTCAGAAACCTCACCTGACTTTTTAACAACAGAACTTTTTGTATACTGTAACTCCAAATCTGCAGAATCTACATGTCTGAGTAGTGGAGTTGTTGGATAGTCACGTGTCGGAGTGAAGTGGACATCAGTCTAATCAACGGCGTGTTTAATCAGACCGTCAGAACGCCCGTCACGGTCCTGCACCAGAGGCGGAATTACACTGATATATACATGTAGACACGTATTCGATACACACTGAGCGGAAATATCGTGCTCCAGGATTTTTCCTTTCTTTTTGAAATTAGTTCAACTGGAAATGTTTTTTTCATTGGATAAGAATTTATTTTTGTCGATTGAGAAACAGTCAGGATAAAAAGCAAGTAACAATATATCTTAAATGTACAGTAATATACGGTATTGTGTGGGTGTCTTAGGCACCCTGGAGACGTCTCGGTCCTCTGTGTGGAACTGTGTGTGGTTCTGCAGGATACTTAGGAAACTTAGTAGCTAATTTCATTTCATGTGTTTCATTAATGACTGTTTTCTGGCCTTTCTGTTTTTTTTAAATAATAAATTTTATTACACATTTTTATTTTTATAGATATATAGTTATATATTTATAGTTTTACTGTAGATATAAAAATATCTGCAGCATTTATTTGCATGCACCCAAGACATTTAAACAGTACTGTATATTCCTAAAGGTACTGTATATAATTATTATATTAATTATTAAAAAATACAGTATATAGTTTATTTATTTATCTCTTTTCAGTACTTATACATTTGTTTATTTTTGTTTACAAATTATACTTCTTATTTATTAGCTGCAAATTACAGTAAAATTTTACATTTTCATTTCTAAAAACATGAAATGAGTAAAAGCAGCTAATCACTAAACACAATCTAAACATAATCTTTTACATTTTAAATATAATATTATAGTAAAGTAACAGGTGTTATGAATGTAATTTGCCCCACAAGAACTGCGGTTATTTTTTACACTACTTAATTATTTTACATTGCTAGTTCATTTATTTTAACTATTGTTAACTGTAGATTAATTTAAAACCTAGACATTTTATAGATTTATTGTTGTATAATTAATAATAATGATTCATAATACAGTTAAAACATATGCATTTATTACAATATATTGTAACCGTAACCTTTATTCCTATATATTACAGTATACGATTCAAAACAATGTATTATTTGCAGCACTATATACAGTGGAACCTCAGATTACGAGTATAATTCGTTCCGGAAGCAGCTCATATTCCAAAACACTCGTAAACCAAATCGAATTTTCCTTAAGAAATAATGGAAACTTAAAATATTCGTTCCACAGGCCAAAAAAATAAATACATAAAAATAATTAACCCAAAATATAAAGTAAAAATAACAACAATAACAATAACAAATTAACCTGCAAGTAAAGTAAAAATAAATCCAGACAGATAAGTGTTTCCGTTTGTGCACGCAGGCACTGTGTATGTGTGTGTGTGAGTGTGTGTGTGTGTGTGTGTGTGAGAAGCTAAAGTAAGGGGTCCCTCCCCCTTTCCCCCTTTCACACATACGCGCGCACACAACGGAAACACTGTTTTATCGGAAAAAAAACAAGAAATCTCTCTAATGACACTTGATTGAGCGACACACTAACGGAATTACTGCTGTAAAGTAACAATAAAACACATTAACCTGCACTTTACCTTTGAAAAGAATCGCAACAGAGCAGTGTTTCTGTGTAAAGCAGAGAGAAAGAGTGTGTG
>JAQMYJ010000040.1:2782904-2803772 GCA_030014305.1 Clarias laeviceps | reverse complement strand
TGTAGAATGTAGAAAATAAATCAATAAACAAAAACAAAGAAATTTGCAAGTGTTCTAAAACTTTTGAACGGTAGTGTATTTATTTAACATTGACAGAAGGAGTTTCTAGTATCACAGATTTGTAACACTTTAAGGTAAAGCTGTAAATCAGCCAAAGTAATTAGATAGGATTAGTTATTATACTTCTTTTTAAACATGTTAGAAGTCTTAGAGGTCTCCAAACTGTCTCTGTTACTTTTCAGGTTATTTCATTGTCTCATTTCAAGTTTTAAATGATGGAGTTTAAAAGATGTAGTTTTAAGGATACCATCTCAAAATAACTCTCTTATGTATATTCACACACAACAGGCCGTTTCTACTAAAAGCCTGTGATATGAGTTTAAGAAGTTTCAAACCGATTCTCTGGTCTATGAAAATGACTGTCCTGATGATGTCTCCTGCTTCAGCATGCGTATCGTGCTGAAATTCAACAGACGAGCTTAACAAAAATAGTTAGACTTACAGCTTCAGGATCGTATGTTGAGTCAGGTACAGTTGGAATAGATCCACAATTGTGCTTTAGTATTTTTCGCAAAATCAGCTCGGAATTGTTGCTCGCCGAGGAAGCAGTCCAGTGTGAAACGTGTAATGAACACGTACAACTTTCGGTTGTAGCAGTCAGAATATTTCTACTGTAAATAAATGATGGTCACTGTTGCAGAGTCAGAGGACAGAGGTCTTAATACAGCGGTAACTCGGCATACCAACTTTTTTGCCTTAAGAATTTGCATCGTATGAACTGGAATTTTGTAAGACATTTGCCTTCGAATATGAAGCGTACAGAACATTGTCAGCATGTGAGCGAACGGACCGAGTCGTGCATATGTCCGGGAGCCGTATAAACTTCAGTGGAAAGCCAAGCCAAGCAAGATAAATTTTGTATTTTTTTTTGTTGTTGTTGTTGTTTTTTTCCGCAAAGATTTAGTGAAGACAAGAATTAGCAAGAAGAAATGGGAGATGATTTTTTTTGCAGTTTGTTTTTTTAAAACAGCGGAATCATAAGAGGAAACATGAATGAAGGTTAAGTGAAGTTTAATGTCTATTTATTTCATTTCGTTTCTTTTATGTGTCTTTTCTAAATGTTTGGATTGATTTTTATATGCAAAAATTTGGTTATAGTGCTGGAAATTGGTAACATTGGTAATATTTTTGGGTGGCTGGAACGGATTATCTGCATTTACATTATTTCCAATGGGACAATGTGTCTCACTATAGGAAATTTCGTCTTAAGAACTCAGAATTATGGATTAAATTCGTATGGCGAGGTACCGCCGTATTTATTTATTTTTCCTCAGGAACTAATGTAAAACATTTACAATGCTGAACCATTTACAATGCTATTTTAATAAAAAGATAAATGAAAATGCTAATTTAATGAAGAACAGGGGCGAGGGGGGGGGATTTCCTCATTTTTTTTTTTTTTTTACAAACTCCCAAGAAATATCAAGAAAAAGAGAATGATTTGTATCTGTTTAAACTTAACATCCATCACTCGATTATTAGTCATATGTGTGTTTTTGCCTCTCGCACAGGTAGTTAACATTAAACATTTATAACAGTTTTAAAGTGATCTAAATGCTCCAAGGGGGAACACTGATACTGCTGCTAGACTCCTAGTGACTGGGATCTTTCTTTCTGCTGCAAACTCCAATTGCCAAAATACCGTTTATAAATTTCTCTTCCAGTTTTTTGAAATATGAGATGAGCCTTGTTAAAACTGAGGGCTGTAGAAATAAAAAGCTCAGAGTGAGAGAGAGAGAGGGAGAGACAGCGAGACACAGAGAGAGAGAGAGAGAGAGAGAGAGAGAGAGAGAGAGGGAGAGACAGCGAGACACAGAGAGAGAGAGAGAGAGAGAGAGAGAGAGAGAGAGATAACCTGCAGTATGTGATTAGTGCGAGAAATTTGGATTTGTAGCTTCACCACATTAAGAACTTCAATCTTATCCGAATGGAAAGAATCTTAATTCAATTTTGTCACTTGCGGCGCCAAAATAAAGCTCGTCTCTCCGAGTCCAGAAATTCAAAGCACGTACTGAGAGTTTCCCCCGAGCTCCAGGAGGATAAAATCATTTCTATAACTTTAGTAAAGTTTAACTGATTTTATGTCTCAGCCTGAAGGACCGGAGCGCTCACATTCCTGAATGACTCACGGCAAGTCGACTCGCCAACGCCGGAATGACGGAGAACTGATATTAGCATCGCTGTGTACATGAGGGTTTTATTGTTAGCATTCTGTTGTTAAATGTCATGACAGGTTTTGACGATTGTTGTTCGTTTTCTTACTTTGCGGTCGCTTTGGCAATCCTGTACAGAAAATCGTCATGCCATGCAATAAAGCAAACCTCTCATCAGAGAGAGAGAGAGAGAGAGAGAGCGCTCCTTTCAGATAGACTGGTTTAACTTGGCAGCGAAAACAGCATGTGTAAGCAGACGGGGTAATTGGTTTCTGATGCCCCTGTCAGCTCGGTGCCAGACCACCTGCCCATGGGAGGGAAAGGGAAAGAGGGATGAAGGGAAGAAGGGAGGGGAGAAAAAAAAATCGCCATTGAGAGAATAAGGAAAAACATTTGCATTAATATTTCACTCTGTCCCGTCCACCATGGCGTGGGGTCCCGCGTGCTGTCACCCCTGCCAACCCAAATGCACCTAGCCACCTTAGCAAGTACCCTCACACCATTTCACACACTCCTCCCTTTTCTTTACCTCCTCCGCTTCCTTTGGACCGATTGCACCATGAAAAATTAAACGGATCCTAAAGCTTGTAAGGTCGATACGTAGTTCCCTAATTCTAATGAGGAACCTTCTGTGCATCATTCTTACAAATAGATATTTCTCAAAGTTCTTTAGTCTCAAAAATTCCATAAAAAATTTAGAACCTTTCCAGACATGTTTTTTTTTTTTACAGACAATAATGATCAGACTGGTTCAATCAGACAGGAAAGCTACGATAATGAAAATAACCGCCGCTCTTTACATCTGTGGTGAGCAGAAAAGTATCTCAGAATGTAGAGCAACAAGTCGATTCTTGCAACAAGGTCTCGATGAGATCAGACGCGGCGTGACTAGTGTTTAACAGGGATGTTCTCAGCTCCGAGACTTCCTCACCTCTGTCCCTTATGGAGACAGATTTACTGCCCTGAGCACCAGCGCACACAAACAGCATCTGCACTCTTCACTGTAGCTTCATGCCTGAGGAGTAAAACAAGCTGTCAGTATCAGCTGCCGCTGTCTGTTCAAACAGTGTCGCTGACCTGGAGTCGACCTGAACGCAAAACCAGAATTGGGCTGTGTGTGGGGGGAGTGGTGTGGGGTGGGGTGGGTCTTGGGTTCGTCGTCTGTGGGGGTGTGAAAGGGAAAGTCCGAGGTGTGAGAGGTGCGCTTATGCATTACTGTCTCGATTTTCCAGTTTTGTTTTCATAATGTATATTTGAAACCATATATATAAAATCTAGGAAACACTTAGTCCTGGTTTCACTTTAACTATACATTCTCATTAAAGAAGGGTACCTTAAATTTTCTTGAGCAGTATAACAGTAGTTTTAAAAAAAAAAAGGGGCCTTGCTCAAGGGCCCAACAGGGACAACTTGGTGGTCGGGGCATTTGAACCCGGGACCTTCTGAACTATAGTCCAGTGCCTTAACCACTGAGCTAAACCTGGTCTTTAGTGAAGGTCTTCACTAAAAACTTCAGAGGAAGTTTTTAGACTAATCTAACGTCATGTGAGAAGAAAAAGAGACTAGCAAAGCATTGTTGACTGTTTAAACCTGCTCTAAAATAAGGAAGATCCAGGAAGATCCAGAAACTTTTTTTTTTTATTGAAGTTTCACAGCGTCGACTACAACTAAAAATGGATAATAAGCGTCATTCAAACTGACCAAAAAAATCTATCATGTACTTGCTAGAACAAGCCCGGCAACCCCCTGCTAACTGTCTGCTATCATTCCTGGTAAAGTATTCCTTTTAGGTTAAACGGTCATGTACTTCACTCCTCAGGCAATAAGCGTGACGTCTCGAGCATGAGGTCGTGACACGAACAGCCGTTCCTGAGACAGGCATGAGCACAGAAAAATCCATCCATCTGTGAGCATGTGAGCAAACCAAGCCCCCCTGCTCAGTAATGGTTTTACCGGACGCTCCCTCCTACACACACAGGAAGGGTCGGAGCTCGTTAGACGTGTGTGGAGGTCACGAGTGACACTGATTCAACGATTTTAGCTCAGAAATGGAAAGATATTTAAAAGATGCCTAGATAACGGATGAAGGTTTTGGCAGATGCTTGAGGCTTCGTGCTGGGTCAGGAAGTAAGTATACCACCAAGATTAGACCATATGAGAGGCTTGGAAAGGAATTCAAGTGCTTGGTGAAGAGGAAGGTCTTTAGGGCTTGGTTTGAAGACAAAAGTCTTTGGAAAAGCTAGGGCGAGTTTGGTCCACCAGGTTGGTGCAAGACTTAACTGTATTTTGAGGAACATGTATGGGGGAGTTGAATCTTGTCAAGCTTGAGAAGCTCCAAAGGAGAACCCGGTTCCTTCAGGTCATTCAGGTAGAGGTCCATTTCTGGGAAACCATTGAAGCAAAAAGGTGATTTAAGAAAAAGCAAGTCATCCAGATGCCCGGTAATGATGGGAATGAGATGCAGTAGTCCAGTCTCGAGTTGACGAAACCCTCAACAAACAACTGTAATGGATAAAAACGACCTGATGCTCTTAATGGGGGTGTTAGAGAGGACAAGTCTGACCAGTCAACAACAATGCACTTACTCTTTTATTCGCAGTGCTACGCGGTGGTTAGCCACAGAACTGCCAAATACAGGACAAACCACCAGATGTACAGTAACGAATTACAGCCTTGGCAAAAACACAAAACAAACATGAGGCGATGCGTCAGTGCGCCGCGCGCCGCAAAGATAAACAACACATTTTTATTCTAACACTGACTGACTTTTTTCCGCTTTATCCTGTAGAGGGTCGCTACAGATCTACTAATATTGATATATTAAATGTTATATATTAAATGATATATATGAATATAAATGTTAAAATAATAATAATAATAATACCATTGTGGAGAATTACAGGTATGCACCTATAAGAAATATTACCATTGTATATAGTAACATTTATTTATCATTTTATCACTCAATTTCTATTAACAGTACCATTGTGTATATATAAAATTTTTTTTTTTTTTGGGCTAATATAGTACATGCTATGGTACACGGTTCTCCCATGAACGTACGCTACCATGGAACTTGTACCAGGATTCTGTCAAAAATATGTTCATCATGTTTATGTACCGTCATGCTAAAATTTATATAGTGTGGTAAAATTATATACAGTATATGTAACGTCAATTAACTACCATAGGGTAAGTTGGAACTCTTAATAATGTAATAATCTGGTACTGTCTGTACTATACCTTACCAATAGTATGTGGCACCTGTGGAACTTTGGAAGGCGACACGATGGCTTAGTGGTTAGCACTGTCACCTTGGACCTTCAGGGTCTAGGTTCGATTCTCACCTTGGGTCTGTGTACTTGGGGTTTGCATGTTCTCCCCGCGCTTGGTGGGTTTCCTCTGGGTACTCCGGTTTCCTCCCACAGTCCAAAGACATGCAGATTAGACTAACTGGTGTCCCAAAATTGCCTGTAGTTTGAATACATGTGTGAATGTTGAATAAATACAAGGGTCACCATGGGCCTCCACAGTCCCTAGTTGGACTACAGAGGTTCCTAGATGGTGGGATGGATGGAACTGTGGTACCCAAAAAGTGCCACCATATTCACCAAAGTATTCTGGTACACATCACTGTTCCCACTACCCTGGAACCCATGGAAGTCAACTGACAGGATGAGTGGTATAGTGAGTGAGTGATTAGGTTGGCGTAAGACCGACCTCTATATCTGGATAGATAAACACTCAAGGTCATAAAGAGTGTTGGAACTGAACTTAACTGATGCAACAACACATCGAATAAGTCCAGAAGAAATCAGAAACAGATAAAAACGCGCCTGGGAAGTGGTCTGCGGGTGGGTAACTGGCAGATTTTCCAACAACCATTCGACACGATTGATAGATATAAAAAGTTGAATTTTCTTTCTTTTGGAAATTGGCTAAAAAAAGTAATGCATGGAACTATATCTAGTGTGAGAATGTGTTTCCTCTGCCAGCGGTGGCTGAGAAGAAAGAGCCATCCATCAGTGGAATCAATACAGCACCAACCCAACAGGCTTATCCAAATAAGACATTGAAGAGAAAGAGAGAGAGAGAGAGAGAGTGAGAAGTGTGTGAGCGGTGTTTTTATGTGAAAAAAGAGCGACAGTGAGAGAAAGTGAGAGAGCAGGGAGAGGCGGCGGCGGCGGTGGTGGTGGTTAAAGGGGAGTCATTGGAAGCACATTTGCCGTGGAGGATAAAGTGGCCTTTTTTGGAGTACAAGGTCTTTAACACGGATCTCTCTGTAGGATTCCCCGACTCGTAACGCAGAGCTGTTTCACTTAACGTGCCGTTAAATCTGCTCTCACACTTTTTATCCTCTTCCTGTCTTTCCGATCCACCGGGACACAAAGGATTCAAACATGAACCGTGTGGTCTCGGTTTAAGAAGACATTTCAGGAATGTTTGCGGATTCGTTTTTTATGTCTTTGGTTAAAAAAGATGAACTGGACTGTCAGATCGAAGTCATTTAAGCTGCGGTTCTAGCGTCGAATCTACGAGCCAAAGACATGTCGGCGGTCGTTGCTCTACTTTTTTAGGTTATAAACCAGCTGTCAATGTGTATCCCATCCTTTTTGATTCCTCTGTCTGCTAAAACAAGCTTACCTTTTAATGAAAAAAAGCTCTTTCCCATGAAAGTGAGCACATTCGTGAGACCTCCACTGTACAACGTTAGCACCATAATGCCTTAAAAGTGCTCATACAGTACCATAGCTGATTCTTTTTTCTGGATCAGATAATAACTCATTCATAAATTATTATAAAACAAACTAAAACAAACAAAAAAAAACTATTTTTTTATAATACAAATATATATATATCTATGAATGTAATATTAAGATTATGTCTGTACGTTGGTCAGAACTCGCTCTGTCAATGACATCTTTACGTTTCATACATTGGAGGACCGGAAACCAGTCTGTCTGTCTGTCTGTCTGTCCAGACGAATTAATCACAGCATCACGCAAAACTGTCTGGACAGAATTTATTGAATCTTCTGCAGTCCTTAGATTTCTGCCTGAAGTTTAACCTGCACCATAAATGAAATCTAAACGTTGAGTAAAAGTGATGCTATAATCAGGTATGTGTTGGATTTAATAATCTACTTGAAAATAATCTACTAATGCACTACTGTCTCAATGTAAACAAACCCCTGCACCAATAGATATTAATTAGAAAAGATAAACTGAATATTTTTACTGGGATTAGTTCATATTTTCACTTTGGTTGAAATAACAGCACTGAAGTGGTTTAAGTGAATTTTAACGCGCTGGAGTCGTTTCAAGACAAAACTTCATCTTTATCTGATCGACTTTGTCCATTTCTCAACTGTGATTCTCTATCCGATTACCGAACAGGGAGTGGATTTGTTGACCACGAGAGAAAGAAGGACAACTTAGAGTAAACAAGGCGTAAACATAGACTTTTTTTATATCCTCTCTTTCCCATTGATTGTGTGGTGAACGTGCTGTGAACCTGGTACATTTTGTACAATATCCTAATATTAAGCCACCAATCCAGTGGAAATCAATACCATAATATAATGTCACACCAAACTAAATTTTTGAAATGACAGTAAATTATAGTAAATTCGTCTTTGTTGCAGACAGACATGTACGTGGGCTTCAGCCTGAAATAATAATATCACTGACTGCATTAAAGATCAGCAGATTATTTAATTTACTTTAATTTAGATTAACATTTTAACTATTAATACAGACTCTTTAACCTTCAGATGGCTACTTACTCTACAGTAGTTTACAGTATATAATAAACTTGAGTTTGAATCCTACTTATTGCGTCCATGTCCAAGTGTAAGATCTGGACTCTGTGGGTGGGACGATGGCTTTTTGACCTTTTTCTACGCTGTGATTCAGAGTCATGACAAGCTGCAGTAATCACTGCCATACTGCTCGCTGGGTAGTAGGCAGCACATCAATGTTTAGCTAACGTCTGGGAGGATGTAACTGGCACCATGATCAGGAGATCCAGTTCATTCTAGTAGTCTAATCCAGTTGTGTCCTTGAATTTTGCGATACCAAATCTCATCAATACACCGAGACGAGATTCTAAAACCTGTTTCAGTATCGTGTTTCATCAGTCTGCTAACTCTTCCAATTCTTCCAGTTAAAGGCAGAAGCAGCTTCAGGTGGGTCTCCAGGTCTCTAAACACTTTTCCGTTCTCTGTGTAGAACACAATAACAAACCTTCCTTTAATTAGTTCTCAGATCTGTCATTAAGCTGATTGTAATTGTACAGTGGATCCAGTCACACAGTGATTCCCTTCTTCAGTGGCGCCGTGCGTTCCTCTGTACATCCTCTGTAACCTGGTACGTTAGACGTTTTCTAGACTCTCTTTATGTAAGTCTTCATGAACCTGAGCGTTAGGAATGTCGTATTCGAAATCATGAATACATGTCGATGAAAAACCAGCACACTCACACTGTATTGTATTTCCATTGGCTTAATATTATGGGATTGTTCTTGTGTGTGTTGAGCGTGGGGTTAATGTCTGTGTGGAGTTCCACATGCTGTAGGTGGATTGGAGACTTAATTGGTGTAAATGAGTGGGTGTTAATGAGCGTGTAATCATGTGTGTGTGTACAGTACAGTATGTATGTAGTGCCATGCAATGGACAAGTCTTTCATCTAAGTTGAATTTTCCTACGTCATGTTTAACCTTGACCATGACCTTGACCGGAAAGGAAAGATGTATGAACTGATTCTGCAGTATACGTCTTTAAAATGTGTATATGTATAAACGGTGTTGTTTATAAAGGATACGTTGTTCAGTGTACGTCCTAAGCTCAAATCCAAGATGATGATCTGACCATCTCGATAATAGTAACATTTACTCTACATATCCGGTAATAGCTTCCTTTCTGTCTTGAGTATATTTTAAATGTACATTCAGCCGTATACTTTAGTGCAAATGTCCAAATACAGTCGGTCTCACAAAATCAGTGTATTAGGTTTAAGGCAGCAGTGACATTTGTACCTATTGGAACTACAAATGTAATGTGGGGCGTTTGAGTCAAAACAAGACTTTTGATTGTGCAGGATAACAGAACCCAGTTCTGAGAGTAGAAACTCCCTTTATTTCTCTATATAATCCCCTGATACACTAATGCACTTATCCCAGTGTTTCACTAGTGTTTAAACACCATCAAGGTAGAACGTTTTCTCAGTACCCCGCCACCATGGGAGCTGAACACTGGCCTCCCAGGAACACCATTAATGCCCCAAACATGTGGAAATGTTTTTTAGCGAGGTCAGGACTGTATAAGGGATGTGGCAACAACTTAAGCCGAGTTTCTGTGAAGTGCAAGTTGGGAACAAGTTATCTGTTGATTTTCAAGGATCAGGTGTTTCACATGCTAAATGTTTTACTGCGACTGTTCGGCCCTTGAGTGAGGCCTGTCTGCTCCAGGGGCACTGTACAATGGCTGACCCCGCCCTCTGACCCCAGGCACTGTACAATGGCTGACCCCGCCCTCTGACCCCAGGCTACTAACAAAATCAAGTACATGCAAAGGATAAAGACTGTCATTGAGTTATGTATCTGTGACGATTAAAGGTTGAATAAAAAAATTCAACTTTACTAAATGTTAATGTTTTAACATTACGAGTCCCGGTTTGACTTGAACGCCCCTCGTATTATGTCAGATTCTCATTTGATCCGCCATCTTTATAAAACTCTAATAACAACTTCAATTTTTAACCTGAACTGTGACTCAAACAACTCTCACTGTTCCAGTTTGTGTATTTGGTGATGCGATTTATAAAACGCTACACGAGATCGTACTTGCTGTGTGTAGAACTTCTTGCCTGTCCTGAAAATGTTGTTCCGTTTAATAGAACAGCTGTTCGGTGTTCTCGAGGTAAAGAATTAAACGAGGAACTAAAGACTAAAAGAAAGAGAAAGACCCGCAGTTAAGAAGACGCGCTGTTTTAGCGCTGCGTTTACGACTTAATGAAGTTGTCACTGTAGGACTTCAGTCTGATGAGGGAAATATAATCCGTCTGAAATCTAACACCAATGCCAAGTTTAACCCGAAACTGACAGGCCTGTGTGTGTGTGTGTGTGGGGGGGGGGGGATTAGGGCGATATCGTGCTATCTAATATCTCTGAGCGCTTTTTATCCTGGAGAGCAGCCCATACGTTCTCCCTCGACCCAAAACCCCGATGTTTGCACTAGCTGTCTCTGTGTTTGTGTGGTTTCGGCCTGGTGTACAGCCGGCCTTATAACATGGAATCGATCGGTTCTGATTATTTGGTGAGCACAATCCAAATCACACTCCAGAAAAACCGCTAAGTCCAGTTATCTCTCTCTCTCTCTCTCTCTCTCTGTGCAAGATGCGAAGCAGATGGCAAGATGTGTGAGAGAGAGAGAAACAGAATGAGGACAAACGGGGTGGAAGGGACGGAGCAGAGCAGATGAGCAATGAGAAAGAAATGTGAGATAAGACGAGAGGTTGGAGAAGGGCTCAGGGTCCAGACTCGCTCGCTCTCAGATGAAAGGATGCCACCTCAATCCCTTCGATCATAACCATGTGTCCGTCCCAGTAGCCCACCAGTTTATGTGTATGTGTGAGAGAGAGTGTGTGTGAGTGTGTGTGGATGTTTAACACCAACCAGCTTGACCTCCAGCCCCAGTGAACTTCCCTCCTGCAGTTTTCTTAATAAATCGCAGCAGAGAATGTTATTTGTGCGTTGTTTGAACGTTGTTTGAGCGTTGTTTGAACGTTATTTGGACGTTGTTTGAGCGTTGTTTGAACGTTGTTTGAGCGTTGTTTGAACATTATTTGAGCGTTGTTTGAGCGTTGTTTGAGCGTTGTTTGAACATTGTTTGAACATTATTTGAGCGTTGTTTGAGCGTTGTTTGTGCGTTGTTTGAACATTGTTTGAACGTTATTTGAGCGTTGTTTGAGCGTTGTTTGTGCGTTGTTTGGACGTTGTTTGAGCGTTGTTTGAACATTGTTTGAACATTATTTGAGCGTTGTTTGAGCGTTGTTTGTGTGTTGTTTGAACATTGTTTGAACGTTATTTGAGCGTTGTTTGAGCGTTGTTTGTGCGTTGTTTGAACGTTGTTTGAACGTTGTTTGAGCGTTGTTTGAACATTATTTGAGCGTTGTTTGAGCGTTGTTTGAACATTATTTGAGCGTTGTTTGAACGTTGTTTGAGCGTTGTTTGAACATTATTTGAGCGTTGTTTGAACGTTATTTGGATGTTGTTTGAACGTCCAATAGCTTCTAAAGAATGGAACGTAAAACTTTCGTACGAAACATTTCGAAACTTCTCCGTGAGTGTTTTTTTGGTTTGTGTCTGGTCTTGAAAAACATTTCAAACGAAGGAGTTCCCTGTTTTTGGCTTGTTTTTATATTTTTATCCACTCCACCAATCAGGTTGCAGTTCACGGAGCAACCAAGAAAAACCAACGCGGAGGCCTTTCTATTGAGCAAGGATAAGGAGATTTACATGTTTACACAAAAAATATTGAAGGTTTATCTGAAACCATCATGATAAGTTAAACAAATTTACTTAAAAAAAAAAAAAAAGGCGCCAATATTATTGGCACCCTTTTAGAAAATAGACGGCGGGTGGAAAAAAACCTCTAAACAAAACAAATGAGTAGCTGAAATCATCTGGAGATGAATAAGAGAGCAAAATTGGACGTGGTCTCTATGTGGGCGGGGCGTACACATTTTCTCGTGTCAATCACAGAGACATTAGCCAGTCGTGGCCTTCTGTGAGCTCGTGTAATTCGAAGAGGGCTTTCAGTCTCCAGAAGGTTTTTTATTACTTTTGACCAAATATGAGGTCATACACATATAAAATCTTTTTTATATATAAAAAAAATAGAGACGCATATGTTTTTCTTGAGGTTGCACGAGTGCAGATAAAAACGCATATACAGGTAAAAAAAAAAAAAAAAAAAAAAGGCACATTCAGGAAAATGAAATCGAATCGTCTGGAACAGGCTGAGATTTGGCCAGGAAGAAGATGCGTGAGTACTTTCCAAGTGGAAGGATTAAAGGCTGAGGGGAAACATGCTGGGATTTAAACTTACAACCATCTGGCCACTATGATGGAAGTTTAGCTCACGAGCTGAAGCGCTGTGTCTGCTCTGTCACATGTCATTTACTTTGATGACGCGAAGCTGTAAGCGGATACCGCGATGTTTTTAGCGACGTGATATCGGCTTGGAGTGTTAGCAACTTTTCTGTTCCCCACTGGTCCACTCCTCTGTTTAAAGGGAAAAGGGATGGATTTCACTCCTGTCCTGCACTCAGGAGATAAGTACTGAAGGCGTTCTGTGTGGTCTGATGCTTAGGTACTGTATGAGCATCGATAGCAGATTCATGACAGGTCCAAGCCATGATGACGTCTGGGCCGCGTACAGTCGTGGAACGGAGCCGCATAAAGAACGGAGTGACGTCTGCGTTGTCGTCTTGTGTGAAAGAGGTGTATCGACAAGATGTCTAGACGACTTTGTGCAAACAAGACTTCTGTTTTCTCTCTCTGGTTCGTGGAGATGAGTGTAGAATAAAGATTAAACCACAGCATCACGGTGGTGTAGCGGCTAATGCTGTAGCCTTGCACCTTCAGGGTTGAGGGTTCGATTCCCACCTTGGTGTGTATACAGGTTCTCTCTGTACTTGATATTTTTGGAAAAAGGGTATCATTGGACTCTGTGGTCGCTCATAGTGACCATGTGGAAGGATTTAAGGAAGGAGTCTCCAGTGTCAGGTATTTATTTATTTTTTTAATCAAAGGTAAAGCAGTCAAAGAGTTAGTGAATGTGAGAGACATTAAACCTCTCGGAATCTCTGTGAATCGTTCGAGGAGTCTCCAGTGTCAGCATAGTTTTTTTAGTCAAAGGTAAAGGCCATGCTTTTCTCAGCAACACAAAAACCTTTTTTGTTTGGTTCATTAACTTGATGAAAGAAATAAAGCCAGGCTGCTGAGTTTAATCCTGCTGTAGTGTCAGTGAGAACAGAAGTGACTCGTGTCAATGCTTTTGGTAAATAGTAAAAACATTAAAGAACGTGCTGTTTGGGGTAGCAGCACATCGCCCCATTCCATCACTGATTATTTTTCTATAACAGCACAACCTGTCATGTTTTATTTACGTGCTTAGAAATGAGGCTGTATCGTGACCTGTCAGGTGGAATGAAAGTTATCAGCACAGCGGTACCTCGACATAGTGAAGTTTCGTGTTGCGAAATGCAAGAATAATAATCCGTTCCAGCCTCCCAAAAAATATTACCAATATTACCAGCACTATAATCGTATTTTTGCATATAAAAACAATTAAAACATTTAGAACAGACGCGATTCCTCTTGGCCTCTTGGATTCTGAAAGTGTCTTCCTTTTCTTCTTGCTACCGTCCTTGATAACGTTCTTGACACCCATGGTGTGTATGTCTGTATGTCTTCACTAAATCTTGCACAAAATGCAAAAAAAAAAAAAAAAAATCTTCCTTCGCTTGGCTTTCCACTGATGCGAGACTTATGCTGGAGCATCACTGTACTTTTGTAACGTGTCAATTTTAGCACTACAGGAATATGGGAATGATGTGACAAATATGTAGAACTCTCAAAATGAGGATATTATTGTTAGTATTATTTTTCTGGTCAACTGAAAACAACCAGAAAAACACATGATCGTGTGTATCTGTGCTATTTCTTTGCCTTTTTGCTCAGTCATGTTTATATAGTGGGTTCAAATGAAATACAATTCAGTTCATCATATTGCTAAAAAATGAAGGATACGTCACTCTGTACTGCACAATCCTGAGCCCTATATATATATTATATTATATACGTTTATTAAAAAATTAGCAAAACAAGAAATGGCTAAAATGCTCAGAATCTTAAACCGCATCAGAAGCCTCTCCGATGCAGCCGTCAGTGTTTTAAAGTTGTGTGTAGTGTGTTAGTGTGATGGACATGACAGAGGGTCAAACTCGAACCTCCCTGTGGGAGCAGCAGTGCCGGGCAGACAAGCTTTGTGGTAACACTCGGATTCAAGGCCAGTGTGTGTAATTGTGTGTGTGTATATGTGTATATGTGTGAGTGTGTGTATATGTGTATATGTGTGAGTGTGTGTATATCTGTGTGTGCAGTGGTGCTACAAGACTTGGCCACCCACAGGCTTCCTTCATGGTGGTTATGTATTATGAGTCAGTGACTGTCAGTGTGTGTGTGAGTGTGTTTGTGTGTGTGTGTGTGTGGTTTTTTTTTCCAGAGTGCACAACAAATAACGGCCTATTTTCTATGAAGGACGTCCAACTTTGTTCTCACACACACACAAACACACAGCTTCGGGAGTCAACACACGTCCACGACGACGCCACGAGGGAGCTGCGTGTTGGTGCTGATGGTTTACACTTACAGTCACTTATACAACACACGGCGGCGGCGGCACGGAGGCTTGGTGTTAGCACTGTCACGTCGCACCTCCAGGGTCAAGGGTTCGATTCCCGCCTCGAGGCTGTATGCATGGAGTTTGCATGTTCTCCCCGTGCTTGGTGGGAAACTTCGGTTTCCTTCCAAAGACAGACAGATTAGACTAACTGGCGCTCCAAAATTGCCCGTAGTGTGTGTATGAACAACTCTTCATGTTTTATCTGGAACATTCCAGAAGGTCATGTTTCATGTTCACATACATGTTTATAAATAAGGTTGTAGCCCCGAACTGTCCATAGATCAATAGAGCACAATCTTCAACCCTTAAAAGAGGGACAGATCCGTGCCAGCATCACAGCATAGAATAGGGTTTGTGTTAACGGGGAGGCTATGCATTTGGGTTTTTCCGGATCCGTCAGGTACTGTAGAACAAATGTTATCATTACACTGGTGTATTGGCACAAGGATTTAATCCGTTCCGGAGGCGAGTTTTTAAAGCATATTGTGAAGCGCATCGTCCCATAGGAAATAATGTAAATGCAGATAATCTGTTCCAGGCTCCCAAAATAATACCAATATTACCAATTTCCAACACTATAATCATATTTTTGTATATAAAAACAATCAAAACATTTAGAAAAGACATGTAAATGAAGTAAAATAGGAAATAAATTCCTCTCGGCACCGGCTGCTTTAAAAACCAAACTGAAAGCAGCTCTGTTTTCTTCTTGCCACCGTCCTCACTAACGTTCTTGGTACCCGTGGTTCTACATCTTCACTAAATCTTACACAAAATGCAAAAAAACCCACAAAGCTTGGCTTTCCACTTATGGTTGAGTTTTTGGGCTGAGTTCATGTTCATGTTTCATGAGTTCATGTTCATGTGCATTGGACAACCAGTTTGCAGACTGTAAAAGCGGGAGGTTTTACATTCATCAGTCCATCGTTTGTCACAGGAGGCCCTGGAGCCAATCCCAGGAGACTTTGGGTACGAGGTGGACTTGTTTGAGTAAGAGTGCTCCCGACCAAATGTTCTCTTACCTCAGAGATGAGCAGAGGTGGGTAGAGTAGCCAAAAAGTGTACTCAAGTAGGAGTAGCTGTACTTCAAAATAATATTACTTAAGTAGAAGTCAAAAAAGTATTCGGTGAAAAGATACTCAAGTACTGAGGAACTGTTCCAATCGCAATGTCCGATTTATTATTATTATTATTATTATTATTATTATTATTTTAAAATTATATAAGCAGACAGACAAAATGCTGAAATAATGTACAAATTCTGACATTTCCAAGTAATAAAATCAATAAAATAAATTTAATAAAATAAATGAAAAAAATTTATATATTTACAAATTAAGGAACAAGAAACACAAATGTCCTAATCTCACTTTTTTCACAATATAAAGCTTTTGAAATAAATCCCTACTGTAGGTAACATATGTATGTTTGAACAGTGTAAACTATTTCCAGTGTAAGATAAACTGTATATTCAGTTGCCCTGCAAATGGCTGAGCAGATAGAAAATAACATTAGAACATGTACAATACATGAGGTCTTACTTTACCATAAACTGTGTCCAGTAGAACAAATGTAAGAAACTTATATTTTTTTAGCCTCTAGAATATTTGCTAATTATATATTTGAACATTGCAGCATTAAATAAAACAGCTAAACAAACCCGACATGTTTCCTGCGCCGTCTACCACGACTGAAAGGTTTTTTCCCCTCCGCTACGCAGCGTTCAGTGTTGCCAACTATTTTCAATGGAAAGTAGCTAAAGTCTGCTCGAAAAAGTTGCCAAATGTCGCTAGATGACGTCATGCATATATTTACATATTGATGACGTAATTACGTCGTATTTGCATTCTGCGTGTTTTCCCTAATCCTTCCTCACGTGTCCAACATAAAGCTGTTATCAGAAGCAGGTAAGTGATTGGTCCGTGGCAACACCGTTTGCACATGCGCAGCTCATTCACATTTATGTCAGCTGCCGTGCGGTCACGGGAATATGCTGCTCCTTTCAGCCGGAGCTCACTGATCAGAACAGACACAGGGAGATGAGTAACTGTACCGGGAAAGCAAGACCTCGCGCTTACAGGACAGTACTGGCGACATTTGGAAAGTTGCTAAGGTTTGTCCAAAAGTTGCTAGATTTGTCGCTAGGTGCTTTTTTGAAAAAAAGTCGTCAAGGGGGTCTGAAAAGTCGCTAAATCTAGCGACAAAGTCGCTAAGTTGGCAACACTGGCAGTGTTACATGTGATTATTGTTGCTACGTCTGATTGGTGAAACAGTCACATGGTACGTAGATCCACCGGCTGCATTTGTCTAAGAATATCTAATGTGTAGAATAAACATAAAGTAAGAGTAGCGTTTCTTCTTCATAAATCTACTCGAGCAAAAGTGAAAAGTATGGTGCAGTAAAACTACTCATAGAAGTAAATTTTTTTCAAAAAGTTACTCCAGTAAATATAACTCATTACTACCCACTCTGGAGATGAGGAAACATGAGAAAACAACTCTAGAAATTAATGGGTACGAACAGAATAAGAAAAAATCCTGGATCTGATTGAAATATGGAAAAATCCACTCAACTTAGATTTTATTTGTTTATACACCTAAGCAGAGGTCCTTGTTCAGGAGCCCAACAGTGCTGGGGTTTTGAACATCAGACCTTCTGATCACTTGACCAAGCCTTTAACCACTGAGTGACCCCTGACCCCTATGCCTGAGGCCTATTCTGTCTTTAATCAATATGAAAAGTTGCTCATGTTGGTGAATTGCTGTGGTTCAAGAGGATTAAAAATGTTTTTGGAAAACAATCACCAACACATTTTTGATCACAGCCCCACCGACGTGGCATTTTAACCTCATTAACACTGCAGGCTCTGATCCAGTCGTACAAGTGCAACACTGGAAATCAGAACCTTACACACAGACAACATTCCTGAGAAAGATCGTTAAATAATTATCACTTTATAACCGTTTTTAAACTCCTTGTTAATCTCTTTTGTTTTGCATAAAAAAAACCATAAAAACAAACAACTTCTGAACGCAGAATAATCGACTTAAAAAAAAGTAAAAAAACTTGAACGTTAACATGGACGGTGCTGCTACCAAGAGAGAAAGCAAAACAAACTCACAAGCACACAAACATAAAGAAACTGATTAGAGCTATAAAAAAAAAAAACGCTGCGGGAAATAAAAGCCGAAATATCGAAACTCCTTCCAAATAAGATTTCTGGAACGATAGAGGAGACCTTAACGAGCTTAACAGTGCGAGCCAAACCGATTCACACACTCACAATGCTGAAAGAGAGCGCAACCACACCCAACACACACATACAGTACACACATACACACACATACACAAACACGCACACACACACGTGCTTTAATTGCCTCTCAGCTTATGAACTTCCAATGAACCCTGATTGAATCCATGAAGAAGCTGCACGCGTCTGATCCGGAGAAGCTCGTTAACAGAAAACTTTAACTGTTCCAGAGGGAAGAACCTTAAGAGAGAGAGAAAGAGACACTAGAGAGACAATATCAGACAACAGTAGTGAGAGAGATACAGTAGGCACTTAAGGGGGGGGGGGGGAGAGAGAGACTAGAGAGAGATAGAAGAGAAAGACACTAGCGAGAGTAATGTGAGACACCAAAGAGAGAAAGAAATAGCAGAGAGGGACATTAGAGAGAGCAGGAAACTAGATACTCGTTATACCAAAGGGAAAAAAAACACTAGACAATGTCAGTAGAAAGAGGGACATTAAGTGTCACTAGAAAGAGAGAGAGAGAGAGAGAGAGAGACACTAGAGAGGAAAGACTCTTGGCAGAGACACTGGAGAAAAAGGTACAGATACAGTAGATACGCTAGGAAAGCGCATAGATAGATAGAAGAGAGAGAGAGAGAGAGCATTAAAGGCATTAAAGAGAAGGAGAGACATACGTAGAGATCCCTGAAGGACAGAGATACACTAATGGAAAGCCCACATAGAAAGAGAGAGAAACACTAAAGAGAGACAGGTATAGAAAGAGACACTACAGGAAGGCATTAATGAGAGAGAGACACACAAATTTCGTAGTCCCTGAGTGAGAGAGACACTATAGAAAAACACACAAAGTAAAAGAGACTAAAGAGAAAAGCATAAATAGAGACACTAGAGAGAGAGGGACAGAGATTAGTGAGAGAGACATGCCGAGAAAGACACTAGAGAGAAAGGTCTCGAGCAAGAGATAGAAAATTACATTAATGAGAAAGACCAGAGTGTGAGAGAGAGACACGAAAGAAAAACACAAATAAAGAGAGAGAGAGAGGGACACTAGAGGGAGAGACATTCGTTGAGAGAGACACTCAGAAAAAACACTGAATGAAAGAGAAATAAACTCACATAGAGTGAGACACTAAAGAGAGACAGGCTTGGATCGAGAGACTACAAAGAGACATTAATGGGAGAGATACACACGAAGAAAGACCTGCGTAGGAGAGACACTTGAAAAAAGAACACACTCTCTTTATGTGTGTGTTTTTCCCTAGTGTCTTTCTCACTCAGGTCTTTCACTAGAGAGACACTAGAGAGAAAGGTACTAGAGAAAAAGACTTAGATAGTCATACTAGAGAGAGAGAGAGAGACATCAATGAGACAGACACACACAGAGAAAGACCTGAGTGAGAGAGAGAGAGAGAGACACTAGAGAAAAAAACATAAAAGGGAGACACTAAAGTGTGAGACAAACAGAGACATACCTGAGTGAGAGAGACACACACATAAAGAGAGGCATTAAAGAGAGACACTAAATGGTGGAGGTAAATACATTATAGAGAGATATTATTGAGAGAGACACACAGAGAAAAACCTGTGTGCGAGACATAAGAGACAAAACACGCCCACAGAGAGACACTAAAGAGAGTGAAAAGAGAGACACTAGAGTGAAAGACATTGGTGAGAGACAGTAAAAAACTGACACAGAAAGAGACTGTTGAGATACACAGAGAGACACTAGAGAGAAGGACAGACACTGAGAGGGAGAGACAAAGAAACAGTTAGAGACAATAGGGGGAGACAGATACATTAGAGAGATACAAATAGACAGGAAGAAAAAGAGAGATAGCTGTCTAGTTCCATGGATTAAACACATTTTCATAATGAAGACCAGCTCATCTCTCCCTCCCTCTCTCTCTCTGTCTCTCTGTCTCTGTATTCATCGCGTCCTGTTGACTCTTCATTCTTTTCCGTTTTCATTTCTCCATCTGTCCTGCCGTGTGTCTGCATGCTTCGTCTCTCACTCAGTTTTCTTCCCTCCAGTGTTTTCCTTTTCATAGTCTACCACTCACTTTATCTTCTTCCTTGTTCTCACTTGTTTTCTCCGTTCCTTCATGCATGTGTGTGTGTGTGTGAGAGAGAGAGAGTGTGTGTGAGTGTGTGTGGACACATGGTAGGATCCTGAAAATTGAGAATGTCTCCTTGCTGATGAACATCTCTGGCCATCATCCTCGGCCTTCATCTGTTTCTGATTCTCGTCTCCGTCCTCTGTGAGTGTCTCTCGCTCTTTCCCTGCATGTGGAGGACGGACAGAAAGCCGCTTTGTGGTGGCTCGATGTATTCCAATCATAGAGATGTGAAATCAGATGTGACATCATTGCCAGATGTCCAGTGTACCTCAAAACACACCATTAACTTTATATACCTGAGCTGAAACTTTTAACCGTTAGCTCGAGACACTGATTAAATCCAACTGAGCTAAAAAAAAGTCTCAATTTTGTAAAATCCTTCTTTGTTGAAAGTTTTTTCCTAAAAATTCCCCACTTCAGATTTAGTTTATACTTTAACTCTGTTCATTTGCAAATGATACAAAGAAGGAATAAGACACTTTGTCTCATGCTGTCGTGGCAAAATAATAAGCAAAACTGATTATTTGTCTGGAACCAATTTTTTACCAATAATTAAAATGTTTTGTAATGAAATTCACTATAGACAGAGACAGAAAGAGAGAGAAAAAGAGAGATAAATGCTAGAGAGACACTAAAGAGAGACACTAGAGAGATAGTAGTGGGAGACACTTGTGAGATATCAAAGAAAGATATTAAAAAGATATTAGAAAGAGAGAGACACTAAAGAGATAGCAGAAAAAGAGACGAGATATACTAGAGAGAGACACTAAAGAGATAGCGGAAAAAGAGACGAGATATACTAGAGAGAGAC
>JAQMYJ010000040.1:2767374-2782804 GCA_030014305.1 Clarias laeviceps | reverse complement strand
ATATACTAGAGAGAGACACTAAAGAGATAGCGGAAAAAGAGACGAGATATACTAGAGAGAGACACTAAAGAGATAGCGGAAAAAGAGACGAGATATACTAGAGAGAGACACTAAAGAGATAGCGGAAAAAGAGACGAGATATACTAGAGAGAGACACTAAAGAGACACACTAAAGCACAGTAGAGAGTAGAGAGGCACTAGAGAGAAAGTTAGGAGACATTTGTGAGATAGCAAAGAGAGACATTAGAGATATATTGGAAAGAGAGACACTAGGGATAGAGAGAGAAATACTGGAGAGACAGTAGATACAAGGAAGAAAAGAGACAAGGGAGATACTAGAGAAATAACAGAGAGAGTGAGAGAGAATCGAGAGATAGTAGAGATATTAGGGTTAGTACAGTAACAGTAGTGAGAGAGACAGTGTAGAGAGACAATTGAAAAAGACACATATAGAGAGACACAATACGGAGAGACACACACAGAATGACACCAGAGAGACACTATAAAGACACATAGCATCTATTTCTCTCTTTTATACAGTCTGAGATTTCCTTGAAAGCAGTGTGTGCTCCTGATTCTGTGTGTGTGTGTGTGTCTGTGAAATTGGACATTTATGCTGCTAAATGACCATGAATTAGCATGAAATACTGGGTTATGCTTACACTGCTCCATGTAACTGGACCATGATGACTCCATGCATGCACACACACACACACACACACACTTTAATATCATCTCTGGACGCTCTCCTCCAGCCAAGTTTGCTCTAAGCTGTTGGCATTCAGGAGGTCAGTTGACAAAAGTCAAGTCTTGTTTGACCTCCGTCCTCTGTTTGCTTGCGCACTGTTTGCTCTCTGCCTTCATCCCTCGTTCCTTTTCTTCTCCCCCATTTTTACCCCCCCTGTCTTTCACTTCTTCACCCCGGCAGGAGAATTTGAACCGGGATCCTGGTGGGTAAGTCTGTTAACAAACATTAGGATCAGGCTGTTAGAGAAGTGAATAGAGAAGTGAATAGAGAAAGAGAGATAGAGAAAGAGAGGTTGATGTGCCAAGGAAGAGTAATGAAAAAAGGAGAACGAGATTTCTTGAAAACATATAAAATACATGAGAAAATATTGCTGAAAAAAATAAGAGAGGGATAAAGAGAAAAGATTTTAAAGAAGGCCTGAGTCTAAAGAGCATGCAGTCACATGACTGGATATAAACCCACAGGATTATAATGAGTCTTATATTAAAAAATATATATATTTAAACAATACATTACACAAGGTTTTTTATAATGACACTGAGATTTAATACTAAAATGAATGAATCATGAAACAGCTAAACTAAGTAAACTCTACAGTTTCTGCTCTAGGATTGGCTCAGATTTCATACTTAGTCAAGATCAAAGCAATCAGAAATTCGACACCAAATTATTTGTATCTAATCATAATTCAGGAAAACAAGGCGGGGTTTGTCGAGGATATACTCCGTGGCTCTCTTCATCACATTAGGGCTGAATTTCTGAATATTTACATCTGAATAAGTGACTTTAGTCTGAATGACAGATCGATGAAGCAGCTGAAAGCAGCTACTGATTAGTTTCCCTTAGGTCTACACCGTTCCCGTGTTTAGTAGGTGTTTAGTTCCTGCACTTAGACTCTACTCTGCCCGACTTAAACTGAGCTTAATTTAATCACGCTCTGGTTTCAGCCTCCTGCTTTTGGCTCTTGTTTGCTTCCCAGCGGTTTCCTCTAAGTGTAAATAAAACTGAGTACTTGTACTTTGTTACACACTTGTACACACTTACATCCGATGTATGAGCACAGATCATGTGTACAATTAAACTGATAAAAGCAGAGAGAGAAAGAGAGAGAGTGTTTTCGGGTTCTGTTCTTCTTTCCCGTTTGTTGTAGAGTTGAAGGATAATTTTTGTCCTTTGTGTTTGCCGTGACTGTGGCTGACAACAGTCAGGTTAATAAAGACAACCTTCTTATAGCCCTGGAGTGTTTTCTGATGAACGTTACAGAAAGCTTGAAAAATTGCAAGAAGTGTGTGTTACAGTAGGTACAGTGGCCGAGAAGTGCAAATCAAAATAACAAAACCAAAAACAAAATAAAGTCAAAAACAAAATAACAAAACTGAAACCAAAATAACAAAACTGAAAGCAAAATAAAGTCAAAAACAAAATAAAAAAAAACAAAAACAAAATAACAAATTCGAAAACAAATTAACAAATTCAAAAACATAATAACAAGACCGATAACAAAATAGCAAAACCGAAGACAATAACAAAACCGAAAAAAATTACAAAACCTAAAACAAAATAAACAAATTCAAACAAATTAACAAATCAGATTTGTAAAATAAACAAATTTTCCGGTTTGACTGAATAACAATACAAATAAAATTGAATTGAATTGAATTGAATCAACATCTGAAACTCTGGCCTCCCAGGAACTCATGTTTTAACATGTTAAAACAGCTTGTAACGAGGTCAGACTCGGGGGACGTGGCAATAACTCCCAGCCGCGTTCCTGTAACGTGTAAGTTGTGTTGGTGAATGATCGTGTGTACAGTTCCTACACACTTATAGTTCTCTTTCTCAAGTTATCCATCAATATTTTAATGATCAGGCATTGAATGTTAAAGAGAACGAGTGCAGGGATCACCTCAGTTGAGATCCTCAGTCATGGACGTACGGCCTCCTTCCTCATCCAGCAGAAATTTTATCACAAGTCCCGGTTTGACCCGAACGCCCCGTGCATTTGCTGTATTATTAAGTTTAAGTTGTTTTAGCGTATTCGGGGAGTGGTTCTGTATGTTACTGGAATCCTTCATTTTAAAAAACATGTCCACTGTCATTCACAAGCGTTCGTGTCCATGCACTGAAAGTATTAAAGAATTCACTAATGACTTCATAAAAGATACATTTTAATTTCTGATTCTACCTGCGTCTAAGTACAGCGTTTGATTTTATTTTGTTTTTAAGTTTGTTTTTGATTGGAAAAAAAGAGGATTTTTTCATGCTTCTGAAAAAAAAAAAAAAGTTATTTTGGTCAGATGTTTTTATCATCATACTCATCGGTACATCATGCATCAGATAGCGATGATATACTAAGACAAAATTCTGACAAAATGACATGAAATACAAACCATATGTACCTGTCCTGACGTCCCTACAACTCTGACTTGAGGACAAGACTCGGGAACGGATCTCGTTGTAACTTGGGGACGACCTGTAAATGCGATATAGCTGCGGTTGAGGAAGTGCCGAAGCTTTTCTGATGTTTTCCAGCGTGATAAGTCTTAATATGAAGTCTTTGCAGGGTGTCGACAATGTGGGAAGAAGCACGCGACCTTGAACAACACCCTCGGATATCAGTCCTCTGTGTTTAATATGAAGTTTAGGCATCAGCTCTTCAATAAGCGTCTCACTGTAACGAGCACTGTTGATTGATGAACCGTTTCCCCCCCCCCCCCGATGATGTTCCAATACTTCTGGCCCTCGAGAATCCCAGAAAACTGTAAGCGTTGATGAATTTTCCAGCTGATGGTCGACTTTTGAACTTTTTCTCGGTCTGCGGTTGAGGATGTTTCAGTTCCAGACTCTGCCGTTTACTCTCAGACTCGTAATGATGAATCTGTAATGATTCCCTTTAAGAAACTTTCACCTTCCTTAGAGTATCAGTACAAATTTTGATTGCAGATGAACTGAAGTCACACGTTCACACCTGCACAGCAGTGACTGGGAGCCTTAAACTGAAAGCGCTGATAAGACAGTGCAGACAACAGGAGTTTTAATATAACCGGGTGCAGATAATTTTTGACTCACCCTTGTATTTTGACTACTGTGTTACGGTCAAGCCAGTAAAACCATCATGAACTGAAATGGAAATAAATTGACTGAGACATCAAGACACATCCGAAATCTAGCAAAAATCGGCGCAGTCGCGAGGACGTGTCAGGATGAAATAGAAACCACAGAAAACGCTTTAGAGTTGTATGTTTTGGGCAGCGGACTCGCCTGAGACGTGCTTGACGCTTCAGCGTGCCAAGCGCCTATCAGATGCAAACATCGCTCACCTCCAGCGAGTCAAACCCACATTCCAGCACCCTGTAAAAATCCCTGGCAGTGGAGTGCACTTGGAAATGCAGTTTTTACAATTTTAGCTTCGGCTTTACGGCATCATGGAGGTGAGTGAGGAAAAAAAAAAAGGAGAGTCAGAGAAAGTATGCGAGCGCAGACATGAGGTCTGAAACGTTCCCAGAGGAGACAGGCTAGCCTATGTTTCATCTCATGTCCAATTCCGAATGTGCTGGAGGATTATGGGAAATTGAAGGAGACAGCGGTGATCATAAGTGTTTCGTGCTGGAGTGAGCTCACTAACACATCTTGAACATGACATTAGAGAGAGAGAGAGAGAGAGAGAGAGAGAGAGAAAATGGGCCACATTGGCATTTTTTGTGACACCCTGGAGAGACATGATCTACGCCTATTCATTTTTATTGAAGATATACTGTATATTCTCTTTATTCTCTAAAAGAAACTATTGGTGCCATTAAAAAAAATTAATAAATAATTATATATACAGTGGAACCTTGGATTACAAGTAAAACACTCGTAAACCAAATTGAATTTTCCCATAAGAAATAATGGAAACTCAAATTATTTGTTCCACAGCCCAAAAAATAAATACATAAAAATAATTAACACAAAATATTAAGTAAAAATAAAACAAATTAACCTGCACTTTACCTAAAATTTTTTAAAAATAAATCCAGACAGATAAGTGTTTCCGTTTGTGCGCGCAGGCGCTGTGTGTGTGTGTGTGTGTGTGTGTATGTGAATCTAAAGTACTGTAAGCTCCCCTCTCCCACTTCTCGTCTTACAGTTACCCTTCCTCCACTCTTTTCACACACGCGCGCACACAACAGAAACACTGTTTTATCTTTGCTCGTCTTGCGGAACACTCGCAATCCGCATTACTCGCAATCCGAGGTTTCACTGTATATATATGCATATGTACAGTATATACACATGTGTATCCAATAACTACCTGGACTCCATATTAACATCAATTAACCTCAACTGTTATGCTGAACTTCCAGCCTCCTAACACACAGTATGATGCAGATCAATTCCTGCTCTCCGTTTCACCCAGATGAGGTTGGGTTCCCTGTTGAGTCTGGTTCCTCTCAAGGTTTCTTCCTATTGCCATCTCAGGAAGTTTTTCCTGGCCACTGTCGCCCTCGGCGGTGCAAGGCGACAGTACCACCACTACGCCACCTTAATGAAGACCTTCCTTTCTTTAATCATGTTTTAGTGTCTATTTTGTCAAGTCGAGATTGTGTGTGAGAGTGAGATATTCTTAGCATTACTGGCTATTAAGTGAGCAGGAATGAAAGGATCGTGAAAGGGTTAACAGCTCTGCGTGTGAAATGAAAAAGTGTGGCGCGATGCCACCTGGGTTACGCCGTCCACATCTGCACTGACGCTCTAGCACAATTCAAAAACAGAGTTGGAGAAGAAAGGAGTCAATAAAACAACACACGCGATATTGATGGTGATGAAGCCAGCAGGGGGGAGGAGGGGTGTGATGTTTGGGGGGTGGGGGGACGATGGGAAGGGGGGTTAGCAGGGCATGAAAAGGGCAAGAAGAGAGAGAGAGAGAGAGAGAGAGAAGGATGATGAAGAAGAACCTATACTGTAATTAGTCTTATTTCTCACACTCAACCCTTGGCTACGATCATACACAACATCCATCATTCCTTTTTTGCCTCACGTGCACGCCGCTGTGTAACGCCAGCTGGAAACTGTGATCCTCACTTTTATAGTTTTCATTTTTTTCCCCCCCTAGTTTTTTCTGTAATTGTAATTGTGTTGCTGTGTTTTCTTTCTTCCCTTATTTATGTGTTTATTTTTTTCGAACAGTGTGCAAGCGTAACAAGGCAAAGCAGTTTCCCTCTGGGATTAATAAACTTCTTTGAATCTCGGTCCTTTTGTATCTTGAATGTTTTCTGGTGGTTTGCGCGAGGCTTATTTTGGGATTGTGGGTCTGGTAGACTCGGGATTAGACTTGGAATCCCTCAAATGTGTGTCATAAAATAAACAATCCCCTCCACCTCCCACCTCAAACTGCATACACACACACACACATGCAACACAGGAAAACAACAACACACTTCCACCCACACACAAGCTTTCTATCTTCTGTAAAATCCAAAACAAGGATGTCAGTGCACTAGTACATAGTGTGTTCTATATGAACAGAATAAAGTAGATTCGATCAGAATAGAACAGATTACAATAGACTTGATTCTAGCTGATTAGAGTTGTGTAGAACATAATAGAATAAAGGTTAAATAGAAAAAAGAGGAGTTGTAGAGAATATATTGGATCGGAGGACTATGGAATAAACAACACACACACACACACACACACACACACACACGCAAGAATTGCCACAAACTCTTACTAGATGATTGGCAACTGATCTAATCAGATGCGGTGTGATGGAGAGATTGGAGCATTGGAGATACAACTTCTGGATGACTAATACCACTACCATCAATGCAACCACCACAGCCACAACAAACGCTACTACATCCACCACAACCATTACCACAACCACCTATACAGTACCAACACTACCACCACCACCACCACAACCACCAGTACCACCACTTCCAACACTACCACAACCATTACAGCTACCATCAGTACCACCACCAACACTTCCACCATGTCTACCACAACCACCAGTACCACCACTACCAACACTCCCACCACTACCATTACCACAACCACCAGTGCCAACACTACCACCACCAATACTACCACAACCACCACCACTATCACCACCGCAACCATCAGTACCACCAATATCACTACCAGCGCCACCACAATTACCACAACGACCAGTACCAACACTACCACCACCAATACTACCACAACCACCACTACTAGCACCACCACAACCACCAGTACCACCAATATCACTACCAGCGCCACCACAACCATTTACAGCAACCATCAGTACCACCACTAACACCACCAACACTACCACCACCATTAAAACAAACCACCAGTACCAACACTACCACCACCATTACCACAACCACCAGTACCAACACTAGCACCACCATTACCACAACCACTGGTATCAACACTACCACTACCAACACTAACATCATGACTACCGTTACAGCAACCACTACCAACAATACTCCCATTATCACAACCACCACAACCACCAGTACCACCACTACCACTACCAACACTCCCACCACTACCATTACAACAACCACCACTACCACAAACACTACCGCCACCACAAACACTACCACAATTACCACACCCACCACCCATATCACCATCACCACAACAACAATAAACACCACAACCCCCACCATTACCAGCATCACAACCACCACCAGCACTACCACTACAAACACCATCAGTACAAGCACTTCCACCACTACCGCCACCATAACCACCACCAGTTGCTCTGTGTGTGTGTGTGTGTGTGTGTGTAATATTGAGTGTGTTAGTGCTAATGCTTACTCTGCCTATAAATCCTCTGTGAAGAGGGTTTATACTTTTTTTTAATGAGGCACATAAATTCAGGTCAAGTTTGTGCGTGAGAGAGAAAGTGAGTGTGGAAGAGTGAGAGAGAGTTTAAAACAACTCAATGACACTACTTTAAAAAAATAGATTAATGTGCACGTCTGCAATACCATTAAAATACACTGAATAAAGAAAAGGAGTTATTAAAGAAGACGTATTTTAAACTTTTGCCCTTGCTGTGACATTGAGGCTGTTTGGATTAAAGCCAAAATCAATTCAATTCGTCTGCAGATTATATTAATAAATCCAAATAAATCACTCAAACATTCAACTACCGGATGAATCTTAGGTGAACGCAAGGGTGGACTAACTGAATCAACACTTCCTGTGTGTGTGTGTGTGTGTGTGTGTGTGTGTGTGCGTGCACATGTGCAGGTTCTGTTTGCACTGAATCAGACGCTGCGGCAGCTTGAAGATGTCCGTGAGGGAAGTGTTCAGGGTCCCTTCACTACTGAGGATCTCATCTCACACTACAACTGTGGAGACCTCAGCTCCATCATTTTCAACCAGGACACCTCACAGGTATCAATACACACACACACACACACACACTCATGTTTAGTATCTAGCATTTTCAGGTCAACAATAGCAGTATTGGCCTTTTCATTTCGAAAAGTGAACTTTATACAAAGAGTTTAGTTCATAATTATGTAATTATGTTCATATTCTTCTCTATGGAAAAAAAATAGAAAATGTTTTTATTTGTTCCTTGGGGCACTAATAACAACAATCAGGTTTTCTTACAGAGCCATATTTATGCCTCTTCCAAATGGTTGAGATGTTGCTTTATGTTAAAAGTAGAAAAATCTATTTACAAATGGCAAAAAACAAAACACATCCATCTTATTGGATCCATCTTATTTCTCATGTTATGCTACAAATCTCAACTAACCTAAAAATGCAAACATTTTAATGAAACTGTGATATCGAGTGGATTTTTGCATCATAGCATTTCTCAATCGAGATGGCTCAATCAGGCTCAACTATTTTTTTTTCAATAAAATGCAGTGAATTAAAATGTGATCTACCAGAAAGTTAAGCAGGATTTTAAAAAAGTGACAAGAAATGTCCAAAAAAGCCTTTGTTTATTTTAATATGTTGTTTTGGCATTGGATCCACCTTATTTTTTGTGTTATGCTACAAATCTCAACTAAACTAAAAATGCATACATTTTAAAGACACAGCAATATCTAGTGGATTTTTTTCAGCATAGCATATCTCAACCGAGTGGTAGAGATGATGCAATCAGGCTAAGTTCAACATATTTTTTAATAAAATACAGTGAATTAAAATGTGATCTACCGCAAAGTTGAGTAGGACTTTAAAGGGGTTAAAATAAATGTCCAAAACAGATTTGTACGTTTTAAAGTGTAGTTTTGCCATTGGATCCACCTTATTTCTCATGTTATGCTACAAATCGCAACTAAACTAAAAATGTATACATTTTAAATAAACAGCGACATCTAGTGGATTCTTGTACCATAACATATCTCAACCAAGTGGTAGAGATGGCTCAATCAGACTAAGTTAAACACATTTTTTCAATAAAATACAGTGAATCAAAATTTTAAAGTTGCACAGCACTTTAAAAGGGAATGGCATTTGCCTTAAAACCTGTGGCAAGTTGTTGTGCGGATTTGAAGCCCTGCTGTCGCGACCCCTCGGAGAGAGCGGGCAAAAGACTAGCCATTATATATATATATATATATATATATATATATATATATATATGTATTCATTACATTTCACCCACTAGTGCCATTAAACAATAAAGAGTCCTCTTGGTATTCAAATGTAACAGAACTCTAAATGGCTGCTTTATTACCTATGAATACACTTATATTGTAAAGAAGTTACTTCAAGGCCTAGAAGTTAGAAATGCAGCCAGAAAATTTGAGGAAATATATTATGCTGGAAAAGAAGAGGAAGAAATAAAACAACTAGGTATGGGAATTCAGGGAATTTTGGTGTCGCCAATACATCTAACCGTAGAACCTGGAGGAACCGCACACAGAGACGGGGAGAACTTTTGGAACTTTACACCATCAGATCGAACCAGGAAACCTGGCGCTGTTACGCGGCATTCCTCTTCTTCATCGGCCACCCGTAGTTATAGTACACTCATAATAACTTTAAGATCGTATGAACTTTTGAACTGAAACAAAGAGAGAGAAGACATTCTGTAAAGGGATGTTTGGATGCTAACTGTATGGCAGCCCATTCGTCACTGTCTATACACACACACACACACACAAGCGCTCCGCACCAGTGTGCTCCAGTTTTATTGTGATAATGCACAGCTCAGTTAGGAATCTCTCAGATAAACACACAACTATGAAACTGTCTCACTGTCTCGCCGCTATGTCTCTTTCTTCCTCACTGTCTTTTTTCTTTTAAATTCAATCCAGTCGGCGAAGAACAAAAACGTGACCAGGCAACACTAAATGGCGAGCTCTTGCAATCCTGATTTGCTAACTATTACAAGGTTTTATTAATGAAAAAAAAAATCATACTTTTTATCTTTGTTGAACATCAAAGAAACAAGTTATCATGTGTGTTATAGCAGTTATGAAGTTGTTTTCTCAGCAGTTAACAGAAAAAACACTGTTACCCAGAAAGCGCCAACTTCTCAATCAAAAAAGTTGCGGCTTTACTTCTGACTGTTACAGTGCGCTGACGCTGGAGACTCCTTCCACAAATGTTACAGAAAACTTGACAATTAACACGTCTAATCCTGTTTATGTGGACTGTCCCCCTGTGAACAAGCTGCTACTATAGAAACGAGAGCGTAAGAGAATGAGCACGTTGATAAAAACGTGCGCTAAATGTAATCAACAATTTCTGGACCAATCAGAATGCAGAAGTCAGTATTTTAGTTCTCCTTAAAGTGTAAACTTCCCTTCTGTTTCTCAGCTCCCTCACTTCCTGAACAGTTCCCTGCTGGATCACGAGCGCTCCACGGCGCAGCAGATCGACAGCTACCTCCGGCAGGAGCTCATCTACAAGCGCAATGAGCGGATGGCGCACCGCGTCTCCGCCCTCCTTCGGAAGAGCCCTTCCCAGAGCTTCTTCTTCGCCTTCGGCGCGGGTGAGTTTCCACCTGCAGGTTCTCAAGAAACGGGTTCCGTTCTCGCCGAACGAAGCCGCACGCATCGCCCCGTCGTGTCTCTGACATTACTCATTACGTCCTATGGTCTCGCTTCAGCACAAGGAAAATATCTGAAGTGCATCGGTATTTGAGACGTCTGGCAGCGGAATAAACACTTGGCATCTGGTGTTAATTGTATGTTAGAAATGTTCATTGGTTTTCTTTTTGAAGAGAACTAAACAATAATAATGAAATAATAAATCACAATTCACACAGAGGCAATTGGACAAAGACGAACATTTTTTTCCACGCATATTTGTGCACGCATGACGTGCAAAGACGATTAAACAAAGGGAAATAATTATGACTGAGAGAATTGGTTAATTGGAACACTCGCTTTTCAGTCAGTTCTAGACATTCAGACAGGTTTAAACAAAAACAAAAACTCTTCCCTGCTTTTTGACCTATTACTGTTTTTATATTGGCTGGGGTTTAATCAAGCCCATTAGAATTGTCCCGCCCCCCCCCAATTGTGACCTCATATAAGCTAAACCCTCCCCCTGCCTTACTGCTCTGCTCTACTTCTCTATGCGCCACTCGGAGGCAGGAGTTTATTTTTTTGTATATTTCTACGCCATTAACTTACAGTGAGAAAGTGAAACACAAAGACTAGGGAACATAAATGAGAAACAACTGGACACTGACAAGTAGTGTGATGGGACTTTAATCCCTGCGCTAATTAGACTCCAACGTGATTCAGGTGCTCGTGGTCATGTGATATGGTGCGTGCAGTAAACATGTGATGTAACGTAAGGTAGTTTTGCATCTATACAAAGTATCGAATTCAAACCGACAATAACTGAATGATTTAAAACATCAAATACTTTCATCAAAAGACTAAATGGAAATGTTAAGACTCCCGCCGGGACACACTGTTTAAAAACACTGAATAGTAATAACTGTAATACTTAACGTCAGGTTTTATTGCCGAACTTTTACCCTGCAATAAACAAATCTAGTAAAACACACAGATTCATACACGCACACTCACACACACACATGCATACACACACACACACGCTTTGACAAGTTGCAATCAAAGTGATCCAGTTCTCATTCGATACAAATAAAAATGCTGTTGGCCCAGAAGCTGTGGTTGGAAGTTAACATGGACGTCACCCTGGAGATCTCTTACGCCTCCGTGCCTTTTTACTTTCTCTCTTTCAGTTCCATAACGGTTTGTTTCCCGTGTTAGATATTTTCAGGCATCGCTGCCACCCGAGTCGCGCCGATGTCCTGCTTTTGTCTTATTACAGGTGGCGCCGTTTTGTGCTGTATGATGAAGATCGACACTAGCATGGACGCCGTTGTGAACAATGAGTCCCTGCAGAATAAGGATGGATCAAATGATTAAATTTATGGCATGGTTATTGAAAACAAAGATGCAAAGATGAGAAGATGAGCTTGGCGTGTGCACATGGGGATTTCGGAGGGGACTAATGGCACTGATGACGTCACATCTAAACAGTGATTGGTTTCCCTATCGATTGGCTTTCCTATGTGATACGATCTGTTCCTGAGATGACCTCTTCAAGCGGACATGGACACATGTGTTCTCGGGCGCGGAATGATTGTGTTCTCACTGATCAAAACGAACCAGACTTTGGGATCAAGTGTTTTCAAAAACGTGTTTTCAAAAAATGTGTAAAAGTTAAAAGGTTTTTCAGGTGCTGTTAGTGTCTTTATATGGCCATTAATGCTCTACTAATAAACTTCTCAATTGGAAAAATCTGACCTGATCCGACCCGATGGGAATACAAGGGGTCAAAACTTTGATAATCTGTTTAAAAGGTAAATATTAGCCGTGTAAACACATAAGCTGATCGTTTCTCTCTAACATAACAAGTTTACGAGAACAAACACCTCTCTCTCCCACCTGGCTTTACTGCAGACTTTCATCCACTGTGACTCTGGCTGAGGAAGGAGAACCGATTGGCCCGTAGTCAAGCATCGAACCAATCACAAAAGAAACTGAATTCTTGTAACCAATCATTACGCAGAAGGCAGGATTTATCAGAGAAAAAAAAAGAAAGTCTAACCTAAGCTCAAAGTTCTTCTCCTTCTTCTATAATAATTCCTGCAGATTGAACGAAGTTAAATTCTGATTAAACACCTCTTACCGATCTTATCAGATCAGCGTCAAAGTGAAATCTCTAATAAAAATGATTTTGATCAGATTGTAATATTGAAATATTGTCCATGCAAACACAGATACTGACAAATGACCTCTGACTCTCATAAAGCATTTTGGTTTCTTCACTCCTTTTTTTTTTTTTTTTAATCTAAATGTGTAAGAATGTGCTGCCACCAGGATTCAGCCCCAACCACAAATATCGCCAGCCATTTAACTTAACATCTTTAACATTCAGACGTTAAATCTTGTTAGCATAGCTGTACTGCCTGCTATGAGGAACCGCCTCCTAATGCTAGCCAGGCAGGTACTGCACAGACGATCTGTGGGCCACATGCGGTATTTCTGCTCAAATAGCTGAACGCTCTGCTGAATATTATATAAATTAGAGAGAACGTAGCTTCCAACTCGGGAAAGTGGATAATGCGCTAATGTTCTGTAGCGTGTGCTCGGCTTTTGGCAGGAAGAAACTGAACAGGAGACAAATATCCAGGCCATGCTTCCCGGAGTTACACAAACACACAGATAAAAGCGTGAGTGAGAGAGAGAGAGAGAGAGAGAGAGAGCAAGTGTGCACTCGAACTGCTTTTTCAGTTAACGTTCCTCTCTAATGGAGCTCATGCTGTCTGAAGTGATGCAACAGGTACTAGAGACGGTTCTGCTCCAGATCCTCTAACCTGATCTGACCATTTGTGTCTGAGAAAGTGTGTGTGAGTGTGTGTGTGTGTGTGAGAGAGAGAGAGACAGCAAGAGTGAGAGAGAGAGCAATGCAACTGCAGAAAAAGTGTGTCTGGAAGACTCTGTTTCACACACACACACACACACACACACACATTTTGTTCATCATTGTACACACAGTTCTCGTGTGTGTCTCTTGAGTGTCGTAGCGTTATCCCTCTGTTAAACATTATGGTGGAGAACATCATGGCAAAAACAAAACAGTTGTTTGGGAAATTGTGGTCGTCTAGACTTTTTTTCCTTGAAGGACATATTTTGAGCTGCTTTTTGATAAAGCATTACAAACATTAAAAACATTTTAAAAAATTAACAATAACACCATCTTGGTGTTATTTGGTTCCCACTGTGACACCGGGGTGGTTCTGGTCCCTCAGGACGTGGTTCCACAGGACCCCTGGTGGTTTGCTTTGGTGTTTGGCAGCAGATCCTTTAAAGTCAGTCTCAAATACTTACAAACGCAATATGGAGGAACAATATTCAAAATTCAATTACAGTGATTATTATAGAACTTGAATAAAAAAAAAATATGGAAATTCATGAAGGTTAAATATCTAAAGTTCTTGTCAGCAATATACAGTGCTGTGAAAAAGTATTTGCGCCCTAATGATTTTTTTTGTTGCTGCATATTTGTCAGATTATCAAAAAAAAAAATGATATTAGACAAAGATAACCCGAATAGATACGAAATGCAGTTTTTAAATTATTCATTAATGAATATAATTAATAAATGATATATTAAGGGAAAAAACGCTGGTCAAACCTGGTTGCGTTATGTGAAAAAAGTAATATATTCAGCCAAAAATATTTATACATCAGGAAAAAAAAAGTGTATGATGTATATTATATAAATATAATATTCATAACATTATCATATACATGTATATCAATATATAACATGTAGCAATAAATTTCGTATAAAAATATTTATACAAGTGTGTATACATTTTTTTCTCTATATGCTTTTCTGTGACATGAGGCAAGAGTAGCTTGTTTATGTAACAGACTCAGAACTCATTTCCCCTCTCGTCTGTTCCAACCGCTCAGCATTCAGCATCAGCAGTAAACTAATCACCGGCCTGATCTTTTGTCATCATCTGCTAAGTTAGATGTTTTTATACTTGAATGATTCATAGGTTACTGTGTGGCTTAACAAACAAAACACATTCCTCTGAAACTGCTCAGGTACAACGACTGGACTGAAAATATGCGAGACAGAGAAGACCTTCAGGAAGCCTGGAGAACTGTTCCTCAAGACTAGATTATAAAGAGAGGGAAGTCTGGAGCTTTCACCAGACTTCCCTCTCTTTATAATCTGGAGCACATAATCTGGAAGAAATGTATGTGGGGGGGTCAAGACTTTTGCACAGTACTGTGTGTATACTGTACCACTACTTAAAGCTCGTATCAGCGATGATCTCGGAGATAAACTAAGATAAGCTGTTGTTCATCGAAACAGAGCTCGAGACCAGGACGCGCCACATCAGCCACGTCAGCACCCTGAGGAGAAGTGTGTTGTAGCCATTCGAATACATTTTCATCCAAACACACCTAAACAAACACACACACACACACACACACACACACACACAAGGACATGAGAGTATACAAGCAAACACTGGGTCTAATTACTGAAGTCACGCTTGTCTTATAAACTCTGAGCTACAACAACTTGATGCTGTAACTGCATGTAAATCAAAACACACACACACACACACACACACACACACACATTTCAGCAGGTTTTCATTTGCCCGCTTCTTTCACTGATCATCAGTGTTGTGCGTTTTTATTCAGAACATCT
>JAQMYJ010000040.1:2747710-2761577 GCA_030014305.1 Clarias laeviceps | reverse complement strand
CAAACCAAACTAAAACACAAAAGGAAACAAAATGGAGTCCGGGAGCATGGCGCCATCTGGTGGTTAACTGTGACACATACATAATGTACATAAATAATGTTATTTGTATGTAGCATGTATACAATTATTTGTTATTGGTTTTTTCCCAATGAAGCTCCATATAATACAAAATTATGGCTTAGCCACAAATTAAATTAGAAAAGTTTAAATGTACTACATCATACAACATCTTCCTACATTAAACCCATTTATCACATTAGGGCTTCATTATTAATGCTTACTAGGGCTGTAAGACTGGACTCAAGTTCATTTGACTCCGTCACTGGTCTCACTCCTCTCCATCATTGGACTCATTCGTCTCCATCATTGGTCTTATTCGTCTCTGTCATTGGTCTCATTCGTCTCCGTCACTGGTCTCACTGTTCTCCATCATTGGTCTTACTTGTCTCTATCATGGGTCCCACTTGTCATTGTTCTCATTCGTCTCTGTCATTGGTTTCACTTGTCTCCATCATTGGTCTCCCTCATCTCTGTCATTGGTCCCACTTTTCATTGTTCTCACTTGTCCCCGTCATTGGTCTCCCTCATCTCTGTCATTGGTCCCACTTTTCATTGTTCTCACTTGTCCCCATCATTGGTCTTATTTGTCTTTGTCACTGGTCTTACTTGTCTTCATCATTGGTCTTACTCACCTCCATCATTGGTCATTGCTCATCTCTGTCATTGGTCCCACTCGTCATTGGTCTCACTTGTCTCTGTCATTGGTCTCGCTTGTCTTCATCATTGTTCTCACTCGTCTCTGTCACTGGTCTCCTTGGTCTCCGTGATTGGTCCCGCTTGTCCTCGCCATTCGCCCCACTCATAAAAAAATAGCATGGACCAGATTTTAAAGAGCACTTTTTTGGACGATGTGGAGGATCAGCTGGAGCAGAAAGTGCACAGCCAGAAGCTCATGTCCATCAACAGTAGAACATTTTCTACTTCGGCTTCACCACTGGTCTTACCTGGACGGTGGGTGGGAAGTCTAGGGAAACATCTGTGAAGTTTTTTTTTTTTTTGCCATGTTCAACTCTGGCATCAGTAGCATTTGGAAATTCATGAACTAGAGGAACTGAGTGAGGATTGGTAGGTTAGTGGTGGTCTGTCTGAAAACACTCTTTCATACAGTGACAGAATTCACTTTGCCACAGTGTAAGGGTTTTATTTACATTTTATTGAACTTAACAACAAGAAGTCTAATCTGAAATATTAACCTGCTTTGTTTACTGCCTGCCTTGTTCTTGTTAATTTGCCATGAAACCGCAAATATGTATTGAGGCAAGAAATAATAACAATTTGCGTTTGCATTTGTCATGCTGCCGTTCAATCTGTTAAAAATTGACGATTCGGAACTTACTTTAGTTGCAATCATTTCTTTTTCATGCATTTAACATTCACTTTAACTCAATCTGTATCATGAACATGATGAGTAACTGGCTGGTTAGAGAGACGAGGCCGGTCCTGATTATGCTTCCCACTTTTCTGGTGGTTAGCAGCTCATTTCAGCACTTCGTAAACTCTTCATTTGTTTAAGCAATACTTGTGTGTGTCTTTGTGCGTTAAAAGTTCAAAATGAGTCAGAAGGAGTGTGTGCAAGCAGGAGAGTGTTTGTGAAATGTAGAGGAATGCACCCCCCCCCGACCCCCCCCCCCACACACACACACACAAAGACAGAATGTACCCTTAAGATTGTTTCCATGTCTTCATACTGACACCTGATGTTGTCCAGCCACCATTAAGCATTTGACCCCCCCCCTCCCTGTCTCTCTCTCTCTCTCTCTCTCTCTGTCCTCATGGTTCTGTCCCAGGAGCTGGCAGGAGACGGAAGGAACCACCGTGACGCAGAGCGTAGGAGGTCCTGAGCTGGTGACAGAGGGAACACCAGAACCTCCTGAGGTAGAAGAGGAGCGACCCCACCTGCTGGAGCCGGACAGTCTGAGTCAGTTGGAGGAGTTTGGGAAACACCAGCGCCCCCGGAAGGCCCAGAGGCCGCACAGCAGGCAGCGACTCTTCAGCGACCTGTGGGTGCGAATCGGATATAGGTAACGAGCTCGGCTTCTCACGGAGTGTGTGGTGACATCTGACATCCTTAGTGAAAAAACATGAGGAAGAGGAGGGACAGATGGAATATAATTATTATTATCATATTCAGCACAATAAGCACAGCAATGCTCTTCTGAGTAACGTATTATATTCAGGAATAATTAAAGTGTTCGTTTTGGTGATATCAGACTTACAGCTATTAATAATAATGTAACTGCAACACAGACTAAACAAATATCCCAAGCTTGACCCATCAGTAAAGTCATCAATTTACTGTAAGGTCCGAGTTTTTTATTTAGTCATCTTATCTTAGAACTTAATTGCCTATAATAAAGCCAAATACTCGGGAGAATGAGGACTGTGAGATCCAGGAATGAAGAAATTCGAGCGCATGTACTGTTGAATAAATATAAAAGGTGTTCAAATCAAACCGGGACTTTGGATTGTGCAGAATAACAGAATACAGTCCTGAGAGTATGAAACTCCCTTTATTTCTCTATATAATCCCCTGCTTCACTAATGCACTTATCACAGGGTTTCATTCTGATCGTCTGAAACGCCGGCGTCACAGGAAAATCCTTTAATGGCCCAAACATCTGTAAATGTCAAGCACCTTCATTCAGCAGACATTTCATCACAAGTCCACTTGTAAATTGTTATAAACATCGAAACTGCAGGATGAGAGTCTGTTTTTTTTTTTTTTTCAGATTTATTATAATATAAAAAATTTTATTAGATATAAATTTTAACATTTTCTGTTAAAAAGCAATTATTACTTTTGCACAATTAAAGTGTGCAAAAGTAATAATTGACTAATCAGTGACATCATTTATAAATGCTACATGATGTCTAGCAGTTTTAAACAAATAAAAAATAGCATGCTAGCCGGTGACATTCTTGAGTGACTTGAAATTTCTGTAAAACCTTTTGATTTATAAAACGATTATGAGAATCTCTAAAAATTATTAAAATCCAAGCGGTATTAGATGCAAACGATGTAAAACTGATCCACTATGTAATTTATAATAATAATAATAATACTAGTAATAATAATCCTAAACTACTCTTTTCCTGTTTCCTCACTTGCAGCACGACTTCACTTCCGAATGTACAGAGAACCGACGACTACGTGACCACGAGAACGTCGCTAAAGCTCCAGGAAGATCAGCAGAGGAGAAGATCGTCCTTTAGTAATTTACAGGAGACTCCGCCCCCCAGATCTACTGGCTCGGCCACGCCCACTCCGGGATACACGCTGCCTTTCATGATCACGTGCCTTCTCACACAAGTGCTGATGCGCTTCACGTCTTGACCACCAGAGGGAGCCAGAAACACACAAACTCCCACACAAAAAACAAACACAGACAATTGATTTTATTTTTTATTTTATTTTTTATTATTTTGTGTGCAATTATATTAAAAAGCAAAGAAAACAACAACAGGCTGCACATGAAGCAAAGCCTCATTTAAAATGAAATACATGATCTGATCTGATTGATCTTACAATTCTTGTATGAAATAAGAAACACCATTGACACTCTGTATTACTAAAATAAAATGAATGAATAATGAAAATAGCAATAAAAAAAGAATAAAACTAACACTTTTAACGACAAAGAATATTGTTGTTAAAATAAAATGACGCTCTGTGTCATGCTGTAATAGGAAAATAATCATTGACAGGGTAATGTGATGAATCCGTGTTACTGTTACAACACAAGCTGATTATTTTCTTTTAACGGCATGTCCTACGTGTTTTATTCCTCTCACACCAGAGCAATTTGCCAACAATTACTGCCATTTAAATCAATTTTAGAGCATCATCCGTGCCATTTATTCAGTAATTATGTTCAATATTGTAGAACGGCCATGAAACACATGATTTCACTTACCTTACAGCAGCTATAACTAGACTTTTTTTCTCGTGTTACAGAGAAACTGCAAACTGTAAATGCATTACTGTATATAACTGTATCTGGCTGTTGCAATGCACTGACACTGGAGACTCCTTCCATCAATGCTACATAAACAATTACAGACTTATTTTTAACCTGTTAAAGTGGAACACTTTTTGTACAAGTTCCTATGAACGAGCTATTAATATAGAAATAATAACATATTATAATAAACGCATTAATATTCACCTGAGAGCACTGCTGTTAGAGGAAATGTCCTGACCAATCAGAATCCAGAATTTCATTGACATGGTATTAAAATATCATTAAATGTTGTACTAAGTATGAACAGATTTTAGGCAATAGATACACCATTTTACACACGAAATGGTGCAATGCAAATACAAATGAAACATTTACGCCTAAAACCAATAGAAAGGGTAACATATATACTGTAGATGCAATAATAATAATAATAATAATCATGTGATAACTGACAGAGTTCGCACATTTATTTTTTTGTACAATTTTGTTCATAAAGAAATATTGTATATTTATTATTTCTTAGAGAATATATTTTCATGCATTTCTTAAATATAGAAAATATAATAAAAATGTAAAGACAAAAATTGAGTTTTTCTTTTAAATGTGTTTATAGATCATGTGTTTAGTGTGTGTGTTTGTACTCGGTTTGAAATGGAAATATTTGGCCAAAAGGTGTGTTTAAGACAAAGGAAGAATGTCACTAGTTTTACACGCATTCAGGCGTTAAAGGGCAAAAAATATTTTTTTCAGGTGATGCAATGTGTTTTTTTTTTTTTTTATATGAAGACAAATATAACTAATACAAATATAAAGCTTATCTGAGCCTTTTACAAGATGATTTTTAAAGCATCTACAATGAAAACATCTCTCAGTCTCTGAACATCTGCAGTATTTACAGTTATTGGAATTTGACTTACAGGCTAGTTCATTATGGGAATATAATATTTGAACGCTAGAAAATTAAGGCTACCTTGTGGTGTAGTATTTAGCACCGTAGCCTCGCACATCCAGGATCCAGTTTTGATTCCCGGCTCGGGGTCTGTGTGTATGTAGTTTGCATGTTCTCCCCGTGCTTGGTGGGTTTCCTCCGGGTGCCCTGGTTTCCTCCCACAGTCCAAAGACATGCAGATTAGGATGACTTGCATTCCCAAATTGTCCGTAATGTATGAATGTATGAAAATGTGTGCGTGTATGTGTGTGTGTGTCAGTTTGTGTGTGTGTGTGTACCCTTGGATGTATTGGCACCCTGTCCAGGGTGTACACTGCCTCGTCCCCAAAGTCTCCTGGGAAAGACTCCAGGCTTCCTGCGACCCTGTACAGGATAAATGCTAAAGTTATATAGAGAATGAGTAAATAAAGGATTGAACACTAGAAAAAATGTAACTCAATGTACGTTTTAAATTAGATAAAGTTCATTCCTTCTAGAGAAAAAACAGAAATTTCTCACTGTACGTGAGTCTTTTCTTCATCACTGAAACATGTTACTGAGATCTGGCCAGGACGATCATCAGCGAGCTCATCCAGAGACTTATTCAAATAGAGTGTGCCATAGAAGAAGAAGAAGAATTTTTTTATTTTATTTATATTTTAATTATAATTAATATATTTACTAAGAGTACAAGCGTTCTGTTTCAGTAATACTGTTTGTACCATTTTGTATTTAAACATTTATTGATGCTAACAGCAAATAACAAATGAAAAATCTCATTAAGAGGATGTTTGCCAATAGTTCTTAATAAACTAAAAATTATTTAAAAAACATAAAAAAATGATTAAATTATTGACAAACATTACATAAATTAACAATATATGTATATTACATATACTGTACTAAATTGCAACCTTTTGCAATTAAATAATTGCACAGGTCCATATTGTGATTTAGATTTTTATGACATTAATTGTGCCACACCATGTATTATATATATGTACTGTATATACATTTATACGGTCAAATTCAAAAAGTACTGCAGTGTACTAGGGTGAGTAGTTTAAAAATCGAGTACTGGTCTTAAGCCAGAAGTCACGAAAGTCTTGAGCCAGCTTTCATTCCTTCATATTAAATGAAATTAAATCATGTAGATTAAATGAAAGAAATGTTAGCAAATGTTTTACTGTGACAGGCTGCAAAGTGCCTAAAGACACAATTTAAAAACTGGTTGTTTATGTGACAACTTCAACAGCGACCTCATTTCCCCTCTCATCTGTTTCAACTACTCAACATTCAGCATCAGCAGTATAATAATCACCGGCCTGATCATCTGTCATCATCTGCACCTGTTTCTCACTCATGTCTTTAGTTAGAAGTTTTTTATGCTTAAGTGATTCACAGGTCTGAAAATGAGAGTCAAAAATTTGGCAAACATGAGAGACCAAAAAGGACCTTCAGGACGCCTGGAGAACTGGTCCCAATCCATCACAGGGCGAGAACACACATACATACACACACACACATACACACACACACACTCGCACACTCAGTCACACACTATGGGCAATTTGAGATCCAGACCCTGGAGGTGCAAGGCGACAATGTTAACCACTAAGCCACCAAGCGACCAGATAAAAATAATTACTTTACATTAAAATAAATTTTCACAAAAGCTGTACTTTAAAAAAAAGGAAAAAAAAAAAAGCAAACATTTAATACTGTGTGATACATAATGGATGTTGTACAAGTATTATAAAGATGTAAATATGTAAATATTGTAAAATACTGTATATTATAAGTTTAGTAAAACAGCATAGACAGTGTTAAAGCGAGGTTATAATAAAACACGCCATAACTAAGTGCCCCTCTGTGCTTAGTGGTTATGACTAACTGTAACACCAGCAGGTGGCGCTCGTGTCATGTCAATTTCTATTCACAACATCTCTTCACCATTTAGGAGTCAGTGTGTGTGTGTGTGTGCGTGTGTGTGTGTTTATCAAACGATACAGCGTTGTACAGAATTTAACAAAGACTGAAATATATATATTTTATACTATGCTGTGGTTTATTATTTAACACTGACTTTAAACTGAATAAGTATATAAACAAGAAAATAATAATCATGCTGCGATAAACACAAATATCACAACTAATGCTTTATTATTATTATTATTATTATTATTATTATTAATAATAATAATAATTATTATTATAATAATAATTAGTAATAATATACAATTAGTATTTAATTCAGCTCTAACTTCAGGGTGTTGAATCAAATAAAGTCATCAGATCCATTTATCATGATTCTTCTTCTTCTTCTTCTTCTTCTTCTTATTATTATTATTGCTTTTGTTGTTGTTGTAGCCAGACATTATTAGGATGATACTTCTGTGCTCCTACATAACATCTCTTTCAAGCTCCTGATAATCCTGAGGCTAAAAATCTTTAATCCGTTCCTTCATCTTCACTATCTCGAGTCTTTCCCGGGAACATTGCGGTCGATCGTGAATAATAATCCCAACATACACATTTGCACATCAAGGGGCAATTAAAAACAAACAGTTCACACACCTTGGAGACACGAGGACACTGAAGCCTGGAACCTGGCAATGGCAATGGGAATAATTCCGGGAAAAAAGTACAACAACAACAACAACAACAACAATAATAATAATAATAATAATAATAATAATATAGGCTAGCCATTTTTTGTTCTTTTGTTGTTTTTATTTTCCCAACAAGTGAACCTACAACATGTCAACATGTGAGCTGATATCGTGTTTAAACCAGTCTCTAATCTGATGTTTGATCATCCTAAGCAGGTCAGGATCATTCATTAGTCCCCAGAGGGTTGTGAGTTTAAACCCCAGCACCGACACAGAGCCTCTTTACGACCCTTCAGCTCTGCTCCTAACCTCTCAGCTTGTTTGGATTTTATTTAATATTATTTTGGTTTAAACAAACAAAGGTTTTTGTGCAGTGCAAAATGCAAAATGAAAAAAAAAAAAAAGCAAAATGTTATCCTGCATTCAATTGCGAGCTTCCTGCATTTTGCGGGAAAAATCACATATAATGACATTCCCGAAAGGGAGCAAAGTAGAAGCTCGTTACATGATGTGAGAAATCTGTAAACATGTGCATAAATCTGTAAATGTAAAAAAAAAAAAAAAAAAAAAAAAAATCAATTACATTCGAAAATCAAACATAAAAAATATTTCAGATTTTTGTCACATTACTTTACTTTAGGTCTTTGCTAGTGTTGGCATTGGTGCGTTCGATTAATGTATTATTTATATTTAAGGTTATTGGGTGTCGATCGTACATTTAAGGCGTTAACAATAAATGACTATATAACCATTTTAAAACAAGTTATAATTCTATAATTCATTAAGTAGGCTATTTAAACCTACTTATTATTTAAACACTTAATTAATTAGATAATCATAACTTGTTGAACATAAATAAGGTTAACATAAACATACCATAATCAAACTATTTGCATTTTTATTAAAACTTAACATATTTTCATTAAGTGAAAATTCTGCATTTAATGTAAATATGTTGATTTATGAATTATTTTTGTTCAATGTAATAATGTAATCATACAGAGCCTTTTATCGAATTATTCTGGATTTTGTTCCAATCACAGCCTACAACATAAACAACTGGTGATATTTACACACATCGCACAAAGTCAGATCATTTATTTATTTATTTAATAAAATTGCTAATTTACGACCTAATGTAGCTCACGTGTGCGTGTGTTTATGTTTCACACTTTCACAAATTTTCACTTTTATTCTAAACAGCATGCAGAGATTCATCTCACATGCAGCTCACTTGTGTGTGTGGGGGGGGGAGGGGGGGGTTCATCATCGTCATCATCATCAGCAGCAGCAGCAGCAGCTTGAGTCGCGGTTGCTACGGTAACGTGTTAAATATTGACACAAACGTGATAGTCACCATCTAATAACCCGGCATAATAATAAACAGTAACATCGGCTTCATCACATCACTCTGCTGTTGATTATTTTCCAATAACAGCACGACCCTAGAACTGTCATTACAACCGTTATTAACCTAAAATGCTCACATTTAGGATCATGGTTAGGAAATAATATTTAATTATATTTATCGTTCTATTTAGATCAAATTCAAAAGAAAAAGTTTTGTCTTAAAACGACTCCAAATTCACTTAAACCACTTCAGCGCTGTTATTTCCGTCAAAGTGACAATATGAACTAATCCCAGTAAAAATATTCAGTTTATCTTTTCTAATTAATCGAATTAATGCAGGTGTTTGTTTACATTGAGCAAGTAGTGCATTAGTAGATTATTTTAAAGTAGATTATTAAATCCGACACATAACTGTTCATAACATCACTTTTACTCAACATTTTGATTTCACTTACGGTGCAGGTTAAACTTCAGGCAGAAATGTTTTAAGACACGCCCACAGTTTAACGCCTGGTCAGGATGAGGTCAAAACTTGTGATTTATAATCTGGCATAAAACTGCTCATAACTTTACTCATACTCGACATTTATGGTGCAAATACCTAAGAACTGGCAAAGTTTCATTAAATTCTGTCCAACCAGTTTTGCATGATGCTGTGACAAAATCTGTCTGGACAGACATACGGAAAGACAGACAGGCAGATACAGAAATCTTTCTGGTTTCTGAAACATTTTACTGAGACTTTTTTCTGGTCTTCCAATGTATATAAAGATATCATTAAAAGAGTGAATTATGACCAATATACAGACAAAACCTTTCTTTTATTTATATAGATTAATATCTCATAATACACTATTTGTGCATTTATTGTTAGTTATTATATTTATTGTTATATTGTTATTGTTATAATTAAATTTTATAATGTGTTACTGTTTTATTTAACCAGCACGAAAAGACACACGCACGCACGCAAGCACACACACAAGCCTGTAACTCAATCAGGGATGGTTGCTATGGGAACGGATTATGGGCTGGCACAAAGGAGAGGAACAACTTTTTAAAGCAAACAGCTATTTCGGCTGTTAAGTCGAGACAGGACAATGTTTGCCTTCGCTAAAATACCATTTTGCCTGGGCTTTGGGGGCGCGCGCGGGATCAGCTCGCTGTGACCCCCTTCCCGTGTGCGCAAGCAGGAAAGAGCGCGTGCTGCATATAAATAAAAGATTACCATGGGGGGGGGGGGGGGGGGAAACAATTTCTAAGCAAAAGCATTTCCAATCTCTCTCTCTCTTTCTCACTCCTCACACAGGCAGTAATTAGTTGCGCAAGTCGTTTTGCGCCCTTTGAGTCGCGCCGTTTCACAAATGAAGGTTAAGTTTGTTTAACCGAGCTGGATTTGCCGGCCATGTTAAAGCATATAATGTGGCAGAGCCGAGACTTTGGCCACACACCTTCAGGCCCTCTAAATACCCACCAGCACCACACCCCCACCCCTGTTCCCTCTTATCCCACTATCAGTGTGTGTGTGTGTGTGTGTGTGTGTGTGTGTGTGTGTGTGGGCATGTTTTTATTTTTTGATGGGGACCAAATGTGGATAGAAATAGGAATATCTGACAGGTGTGACTTGGGATACATTTTGTCCTCATGAGGAAAACTCTTCAGGGCCTAAATGGGACACCAATTCTTCCCAAGGCATTACACTCCTAGGGGCAATTTGGAACAACCACGTCATCTAATGGCAGCACGGTGTTGTAGGGGTTAACATTGTGGCGTTGCATCTCCAGGGTCGGGTTTTGATTCCCGCCTTTGTGTGCAGTGTGCATGAAGATTGTGTGCATGAAGTTTGCATGTTCTCCTGGTGGGTGGTTGGTGGGTTTCCTCCGGGTACTTCGGTTTCCTCCCACAATCCAAAGACATGCAAATTACTGTAGGCTAATTGGTGTTTTCAAATAGTTTGTGTATATGTGTGTGAATGTTGACCAGAGGTCCCACCATGGTCGTAAAATGGGAATAAATAAAATAGTAATCACCATTGGCGTCCACGGTCTGTAGTTGGGCTACAGAGGTTCCTAGATGAATGGCTGTCATCTATTAGCATGATTTTGGAAGGTGAGAGAAAACCCAGAGAACCCCCACAGCGGCATAGGGGGAACAGAGGAAAAACCACAATGACAGTAATCCAAACTCTAGATTAGACCACCTAATGTATTTTAATTAAAATAAAAGAAACTAAAAGATCTAACATTTTCCTTGTTCATTACAAAGTTTAAGATAATTTTTTTTAATCCAGTGAAGATGTACAGTATGTGTTGACTTGATTGCATCATGCAAATCCTGCAGATTTTATCCTTAATTGTAATGCATCCCAATGGTTTTCTGTTGGACTCATATCCAGTGACTGGGCTGCTACTGAAGTTCACTGAACTCATTGTCGTGCTCGTGAGATGATTTTGCTTTGTGACATAATACATTTTGCTAGAAGATGGATAAATTGCATGCACAAAGAAATGCATATAAACTAACAATAACAGGCCAATGTCAAACCGGCTGGTGCGATGATTCAAGCAATGACTGATGGGTATTTTCTAGCCCAAAGTGTGCCAAGAAAAACATTCCCCACATCATTACTATACACCACCTCCAGCAACCTGGACTGCTGACACAAGGCAGGTTCGGTCCACAAACTCAGGCTGTTGTTGCCAAATTCTGACCTTCATCAGCAATTGAGATTCATCAGACCAGGCTGTGTTTATCTTGTCTTCATCTGTCCAGTTTTGGTAAACCTGTGCCCAATGCAGCTTCAGCTTCCTGTTCATAACTAACAATCCAATGTGGTTTATTCAGTTGCAGCCAATCCACCTCAAGGTTCAACGTCTCATGTGTCCTGCCATGCTTTTCTGCTCAGCACAATAGTACAGAGTGGTTATCTGGGCTGACGTAGCCTTCGTGTCAGCTCAAACCCGCCACATGATGAGCCGAGCAGACAATTGCATTAAAGAGTAAGTGCACAGATGTTCCCAATAAAGAGAGAGATCTCCAGTTTGGCCTAAGGGTGTACAATGTTTTGCACTCGATGTAGTCTATATGATAGTGTAACACATTGGATAGCATGTTAAAGAATACAGATAAAATATGCAACAAGGTTTTGTATTGTTTCAATCTGCAACACACACACACACATCAAAACTGTGCAGCTGTCAAAGGCTCCATGTATGCAAATTACATTATGAGACAAATATTTGGCCAGAGAGAGAGAGAGAGTGTGTGTGTGTGTGTGTGTGTGTGTGTGTGTGTGTGTGTGTGTGTAGGTGAAGACGTTGTGGTTCACAGGTTTTCTCGACGTTTCACCGCTTCATTCTCTCCTGACGAGGGGCACTTCAGAGTGCGCACTCCGCTCCCTCTCTTTGATACCGCCAGCAGCTTGAGAGAGAGTGCACTCCAAAACAGACGCGGGCAAATTTATGCCTCAAAAAAAAAGAGAGAAAAAAAGAGGGAAAAATGGCCTACTCTGGCAGACGAGAGAGAGAGAGAGAGACACACACACATGCACACACACTCACACACGTGGTGGTGAGCTTTGATAATCCTGCCATGACAATCCCGCCTATAATGATGTATGATAATTACATACACATGAAAGCTGCTCTACAGAGAGAGCCTGGGGGAAAAGGAGAGAAAATAACAAATATGACTTTATCCAAAAGATACTCAGCGTAATGAATTCTGCCTTTAATAAACATGTATTTGATTCTATTCGAGACTACAAAGAGGCCCGAGGCATCATTTGACCCAGAAATGGTATGGGGCTAAAAAGGTTTACAGATTAGCAGGAACATTTTATTCACACTGAATAATGGGGCTGGATGGAGAGGTGCTGGTTGCCAGGTTGACACATTCCCTGTGTGATTTTTGGGATGCTTTTTGACATATCCGGGGTTTAGCCTTTGTTTGGACATAACCCTGGGACCTACTCCTTTTCAGTGTGATTCTTTTGGCACGCATTCGGGTATGAGAGTGTCATAGCGATGAGTGTTTGTAGAGCTGTGAGTTAGCTGCTAAGCTAAGCCTAAGGATGAGACTGTAGTGCTGCAAAACAGAGAACACAAATGCTGGATGTGACACAAACTTTATTTATAGTTATGATCATAGGCGGCACAGTGGCTTGGTAGTTAACAGTGTCGCCTCGCACCTCCAGGTTCTGGGTTTGATTCCCGCCTCTGGGTCTGTGTGCATGTGTGAGTTTTGCATGCAGGTTAGGCTAATTAGCGTTCCCAAATTGCCCATAGTGTTTGTGATTGTGTGCACGTATGTGTGTGTGCGTGCACTGCAATGGATTGGCACCATGTCCAGGGTGTACCCCGCCTCGTACCCTAAGTCCCCTTTGATAGGCTCCAGGCCCCCCCTATACAGGACAAAGAGGTATAGATGACGAGTCAGTGAGTTATAATTTTTATAATTTCACCACATCGACACTTGGAAACAAACAATCAGCGACTGATTGGTGAATGGACGACACCATTGTGCAACTCGCAGTAAAGAACTTAATGCTGTAGGGATTACGCTAGGTATGTTTAGAGACTGTACATTATATACTGTAGCACTATGGGACATTAAGATTCAGGTTTTTGTTGTGTGTATCTTATAGCACAGTGAAATAATTTTTCTTGCATATTCCAGTTAGGAAGTTGGGGTCAGAGCACAGGCTCAGCCAGGATACAGCGCCCCCTAGAGCAGATAGGGTTAACTGTTGGAACCAGCATTGCCCGCAAAGCCGCATCGTGTCATAACTGGCCACTATATTACCACATTAGTCAGTACTACAAATTGATTAGTTTGCTTTAATCCCTAATGTGCAAAAACATAAGAAATCAAAAACACACCATGCAGGACAGACGAGCTCTACAGAGGGTGGTGCGATCAGCTGAGCGCATCATCCGCACCGAGCTCCCTGACC
>JAQMYJ010000040.1:2727431-2747609 GCA_030014305.1 Clarias laeviceps | reverse complement strand
TGGCGGTCGTATAAGCATTTCACTGCATATCGTACTGTGTATGACTGTGTATGTGACAAATAAAATTTTAATTTGAAACACAACAGCAAAATCAAAAACACAATGACATTAACTCAGAACGGAAACAAAGTTAATTTATAGTTAGAAATGATCTAAGTGTTCACTTTGTGCCAGCTCTGCTGCTGGTGATTTTTGTGACTTCGCCACACCGACATTTGGAAACAATCAATCCAATCTGGCAACCCTGATGAGCTGAGTAGACAACTGCATTAAAGAGAGTGTGTACAGTACAGATGTTCCCAATAAAGAGAGAGATCTTCAATCTCTCGATGTAGCCAATATGATAATATCACACATTGGACAACATGTTAAAGAATACAGATAAATTATGCAACAATGTTTTACAGTATTTTAATCTGCAACACAAACACAAACACATCAAAACTGTGCATTTTTGTGATTTCGCTACACTGACATTTGGAAACAATCGATACAATCTGGCAACTTTGAAGACTGGTGACTTGAAGTTGGGTCAGAGCGCAGGGTCACCCAGGATACCCAGGAGTCCCTGAAGCATATTTAAGGGTCTAACAGTGGGAACTTGCCAGTGCTGGGGCTTAAACCAATGACCTTCTGATCAGTAACACTGAGTCACACCTGTTTGAGGCACCACTGCCCACAAAACAATCAACCACGGCATTGTGTCATAACGCGACACTACATTATATTACCTCCTAGCTGGTAAGTTGATTAGTTGGCTATAACAGCACTATGATGTCATAGGACATTAACTCAAAACGGAAACAATTTGGTTTCTGATTGGTTCCTTCCAGCCAGTCAAAAACAAGCATGCGGTGTTCAATAAGGACCTCAATTTTTCATTTTGTGTGAATACAGGCCACACTAGCCAATTAGAAACCAGAATATGATCTCCAATAAGGATCCATTTGTTCTGATTTGAGTTAATGTTGTCATGCAAGTGTTGAGTTTTAACAGCTAGTTAAATATAAAGCAATTGAAATATTTCAATGTATTAATGAACAAAACATCAAGCTTTCAAAAGGAAGAAGGAGAGGTCGAGGTTAGACGGGCAGGGTGAGACAGACGGCTGGGGAAAAGAAGAAAGTGGGATGTGTGTTTGACCATCGGGGTGTTTGCTCAGAGTCAGACATCAACGCTTGCAAACCGCAAACACACTCACACACACTACTCACACACATGGCATAGCCTTCATCTCACCGGGGACTGACATAGAGGTCAGGGAGAAGGTGGAGGTCAAATGGGCCTGGCTCGCAACCCGCTAATAGGACAGCTTACGTGCAAGTGTGTTTGTGTGTGCGAAGGAGGACGCTAAATACTTGCTGCACAAACACACAGCCCTGCCTCTGCACACACACTTTAAGGTCAGGGTGTAGGATGAGATCTTGAAGTGCACATGGTTTTAGAATTTAAATATTTTCCCATCAGTCAGTCTCCTCGACACCTGCTCGACAGCTCGGAGGATCATGGGAAACGATGATGTAAGCTACCGGCAATGAGTTGAGAAGAAAGAGGAGGACGTTTATTCTGAGACCTGTGTGAGTTGAATTAAGGACGAGGCAAGGGCGTTGGAGACACGCAGACGCAAACACAAACACACAGACACAGACAGGACACACTGTGATGTGCGGCAGGTTTATTTTGACTCCATTAGGTAAAGTCCTTTATCAGGTCGTCCAGGTGCAGCCAGGTGTATCCAGGAAACCCCAAGGCCAGGCTGCTGTTAAAACCACGACAGTCAAGGTAACAAGTAATTACCACACATGCTCGTAAAGGAGACATGTTTGTCCAGCGCTGAAGATGGGCCTGTGTTTACAACGAGACAAGGGACACTCACTGCTTAGGGAAAAAAATCTGACAGAAAAAAAAAAAATCAAAATACACCTGTATGTCATTTTAAACACATATGATGCACAAAATAATACATAATACAATAATAATACTAATTTTATATCACAGTTCTGTATAAGTCTTGAATCTGGAGATATTTCTGGCTGTAATTCAAATCACATCTTTATATTGGATTAATTCCATTTTCCATGTTGTGTTTCCATAGCAACAGCTCATTCACAGCAACTTCATCCAAGACTAATGAAAATTCAAAAAACCAACAAAGCACTTTTAATATGGTGAAGTTTTCCGTAAGCAGGTGTTTATTTAACATTTACAGAAGGAGTCTCCAGTGTCGGTGTGTTCAGAGGTCTCCCACGTCTTCAGGCACAGGGGGTTGTTTTGTCTTATTGAGAGAGAGGGAAATAAAAAGACACTAGAGAAGGAAGGACTGTTTGTAGCTTTTTTGCACAAATTATGTCAGTTTGGGCCAAATATGTTCTGTTGCTAGAACATTCAAGAATAAAGCTTCAATAAATAAACCAAGAGATTATTGTACACATTAATTGTACACATTAATACACATTTATTGTACACATATTTGTATAATGTAATTATTTTTAATGTAAAATGTTGTGGAATACACTTTTTTTTTTATGTTTGACAATCACAGCTTTAAACTAAAGTTATAAGTTTAAGAGTATTTCCAGCTTCTTCAAAGTGACTAACAGCATAATTAGTAACTAACTTCTTAACTGCAAGATACAGTACTGTTTTTTTTTTTTTTTTTCAATTCCTGATTTTGCTGAACTACAGGAAGCTACATAGATCGCTACCACTATACCAGCTGTCATTTAGCAATAACGTTTAAAAGTGCTCTAATTCAAATGACATCTTTATACGGGATTAATTCCATTTCTCATGTTGTGTTTCCATAACAACAGCTCATTCACAGCAACTTCATCCAAGACTAATGAAAATTCCTGAAAACAACAAAACACTTTTGATATGGTGAAGTTTTCTTTGTAACTTTAGGGTCAAATTATAAATGCTAGTACACTGTTCGCTTCTTTCACTTGCGACATGCTAATAGTGAGTTCAGTGCTGTAACGTTAATTTTCTGGCCAATTTAGCAAGTTAGCAAGGAGGTGATCGCTTAAAACCCCGATATATTTTAGATCCAGTGCTAAGATTTTGATGAAGAGGCTAAATGCTAAAATCTAATTTAATTTGCTTATAATGTAGAAATATACATAGCTCATACAAACCCCAAATATTTTAACATTAGCCAGATAATGTGCAACTAGCCAGCTTGAGTAAGATCCTTTACCCTTAACTGCTCAGATATGATGGAGCATTGAGCTGGCAACCTTAAACGACAGATACAGTATCTCTCCAGGGAGGAAAATATTTGTCAGTCAATGACACTTTGGGTGGAGCCTTTACGTACAGTATCTGCAGCTAATCATGCTAATTCTTTTAATGACAAATTCTGTTCCTTTTACAAGTTTGTCCTAAGGGTGTACAAACTTTTGCACTTGACTCAACAGGCTACAGCTATCACTCCTGATGTTCTCTGGAGCACTAATGCAGGCAGTAGAAATGCATGGACTGTGTCCTGGGTGTTTAGCCATGTTCCAGGTCTTTGTCATTCTCCTGTATGAACACATCCTTCTCCTTTCCACTCCCTCTTTCTTTTCCTCCCTCCTTTCCACGTTTTAAGTGTTTCTGGCTCGGATCAGCTGCAGCTCTTTGGATGTTTGATTGCAGGATGATAAGGGCGGCATCACGGGAGAGGCAATAATAATAAAGAAGTTAATGTGGCCAAAGGGCAGAGACAGCTGAATGAGCAAACAGTTCCCCACGACACACACACACAAACACACACACACACACACACAATCACACAAAACAAAGAAAAGAGAGAGCATTAGGGTCATTCATATACCAAAGGTAAGTCACATGCAATCTATTTAAATCTTAAACCCTTCAAAACTTTTTTGCAAGCAAACCGGTGAAGCAACACTGACTTGGACCAGCAGGAGTGATTTTACATGAGTGAAGTCGGACCACATGATGCCTCCATCCCACTTTTAGACACTGCCTCATTTTAGTGGCACACTGTAAGACATCAATAAATAAAATCTGGGCCAAATTCTACAACAGACTGTACGCTAGTGTACAGATCACAATCACACAATGAAGATCATCTGACAATGGATCCGTGATTAGAGAAAAAGACTCAGCTTACATTATTGATTAGTGCGATCCAGACCATCCTCTGGTTCCTCTTGAAATACAACCGTTCTTTCAAGTGAGCTTGAATTTTCTGTGTATTAGCATGTTTTATTTATCACCATGGCCAATAGCTACTAGCGATCCTGTATCCTGAGTTCGCCTCCCTCCTAGTGGTGAAGCTTAGAAGAGTCATAGCAATGCTAACAGTTTGTGAGACTGCCCAAACTTTGTCATTTTTAAATGTCACATTACTGTATATATTCTTAAAAAACAAAACTTATACAATGGCCATTTTTTTTACTGTACACAATAAACCTGGATTTTGCACTAGTGTTGTTAATGTATTTATTTATTATTATTATTTTTTTTTTACACATGTAAGTCAGTTTTGTATGTGTGATCATTTTGGCTTTAAGTTCATAAGAACAAACTCTTATTGATTTTTATTATGTGTAATGGTTCATTTTTCAAAAATCATTATTCACTTATACATTGTATATATATATATATATATATATATATATTCACAGCGCATGCTCTATTCATTTTCGTGTTTACCTGATCGTACTTCTAATCATACTTAATTTATTACCTTTTGTTTTATTTTAATTGCTATAGTTATTTGTTATAAACAGTTTCATGGACTGCTTTGTAATATGTGAATGACATGAAAAGTAAGTTCTTATGAGGAATATGACAAAAAGCTTTTAAAAAAAAAGTTGTCATGATGCACGTATAGCAAAACTATATTAGAGCCACAGTATAATTAAGTATGAATTATTTATTTTAAAAAACAACAACAACAACAGTAGTGTTGTAGGAATACCACAAGTTAACCTGACATTTGTAACCTGCACAATTAATACTATTTGTACTGTTGTCACTTTGCCACACATAAAATTGCACATCTAGGTTGCACTGCAATTAACTTAATTTCACTTATTAGTTCCCTTTTATTTTTTTGTGAACTTGTGATTTGTATGCTTTATTTACATATATGCTTCTTATATATCTTGTTGTTTTTTGTTCTTAGCATTGCACGAATAGCTTCTGGTCAGTTCTCACATTATCACCCTGTGTATACTGATACAAATTGCAGCTGTCTCTACTGGGGTGAATAAAGTATCTATCTATCTATCTATCTATCTATCTATCTATCTATCTATCTATCTATCTATCTATCTGTCTGTCTGTCTGTCTGTCTGTCTGTCTATCTTTCTGTCTATCTACAGAATTGTGCATCATATCATTATAACAATAATAACCATTTGATCTTAATTTTCATTAGTGTTATTATTAGAATTATTATTTTTAAAATTAATTTTATATTTATAAATATTTATATTTAAGTCTTGTAAACTGTTCTGTTAGTTTTACAATTCCAGACATTTTCAAAATGCTCCTAAGATCCATTGATTGAATGTTTTATGTACAATCTCACTATGTTTTCAAATTTTGCCCAAATTGAACATCTTGCACAAAAACACTGTTGTACTTCATGTTGTATTTTTTTATTTTTTCCCCCTTTTCTCAAATCATCCGACTGCCTGGACTATGTCAATTTTTTTTTCATTCAGCGAGGATCATTTTTAACTACCCCTTGATTTTACCAGGGCACTGGATCCACCTTAGACCCTCCTGTGAGTTCTTGAAAATAAACAGCAAAACAGCTTAATCATGCACTGCTGGCACACACACACATACACAGATACACACACACACACAGACACAGGTCCGTCTTTTCGTGCACTTCATTTCCTCACCTTCGACAATTCGACAATCACTTGTTTGTTTCCATTTGCAAACAAACAAGCATGCGAGCAAAATAGTGCCCATTGACACCAATAACTTCTCTCTCTCTCTCTCTCTCTCTCTTCATCTCTATGCCCTGCTTATAGCTCTAAACCCCGCCGGTCTCGCACTCTTGGGGTGATTTCACTCCTCCGCACGCGGTGTTATAAATTCAGCTCTTGCTCGTGCAAGCCTGATTGAAGTGACGACCCTGATTCCGCTGCCTTTCCACATGGAGGGTGCTATAGCAAATGGCCCAATGGCTGTGTTTGGATAACACTGACCTTCTCCCGCCGCAGCTCGGCCCTAAGTGAGCACGGCTTTATGGCTCTCCTAAGTGGAAGGGCAAAAAAAAGCAAATTGATCAATTCAAAAGCTGTGTCAGAGAGAGAAAAGAAGACAGATGGCGATGGAATTGTAATTTCCACTACTCTCTCTTGTTCTCTCTTTCTCTCTCTCATTCTGTGGACCAAATGTGACAGCCATCAGATTGAATTGCAATAGAACGCATGACGAATTGCATGCACGCAAACGGAGAGCCATTTGCATGGCAGAATACCCCTCGGTTACCCGGGCGACCGTGAGCGCGAGGAGCAGGAAATACTTTCTGTGCACCTTTGTAGAAATACAGAATGCTCTAACTAACCCTGATTTATAATTTCAATAATAATAAAAAAAAAAACATCTGTCTGTCAAAGCCAAGTGTGTGAGTACGGGTTTACACTAGAGGATAAGACAGTGAAGAGATGATTGAGATGTTTCATAGCTACGGATCAGGAATACCCATGGTTCTTATAAGCAACAAGTCCATCATGCAGTATAGGCCATTTTATGCCCAAATCTAAGACATTTTTCACAATATTGGAATAGTGCCGTATGTCTGCTTTGTTTCCCAAATTTAACCATTTTTGACCCAAACTGTTCTCTGATCATCACCTAACAAGGACTATATGAAACAAATCAAGGCAACATTACCCAACTATCCAGCATTTTGTGGATAAAATGTGGGCTCAAGATGAAGCAGCTACTCTGGGTTTATGGTACTCTAAAAAGTTTACAAATTATTATTATTATTATCATCAGGTTTGCACATATTGTGTTATTTCCCCAGCATAATGTAGACTTTCGGAACACCTTGTACTGTTTTCTTGTATTTGGCTATACAGACCAAAAATAAATCTCTCTAATCTGCTCTAAAAAGGTACAACTACTGAAGACTAACTTTTTTCCACCTCATGCCTATTTATGGGCAGATTGCAATCATTTTTATAATCAGTTTTACAATCCGGAAATTGGTCTCACATGTGAAAGCTGGGCTAAGTCGATCTATAAAATGATTGTGTTAATGATCTGTTTCAGGTTAGGAAAAAAAATAAATATGCAACATGTGAGGTACATTTCTAAAGATTTCCATCAGATTCATGTGGTAGGTTTCCTTTAGGGATTTTATGACTACCACCACCAGAACCCAGTTCTTTCAGAGGGTATGATTAGCAGCAAAATAAAATTAGCTACACCATGAGGAACCATTAGAAACCTCACGTTCCATTAAACTACCATTACAAACCACTAAAATTTGAAAGAAACCACTAGAAATTATAGTAGTTTGTACTGGTTGTATCAGTTCCGATAGATAGATAGATAGATAGATAGATAGATAGATAGATGAAGTTTATAATCTCAGTGTTTTGTTGTGTTTGTCACTGAAGTTCTGTTTCTGTGGAACATTGTTTGAGGTTGTTAAAAAGTTATGAGCAGCGCAATGATACCTAGAAGCTGTAAAACATCCCTCCATCATGTGACGTGATTAAAAAATTTACTTACTGAGAAAAAGGAGGAAGGAGGGAGGTACCAGAAAAGAGCTGGTTGTAGCTCTCCTCCTCCTGATGGTGTTGTTTTTTAATTAACACAGTGGAGAGGGAGAGGCATGAACACACACACACCGGGGTTAACGACGTGCTGGAGTCAGCTGAAACACACACACACACACACACACCGCAGTTAGAGAATCTTATTTGTTTTAATCGGAGAATCAGTTTTGTTGCTTTGTTTTTAGAACGAGTTTCTTGTTTTGTTTTACATCAGGGTTAAAATATTCACAATGGATTAATAAATTACACAAAACCTAAACAAAGTCAGGTGCTTCTTTTTTTCATTTCAAATTGAATTTTTTTTTGATTGTTTCTTTTTTTTTGGCTACAAATTTTGGAGCCCAAAACAAACGAATAAACCAGGAAAACTGACAGACGCGAAGATTAATCGTATTAATCGTGTTTTACATGCGCGGGAAATTTCACTGTTTACATTTAAAATGCAATTTAAAGAACGTTTTCAAGCAAACATTTATTATTAGCGCATAAACATGGACCTAATCATAAAGTGTACTCTTTATCTATAATTTTGTGTGTTATTTATTTATTTATTTATTGGCTTTGCTTTTGTTTGGTTTTACGGATATTAACGTGGAAGGGATTGAAAATAGACAAACGGGATGGAAAATAACTCTATGGGAAAAAATGAAGTGCAGTATAAAAACATTATTATTATTATTATTATTATTATTATTATTATTATATGTAGACTCGGTTAACCGGCTGTTAGTTGCACTATGTTACTGAGTCGCTAGGAGGGAGTATTGAATATAAATCCTTCTCTCTCTCTCTCTCTCTCTCTCTCTTTATGTTGAACAGACACGATTACAGTCGGCCTATGCACTGTCTTCGTGTCAAAAAAAAGTATATACCATTTCATAACTTGGTACAAAAAAAAAAAAAACACCTGCACACAGCAGACAGTCACAGTGAAACCCTTTACACTTTCCAATAATAAAAATGAAACTAAACTAAAGCTGAGTTATTTTTAAACAAATTTTTTTGCAGTTATTTTTTTCCATACACTTTGGTGCAACTATAAACAGTTTTGGTTGGACGTTATTTGTGCATGGTAATTGTATTTTTTAATTATTAAACTCTACTTGATACATAAGATTATTGTTTTTTTTTTGTCAGTCTAGAGTATCTGTGTTAGGCTACCTATGTTACTAATAGAGTCAAATTCGCGTTTGTAAATTTCACGTCGGAATCATGTTATTTCTAAGTTATCCAATTTCTAAACAAACAAATAAACGATCAATCAAATTAATCAATCAATCAAACGACTAAACAAACAAATAAATGACTGCGTGACGTGATTGTTTGTCGCGTTTATATCAAAATGATTTTTCAATTACGGTTGGTAATTTTTGCATAATAATAATAATAATAATAATAATAATCATAAAAAGCAATACACCAAATTGCACGTACAATTACATTCTAAAATAAAATGCATCCTGGAAACTGTTTTAGAAGGTTTTCATGGTGTTTCAGAGACGTAACTATAACGTGCGTGTCAACATGAAACCACGCAACCGAACAAATCATGGCAGTAAACAATGTGAAAATAAACTTATCGTGTTTACCTTGGAGGTGGAAAAAATGACAACACGTTTTTATGGGGAAAATGTGTGGACCCTACTGTAGCATGTGAAATTCATATCATTTTTTGTGTAAAGGGTGTCGGCTGATGACTTGACTTAAGATGTGCGTGTGTGTGTGTGTGTGTAGCTGAAAACCTCCCAAACTAAAGCAGCAGGATTGGGAAGCATGCATAAGGCTTTAATAGGTCTGGAATGAGCTGAACGATTTGTTGACTGGGATAATAAAAGTGTTGTGTGTATCTTGGCATGCTGGGAGGGAGAAGGGATTACAAGTTGTCCTACAAAAGGAATGCAAATCTCCAGCCAAAGCTGTGGAAGGGTTGCGCAGCATTTCTTCACATCCCTGCTCCTTGCTTTTGCTTTAAATTTCCATTAATCCTAATAACCGTGGAGGGTCTCAGAGTGCTCACTATATTCATTGTGAAATCAATGGATTAGCAGCAGCAAGCCGTGTGCATTTGCATTTTATTGAAATCCTATCGGCGCTGAGAGGTGACCGCAAGGGCAATGTCCTTCACCAGCCTTAAAGCTGCTCTATAGGGAGCAAAAGGAAAGTCTTGCATCACTTGACCCACACCCTTCTCTCCTCGTTCCCTAGATGCCTAGATCCCTAACCCCCTCTCCACCATCTCAATTCACATTAGCGACATAATCAGTGTCACAAAATTTATTTTCATTCCGCTGGTTTTGTTTATGTGACATGTCATGGCTTGGTCAAGGAGAAGAGATAATAGGGAGAATTAGCAAACAAACAAATAAATAATCAAACAAACACATATAATGAAATGATAATATAACAGATTTTTCTTTTGATGTCCATGATATTAAAAGTATTTCTTTTTTCTTTAGCCTATTTATTTTAAACGTTTATAATATATGTTAGCATTAAATAGCCTAAAGGGATCATTAAAACAGTGCGTCTCAAATAAATTAAGTTTTTTTTATCAGATGTCCATGACATTCAAATTATTTCTTCTTTTAGTTTTTTTTATTTTATACTTATTATTTATTACTTATTATACCTTTATTAGCATTAAATAGCCTAAAGGTTCCATTAAAGCAATGCTTCTCAGCACTGGTCATTACACCAGATTTAACTGATCAATGAATGAATGAATGAATTAATTAATTAATTAACAGCCTTTTCTTAATTTAAGTGTTTGTGGTAGAGCAGAGTAAACACTGAAATAAGGTTGAGAACCACTGAACTGAAGGCGCTTTGGAGTTTATAGAGTGCACCAGTATTTGTTGTAAGTATTGTAAGTATAAGATGTAAGTGTAACAGTATTATTAATAGGGCAGTAGTGGCTCAGTGTGTTAAAGCTCTGAGTTACTAATTAGAAGGTCAACGGTTCAAGCTTCTTGTCGCTGTTGGGCCCCTAAGCAAGACCCTTAACCCTGTCTGATCCAGGGGAACAGTATAATGGCTACCCCTGTGCTCTGATCCCCGCCCACTAACAAAAAGCTGGGAAATACAAAAAATAAAGAATTATCACTGTGCAGTAATGTATATCTGACGAATAAAGGCTGAACTTACTTATTAGATGTAACAATAACTGAACTATATGAAAAAAAAAATCACTGGATAAGAGCGTCTGCCAAATGCCTAAATGTAAATGTAAAACATTAAAAACACACCATGCATACACTATATGAAAAACTAAATAAATAAATAAATACATAAATGAATGTACTTTATATTCCAAGAACAGTATCCCCTTTTCTCAATCTGCAATAGACATGTTGTACCTTTAATATGTACCTTTCACTTGCAAATGTGGTCAGCTTTAAATTAAAGTTATTTAAATGGTATTTATCTTAATAAAGACTTTAATTTTCAACATGAAAGATATGCTAAAGGTACAAAATGGGTATCTTTGAAGGTCCAAGGTTGTCTACTGCATGTAGGGTTTTTATTTTTAATCTAAGATTATTAATGTTATTATTTTTTTTTAAGGATGCTATGGATCCATTGCTTTATTAATAATTTCCAAAAGTGTTCTACACAGACTATGGTAAAAACAAAGAAGAAAAAGAAGAAGAAAAAAAATGTAGACAAGAAAATGTAGAGAATTCATCTTTCTTTTTCTCTGTGACTAGTTTAAACTGTGTCATTACTGTGGTTTGTCCCTGTATAACCTCGTCTCGTCTCCTTCCTCTTCTCTTACCCATCAAAAAAATTTTCCCCATTCCTCATTACCCAGTTGCTAAGCAAACAAATGAAGCGATCGTTACAAAATGGTGGCTTCCCGCCCCCAGAATGCAATGCGGCGTAACGGAACGCCACACTCCCTCTTTCACATTTTGCAGTGAAGACGCAATAATATTTTTACAGCTCCCTGAGATGTGAAATCTGTGAGTTCAGCTGTGTGTGTGTGTGTCTGTGTGTGTGGGAAGAGATCATATTGTTAAGAACAGAAATGTCTAATTGACCCCGTGTCTGTTTGAGACGCTAATCGTCCTTAGGACATCGCCTCAGTGGCTCTGTGAGTCTCCAAAAGCCCATCTGCTCGCTTTTTGTGTTTCCACAATCAACTCAGACCCAGAGGAGAGGCCTAGGAGAGAGAAAGAGACAGAGAGAGACAGAGACAGAGAGAGACAGAGAGAGAGAGAGAGAGATCACCCACAGAGAAGGAGAAAGAGAGAGAGCCACAACAAAACCCAAACACCGCCTTTGATTCAGATCGTTTTGTTTGCACACACGAAGCCCTATTTATTTCATTCACTCTTCCTCTTCTTCTTGATCTGTGACTGTTCAGCTCCTCCACTAAATAATCCACATCCAAGTACATATAGAATGAAAATGTACAAAACTAAAACACATGGACATAAAAAGAGGATTTTTAAAAAATAGGTTAATGCTTCACATTGTGCATGTTTGCTTTTAACAATTTGTGCACTTAATATTGTGTTTTCATATGGGATTGTTTATTCACACCTGGTTCATTTTTTACGTGATCCCTTCACCCCCCCAATCGCCCCCCCCCAAATCCCCCCCCCACACACACACAATGAACTTATTTCCAGTTGTGATTTTCTTCCATGATTCAATTACTTAGACAGGATTTAAGTGATCTTATGCAATCTATTTATTTTCATGTAATTTTCTGTACACAAGTTTCATTGTTTTCCCCCAAACAATTCATTTATTCCCACATGTGACCCTCACACACAATGTATTTCCACTTTTGATTTGTTTACTACACTGATTTTTCCCAGTTCTGTTTTTTTTTTTGTCTCAACACACTTCATTTCCATATGCCATTTCCACAAAACTTTTAATTTGGTAGTGTGTGAATGGGCTTGTGAGTGCGTGTGCCCTGCGATGGATTGGCACACCATCCAGGGTGTACCCCACCTTGTGCCCTAAGTCTCCATAAACTCTAGGCCCCCATGACCTGTACACAGGATTGAGTGTTATAGACGATGAGTGGGTGAGTGAGACCGTCAACCTGAGAGTGAACAGGATAGATCACTAGATGAGTGCTTTTTCCAGAGAGAGCTGTTTATTTCATGTGTTCAGAAATCTTACAGACTTATGACATCAGAATTGCTTGTTTGTGAAAAGATCAATAATGCAGACAATATTGTATAAGTTAAACGTTGTCATTATCTACTCTGTCTGTCTGTCTGTCTGTCTCTCTCCTCTAAATGACCTCATGACCTGAGAGCTGTCTTGATCATCGTTAAGTCAAGCTGTTATCATCATTAAGATAATAAAGAGTGATAGTGGTAAGTGAGGAGTAGTGAGTTGTGTTCTGTGACACAACAGGAGTATGATAGATTAAGGAGGAGTCAACGAGAAAGATGTCTGAATTTTTTTTTTTTAATGTATAATGACAGGCTGTGCACACACAAAACCAGTCAATAATAATGATAATAATTAAAAACACTTAAACTTTAAGAAAACTGTAAAAATTGACATTTGAGTAAAACTATGATCGTGATAATTATAAACATTAATATGGTTGCAATCAAAGATGTTTGGGCCCAAGCACTTGCGCCATTGTCGTACACAAAGAGATCAAAATAATTGACTTCCTGTTGAGTAGGGAAAAAAATCATGAAAATAAGCACACAGATTGGAATCTGCTTCCATTAGGATGACACACACACAAAACAGTAATAATAATAATAATAATAATAATAATAATAATAATAATCCATTCATCTAGGAACTTCTGTAGTCCAAATAGAGACCATGACGGCCAATGGCGACCATTGTATTTATTCCAATTTTACAACCGTGATGGGACCATTCACACACTACAGGGAATTTCAGGAACACCTATTTACTTAATCTGCATGTCTTTTGACTGTGGGAGGAAACTGGAGTACTCTAAGGAAACCCACCAAGCACATGGAGAATGCACACAGACCTGAGGTGGGAATCGAACCTGCAACCCTGGAGGTGTAAAGCAACAGGGCTAACCACTAAGCTATCCTGTAAATAATAATAATAATAATAATAATAATAATAATAATAAAATATAATCAATCAATAAAATACTAATAATAAATTACTAAAACATTTGTTAAACTGTAAAACTGTAAAAAAAAAAAAAAAAACTCTCTTTTTAGTTTTTTTTTTTTTTTTTTAGTTTTTTTTTTTTACAGTTTTACAGTGATGATTCAAATTACAAATATGATTATTCTTATTGATGGTGGTAATAACAGTAAAAAATAAAGCTAATGACGTGGCGCTGGTGTAACTGGAAGCTTTTCTCTCCAGAAGTGTGTAGAAGTGGAAATCAAGCCCCGGAGAATCCGCGCTGCCCCGCACTTCTCTGTTCCTCATTTAGTTTTAGTCAAATTTAATTTTCCGACGCGTGTGGCTTTTATTCCGGTGAGTGTGTGTGTGTGTGTTGGCAGTCCTCAGTAAAGGGTCTTTTGAAGATTTTCTTTTCTCGTATTTCAAAGTCTTCATTTATTCATTTATTTTAGCGGCTCAAATCACATTTCGTTTTTCACACCGACTGTGAAATCACAAAACCGGGTCATAACAGCGACCATATTAAAAGTAAATCAAGTTTATACACACACACACAACAGCTCGCCCCAATGTTCCGAATTAAGTTGTTAAAAAAACAGTTCATTTTGACAAACACCATTATATTATTCATAATGTTTATTTATCTAGCCTATATTATATATTTTTTCTGTTAATTATTTATTTACTTGTAGCCTATGTTTGTTCATTCAGCAACTCAGACTAATAACCACGTGGTTGTCATAATAATATAGATATGTATAAACATAAAATAATGATATAGCAAAATTAATAATTAAATTACACACGATTGATTAACATTAAATAACTACTTTTAATAATTGTAAATGTATTTACATTAATTAGTAATTGTATATTATTATTATTATTATTATTATTATTATTATTATGTTATGAAAAAATGCACAAAACATCGCAGGGCTCTGTTTTAAGAGAGTTTTGATTTGCATTTCCTTAAAAAATAAAATCACACACACACACACACTTCAACGCGACCTAATTAAAATAAGCAGGCCAGAATGTTTATCAAAGTGTTACTGAATTTAAAGTATCATAAAAGAATGATTAAACAAACAAACAATCAAACAAACAAATTAATTAAATAAATCTGTATAACGAACAGGCTAAGAAACAATTCACATATAACAAAATGTAAATACAAAATTATGTCACAAAACAAAACTTTACAAAATTATGAATAATGCATACAGATAAAATTTACAGAGATTTTTTTTTTTTTTTAAAGTGATGTCCAGTATTTTCTGAGAACTGCTGGCTACAAAACAGCTTTGTTTCCCTTCAGACCATTTTGATTGATGGTTCTTGGTCCCATAAAGTACTGATCTATGGCTTCCCACCATGTTTGGATGTTTCTACAATGTGGAAAGGTCTTTACGGTGGAAATAATTCTTCAGTTCAGCATCGCATGAGCAAAAATATGTTTAAAACACTGAGAGTGTAATTTTACTCTTGAGAACATAAACAAGCGATTAGTATGTGACAGTTACATGATCATGTTGTAAAGATGTGAAGGTTATATTCTGAAACTACAGGAGAACTTAAGCGAAGATGCGTGACATCATGAGAATCTTGTGACCACAAGTAAAAAACAATTAATCAAGTGGAGGGAAAAACATGAAAATAAAATGCATGGAGTAAACCAGCCAAGGGCTGTGACATGTCAAGGATGTAAAGTCATGTGACCATATTGAACATGTGAACATATTTTGATATTCCATACGCTTATTGCAGGTGCAGAGTAAACATGATTTAGATTTTTTGAGTTTATTTATTTATTATAAAATATATTTAATATTATTTGGCTACTAGATAGCAAGCTAGAATGGTTTAATGTTTCAATGACACAAAAGTCATCCTCAAATAATTAGCGTTTGGTTTGATGGCATAAAAATACTCTGAAATGAAAAATAAAACAAAAACACATATTTTAAATGAAGCTAAACTTGAAGGCCAGTTATGTGTTCTGTTAATAAGTTTGACACCAAATACTAATCTATGTAATCAGAATCAGAGAGGAGTTCTTCATCATCATCATCACCACACACACACACACACAATTTTGCTTTGCACTCCAGTACCATCGCCTCGTCTTTTTGTGTTGCTGGACCCCTCCGTACGAAGTTGGCTAAAATGGTTTGTGTGAGACAGGGTGAATGGGTGGTGTATGTGGTAAGCAGGTGTGTGTTCTTAGCAGTGTGTGTGCATGTTAGTGTGTGTCTCTGCACGAATCCCCCCTACACTGTTTCCTCAATGACCCTCCTCTTCCTCAATGATCACAGCCTGCCTGCATTCTGGAGGCTCCTCCACTTGGCTGTTCCCCTTTGGCTTTGATCAGTGCCCTTCTCACACACACACACACACACACACACACACACACACACACACACACACCAGCTGCCTATGTGTGAGCTTCTGTCTCACCCTACCCCTGCGTACACAAACCATCCCAGCAAGACATTGGCTGTATGAGTGCAGGAGGGTGAGACAGAGAAAGAGAGACAGACTTCATCAAACGATCAAAGGATGTGTGTGTGTATATGGGTGGTAACTAGTCAGTGAAAGCAGAGAAGAGTAGTGTGAGTGCATAAGATAGTGAGCGTGAGAGAGTGTGTGTGTGTTTGTGTGTGTGTGTGTGTGAGAGAGAGAGAGAGAGAAGCGGGAATCTGTCAAGTGTTTACTGTTGTTTTGTTTTCCTGATTAAGCGTGCATGATCTCACATCCTGGAAGCTATCATCACACACAAACAGACATGACCACAAATGACAGCTTTCACACACACACACACACACAAACACATTAACATATGGAAAATGCACAGGCAGGCAGAAACACCTGCAAGCTTTCATGAACTCGAAGCTGCAGCCGCACTAAAATCCTTCACTTAAGCTGAACTGACACTGAAAGGATTTCAGTTTGACAGATACGTTCAATCAAACACTTACAGTGGATAACACTTCAGCTGGTACGTATGTGTGTGTGTGTGTGTGTGTGTATGTGTGAGAGAGAGAGAGAGAGACTCTGAATGGATGAAAGCTGGAACACAAAGTCTTTTGCATAGTTTTTTTTTCTTTTCTTTTTTTGTTAAATAATTGGAACCAAAACACTGTGAATCATTTTCTTCATGTAAACACATCTGGATGCCTTGAAAGGTGTCTCCAAGAGCTCCGACAGCACTGAAACATCTGCACGTCGACCCTAAACCCTACCCTAGAAATCCAGATCGTATGGAAATTGTGCGCGAATCCTACACATCGTTTTTTCAGTTAAACTTTTCATTATGTTTAACAGCAAAGAAAAACCCCTAGAAGATGTTTTTTTTCTCTCTTCAAATCAAATCATGTTTTACTAAGTCACATTTTTTTGGGTGATTTGAGTTTGGCATATTTTCAGATTCTTGGTTTTAGATTCCTGGCTCTATCTTGATACCGAATCGTTTTATTCTTGTATCATGTCCGGTTCCTGAGATATGGCCAGTGTGGGTTTGTTTAAATCCTGTTATTCTAAATCCTGTTTTTAGAATTTTTAAATGTGGATTCGGTGACGTAGTAAGAAAGAGGGACCGTTTAGACTGATTTTGACACCAGGATTTCCCTCCTATTCCTAAAAATACCTTCACAAACAGTGCAGTTTTGTAGAAAAAAAAAAATGCATGTTTTTCTATGACAACTGAAGAAACCAGTGTACATAGTGTTCATTAAAGTGCTTTACACCATGGTTTAGGATTAAAACTTTTATCAATTCTGTTGAAGGATCAGGAACATTTATTAATTTACCAATTTTTGTTTGAATGTCTGCCTTGATATAACAGGACACAACTGATAATTTTTTTCCCAAACAGTCACAAAGTTTAAGATGAATGACAGGATGCCTCTTTATGCAAAATAGAGTTGGGGTTTAAAATGTAATGCAAAAGTGCTTTTTTTTACGCACTTTGTGAAAATTTGTTATTTTGAACCTTAAGACAAAAGGTCAAGGGGACAAATGGACGAGTGGAGGATACAGAGTGTTACGACTCAAGACAGGCTGATGAGGTGGAAGGAACAACCCTTTATAGCTGCTCTAGCATAAGTGAGAACAGGAACAAACATGTTCCATGGATGTTCCGCAACAAAACATGTAACTATAAGTGGATAAATTGTACGGTATCCTGTTTTTTTACATGAAAAAGTGTATTCATTGGGAAAATTGCTGAGGTAGAAGTGGAATAAAATTCTACTCGGAATGCTCAGAAAGTCTGTAAAAGATAAGCAAAAAATTAATTAATTAATTAATTAATTAATTAATAATAAAAAAAAATAGCAACTGACATCAAATAAAAATGTTTACTTAAAGCTCAACATTAAACAAAACACATTTTATTTGTAAATGTAACAAAATTACATGAAATTAACCAAAATACAGACATCCACATTTAAATCTATAACACTGACTATAAACAGTGTGTGGTTTTAAAGAGGGGAAACACACATCACTGGATAGATACATGTACTGTACCATGTTGATGTTAAAATAAATATGAAAACAGAGGTGCCTGTATTTTTTTCTACTTTGTTACTGTGAAACACATGAAATACGTCATTTACGACATTCAGAATTTAACATTCTTGTCACATTCTCTGTTTCTTTTGTTGTATAAAAAGTCTGCATCATTTACATTCTAATGTATTATCAGGTTCATTGTCCTCCTAAAAACACACCATATTTCATGTCCACATTTCTAAATTATATTTAGAAAAACATGATATAAAAAAGGAACAACATGAAACATGATTTGCGTTAGCGAGTCCAGGTCAGTGCATGGAATAAGAAAATATCTGAAAATGACAGTTTTAAAACCTTTGCACCTCAAATCATATTTTGATTTACACATATCCATAATTCATAACTTTTTTTAATCATCATAATTTTACTGGTTTGCCATTAAATCCCAGATGTGTGAAAGAACTGTAAGATCATGCAGTGCATTCTGGGATCTTCTCCAGAATACCTTCAGTTACATGACGATAAAGCAAAGAAACTCTTTAACCCTCGTATTCCTCATGTCCACTACTTCACAACTGAACTGAACTGCAGAGCTGAGCCAGATAATAATATTTGTTTTATTATGCATACAGTACATCAGACAGACAGGTTTGAGTAGCCTTGATCTGAGCCATGGTTTTAGAGCAAATCAGGTCTGAGCGCAAATAAAGCATGGAGGTAATGTAGCATTGAGTGAATTCACAGATTTATATAAATTCACCTTTAGAGTAAAGTACACCAGTAAACAATGCACTGAAGACACTTAGGCACATTGTGTTTAACTCAAAGGTCCCATTTCTTACTATTTCTTTAACATGTTAATGAGCTACTGCTGAGCCACGCCCAACAGAAAACAGCAAAGAAAAGCAACAAGCAGAGTCTTTTTCTTATATGAGGTCACTTTAAAGAATAAAAAGCACGGAATGTTTTTTTTTTTCACATTGTTTGTTTGTACACACACATCTGAATGTCTAAACATGACTAAAATGTAAATTTTGCATAATAGGTCACCTTTTATACATTTTATCTCTGTCTTTCTCAAAATGGAAATATTTAGCCAAAAATGTCCCTACGTAGGTGAAAAAACGAATCGGCAAGTTTTAAACGACAAAATATTAAAGGTATGTTTTCATCTAAAGCTGCAACCTCTTGCCTGAAAACATCGTCCTCAATTGACCATATTTATCCACAATTAGCATGAATTAAATGTGCTACCCTGCTAATTTATACTAGCTATTTCAAAGAATGCTAGTCCAACCCGGAATTAGCAAAGAAAACATACAAACTTAGCTTAATACAGGTAGTTAATGCTTTCTAAGGATTTGTCGAGTCGTACAAGAGTCTTAATTTACTCACACTTTATTAAAACCCTGTACTGTATTAGGGCCTGAACGTTCATCCTCAAGTCATGCACCGCATTCCAGTGACTAATCCAACTTCAGATGCGCATGGACCGCTCAAGAGCTAACTACATAGTTTAGTATGAGCATCATGATGATAATTATGATTTCTGGAGGTTAAACTGGGGCCATTTATAGAGTCGAGTGCAGTCACTAGCTGGATGAAAGAGGACAAGACCTTTAAGATTGTAATGAAATACAAAAGTAAAAAAAAAAAGTTAAGTTCGAGTAATGCGGTTTGCAAGTGTTCCGCAAGACCAGCAAAGAAATCAGGAGCAAGTCTTGGTTTACGAGCACCGAGTATCATGTATCACGCATGCGCTTCTTGTTTTGACGCCGAGCGTCACGTG
>JAQMYJ010000040.1:2689837-2702537 GCA_030014305.1 Clarias laeviceps | reverse complement strand
CCCCCCCCCCCCCCCCCCCCCCCCCCCCCCCCCCCCCCCCCCCCCCCCCCCCCCCCCCCCCCCCCCCCCCCCCAGGATCAGAGCTGGAACAAAATTATGTCAAAAAGATTTTCCTACAAAAAACAAAACACAAGTTGGTGGATAGTTAGGTTTTGTAGTGTAATGGACATAGACTAAGCATTTTGTATTTAGATCCACAACTTTAGATCCACAAGAATGTTTTTAAAAATGCTAGATGTTTAATTGTGATTGAAATTTCAGAATATCTATCTATCTATCTATCTATCTATCTATCTATCTATCTAGATACTGGGTAGAAAATGTAGAAACAGTAAAGTTTCTGCATTTAAAAAAACCTATAAAAAGCGGTAAACAGTAATTAAGGAAACAACATCAATAATTGGTGTGACGAGCAATTACTTAAAATATAATAAAAGGTACAATTTGTGCAGTTTTAAGAGGGAATTTTTCTTTCTTTCTTTCTTTCTTTCTTACTTGTTATGTTATTTTGTTTCTTTATGTTTCTTAGCTGCTTTGTTTTACTGAACATCAGAAATGCCCACAGATAGATAGATAGATAGATAGATAGATAGATAGATAGATAGATAGATAGATAGATAGATTAGTATATATAGTATAATGGGTTAACTAGCACATCTGCACCAGAGTTAAATAAGGTCGAGTTGTATTGAATCAGAATATTATAGTCACAAAATAACTATCAGCTTTACAGTGCTTTATGTACACACTATTTCTAAATGCACATTATTTCTAAACATATGATACTATGTGTCATTCTTTTCTGAAATAGACATTTTGATAAAAGTTTAACTTGCTGTTCCAAAGCAATAATTGTGACATATCATATCATCATTTAGGATTAATGTGTAATCTAATTGTATTCATTTGTATTGAGTATTTGAGTCTCTTCTGGCTCTAATACTAAAATTTATATCTATGTACTTCAATTACATTCAATTCAATTTTATTTTAACCACTGCATTGTCACAAAATAACTTTATAGAATACATTCAGATATAAATGTGCAATGTACAGGGTTAAATGTACATAAATTCTCTTTGATAACCCTGAGATGATAATATCTATCCCATGTTCTTCCCATGCCAGAGATGAAGAAACAAATAAAAACAAATTCACTTGTTCACTGTCTTGACATAAAACCTAGAGGTTCTCCAAAATTTTATTGTCCATTATATTTTCCATCTTTTAGCAATCTTTAAAGCTAAGTAGCTGTATACAGAACTAGAACTTGAATTTATCACCATGATTAGCCAGAATACAATTCAATACAAACTACAGTATACAGATATTAGCTAAAAAATTTAACAGACAAATCAATCCCATTATTTTACTTCATAATAGAATCACTTCTGAGTTTTATTTAGTCCCCCTACACACACACATTCTTTTAAACCACTTATCCAGTTCACTTTTTCCCCACAGCATGTCTCGTTCACAATTACCAGCAAAACGGCTCAATTATACAACATTAGCAGCAAATTTCTCAAAAAGCCCCGCTAGCCAGCAGATATCCATTTAAACCCTGAGATTGTAACTCGGAATGGCAGTTGGTTGGTTTATAAAGCTAATACTGTATTTCACTGATTGTGTAAGGCAATAAGGCGGAAAGTTAGGTAAATGATCCGTAACACTGAGCTAGAGGTCATATTTGTTCAGCATCTCTGAGCCGTTTTTTTTTTTCAGGCTTAAACAGTGTGTAGATTTATGTAGCGTGTTTGCTAAAACTGAGCTTATATTCACTGATTAGCAAGCAGACAGTTAGCTCCTAATCAAGCCAGAAAAACCACAACACAAAGATTCTTCTATCAAATCATTTTGAGATAAACATGTACGTCTTTAAACCACACACACGCCTGCTACCTTTTCTGATAAATTCTATCAAGCAGACTTTTTATTTAATAATTTCCTGGTAATTTTGTCCACATACAGTAGTAAATCCTGGCAAGAAGCTGAAATTTTGGCAGGTAATCTAAAGGCTCCCAGCCCCTCTATAGTAATTTACTGAATGAAATGGACTTTTAGACATTTAGTTTCTTTAATCATTATCTCATTCATAAACTAAAAAAACATGATTTGCAGATAAACTGTGATTTTTATCAACCAACGCGTCAATGTGTCACCTGAGGCTGGAGAGATAATATACTCTTTTTTTTTTTGCTGAGTTTTTTACTTCTTCTTTTTTTTTACACATAATTTATGAAATGTGCATTAATAATTTGTTTCTATCAAATCTATCTAGATACTGGGTAGAAAATGTAGAAACAGTAAAGTTTCTGCATTTAAAAAAAACTATAAAAAGCGGTAAACAGTAATTAAGGAAACAACATCAATAATTGGTGTGACGAGCAATTACTTAAAATATAGTAAAAGGTACAATTTGTGCAGTTTTAAGAGGGAATGAGCTGCTTCTTTCTTTCTTTCTTTCTTTCTTACTTGTTATGTTATTTTGTTTCTTTATGTTTCTTAACTGCTTTGTTTTACTGAACATAAGAAATGCCCACAGATACATAGATAGATAGATTTGTTTTATGACTCATGTTCATATTATTGTCTTGTATTACTTGTATTATAAAATTGTAAAATAACTGGGTGTTTTTGATAAGAATGGTGAAAATCCATCCACCATCTAGGAACCTCTGTAGTCTATCTAGGGACAGTGGAGGCCAATGGTGACCACTGTATTAATTCCCATTTTTTTTATAACTGTTGTAGGACCTCCAGTGAACATTCACACACTACGGGCAATTTGGGAACGCCAATTAGCCTAATCTGCATGTCTTTGTAGTGTGGGAGGAAACCATATCACCCCATGAATTAGACTCCCACCATACTTTACCTGTCTCTGTGAATCCCTTCTTTTCCCCGTTCCCCGGCTCCACAGAATATTCACTCTCACATGGACCCAAGAACAAACCCCATCACACTGTCACATGGCTACCATGATACCACTCTAGAAGAGCACAGGGATAAAAGAGATTTGCCAGCCAAGCTTAAGCCAAGATTATAGGGTTGTAATTACACCCTATCAATTGAACCCACAGCTGTCAGAAACCCAGATGTGTTTCAGGAGGAACAGAGGGTGTATACATGCTGTCTTAGCCTCGTGACAACTCACTTAGAAAACCACTTGGAGCTTTCCTTCATAGACCAAGAGAAACATAGGTAACATAGACCATGGCCAGTCCTCATACAATATGAAGTGAGCAACAACCTGGTCAATGTGTACCAACAGTCTCAAGAGTGTGCGATCACAAGCACAGTTCTCAGTTTACAGTTCTTCAAGTGGGCCTTAGGAGGACCTTGGGTATATCTTTCAGAGGAGGGTTTAAAAAGATGACATCAGAAAGCAAATAGGACTCAAACCAATTCCACATCACATGAAGCTCCAACAAATGAAATAGTTTTGGTTGATCTCAAGATTGCCACCACACACCGTATATTCGCAGAGCCGCAGGATGTCCCAGGAAGACGTGGTTTGTTGGTATCAAGCAGTCTCACAGAGCACCACCTCATCATCAAGGAAGCCACAAACCAGCAACTGCATTGCCCCTTTACACCGTCAATATATACTTCTTTCAACACACGTTCAATGATATCATTATGGAGGAGTGGAAGAGGATCCCAGAATTCCAGGCTGAGGAGGATTAAGGCCGTGCTAGATAGCAACAATGCTCACACAAAATACTGACACTATTTTGACATGTCCACTTAGGGTGTACTCATTTTCGTTGCCAGTTATTTAGACAATAAAATCTGCATGTTTGCATGTTGAGTTATTGTTAGAGGACATTAAATCTGTACTAATATACAAGCTGCACATTGACTACTTTAAAGTAGATCCAATTTTAATTTCTATAGTATTATCCCTTGCGAACATATAATAAAGTGGTTGCTGAAATGTAAGGGTACTCACTTTTGTGAGATATTGTAATCTGTTTTAGTATAATAAATTAGTTAATTGTTTAAAAATGGTGATGTTTGGGGCTTGGGGTAATAATTTTAGATACTACCCAAACTGATCACTATGGTCAGGGTAAAGTTGTCCTAAAATTGTTGCAAAATTTATTAAGATTTCATCAAGTCTTTGACGTATAATGCAAAGGTTTAATGAGCAAAGTAAAAAAAAAGGTTCTGTCTTTATCTTGTCTGATATCTTTACGCTCCATACATTGGAGGAGCCAAAACCAGTCTCAGAAACTGTTCTGTCTGTCTGTCCAGCCAGGATTTGTCCCAGCATCACACAAAACTGACTGGACAGAATTTAAGGGAACTTTGGCTTACTCCAAAAAAAAAAACAAAGTAGGCTATGAAAACTGAACCTTAATGAAAAGATGATTGGACAGATCGATGTATGTTTATTGTTCCTGCGGCAAAAATCTGAAATGTGAAGCACCATTATGCGATAAAACACGAGTCGAGGTGAGGGCGTGTAAAATAAAAAAATAGTCGCAATTACCACAACTTTCCCTAAAGACTCCTTCTATAAATTCACATTTATCCAAACCACCTTAAAAAATTATGCAAGATTTAATACCTTGTGCAGTTTGGTGTGTTTCTTCGTGAGGCACAATAATAATAATATTCACTTATATGTCACATGTACCTTACAGAACAGGGGAATAATTTTTTTGCATATTCTAGTTAGAAGGCTGAGGTCAGCCAGGTAACAGCGCCACTGGAGCAGATAGGGTTAAACGCCTGGCTCAAGGGCTCAACTCTGGCAACTTGTTGGTGCTGGGACTCGAACCCCCAACCTTCCGATCAGTAACCCAATAACCACTGCCACAAGGTCGAGCTAAAACAAATTAATCTCACCCAAAGTCTTCTCTGTACGTAGAAAACCTTTCTACACACACTTTAGTCAACACTGCTAACCTCAGGAGTAAAGGTGTGAAAGAGGACATGCTATGCTAAGCTACAAAAAAAAAGACAAGGTGGTCGAAGATGGCCGACTCCGGAACATTCCGTTGTGGTGAAGTTAGTTCATATTTGCAGACAGGGACGTCTAGCACATCTGGATGACCTCATTAAAGAATTAATTATATTTATGTATATAGGATAAATGACAAACTGTAAACACAATACTGTCTCTTTAATAATAATATTATATATATATATATATACCATTTGTTCCACTGTGAAAATATTTTCTGGACATGGCAGTAACACAGTTCTAAAAAACTTAGTGTGGACATGAAGTGGTGTGTGTGTGTGTGTGTGTGTGTGTGTGTGTGTGTAACACTCTCAGCCAACACTTTGGATAGCTTTAATTATTACATTGACTCCAAACACTGTGTGATAGGACACTCTCTCACGCACACACACACACACACACACACACACACACACAATACACAGTACTTAAGTCAGTCAAGTGTAATATCTCTGTCTGAGTACACACACTACACACAACTTACCAACATTCACACAAAGCGATAACATATTAAGAAAGACATGATCAAACACACACACACACACACACACACACACACACCACACACAGAGTCATTGTCCGAGCAGGCAACTAATCTCACTGCTAATGGCTTGAATAACACACTGTGTGTGTGTGTGTGTGTGTGTGTGTGTCAGACTAATGCCATCCACCCGAATGGTGTCTCTAATTACTTGGCGTGAAGATGGCTTTTAGCTAAATCACATGCTTTCTGAAGAGCCTGTATCAACAGAGACAAGAGCCCGAACAATTACATTAGTCCTCTCTCGCTCGCAGGTCCGCTGCTGGCAATCACACCAATCTCCAGCTGCTTCATTTGGATTATCACTCCAGCACAATGATGTTTTCATGCCTCGCTTGGTGTCATGGCAGCCACGCATGCGGCTCCGGCCACTACACGCCGCTTACTTATGTTAATATTTTCACTGGATGCTGAAAGGAAAAGAAAGAAAGACTGAGAGAGAGAGAGAGAGAGACACAGAGAGAGAGAGAGAGAAAGAGAGAGGCTATAACATTATTATTTGAATCAACTATATTAACACATGAACATGTATTTATAGAAAATAAAATATATATAAAATATAACCATCTAGAAACCTTTGTAGTCCGTGGAGGCCAATGATGGTGATTACCATTGTGTTTATTCCCATTTTTGTGATCGTGGTAGGACCCCTGGTCAATCTACGGGTAATTTGGAAGCACCACTTAACATAATTCATGTTCATGTTCATGCCCATAATTTTTATTTCATGCACACTTTCCATACAAACTTAAATAATTCTTTGGATTGTGTAAAGCTGCTTTGCGACAATGACAATTGTTAAAAGCGCTATATAAAAAATTTTATTGAATAATCTGCATGTCTTTGGACTGTGGGAGGAAACCAAAATACGTGGATGAAACCCACCAAGCTCAGGGAGAACATGCAAACTCCATACACAAAGACCCGAGGCGGGACTCGAACCCGGAACATAGAGGTGCGAGGCCACAGTGCTGCCATTTAAAATATACAGTGTAATATAATAGAATACAGAAGGGCATAATGGTGGTATAGTGGTTTAGTGGCAGCTCAGAGGGTTAAAGCACTGAGTTACTGATTGGTAAGTAGGTGGTTCAAGCCCCAGCTTCCCTAAAGTTGCCATTTTTGGGCCCTTGAACCAAACCCTTAACCCTATCTGCTCCAGCGGTGCCGTAGCATATGGCTGACCCTGTGCTCTGACCCCAGCTTTCTAACTGGAATGTGCGAAGAAAGAATTCCTTAATAAAGGCTTAACTTAACTTAACACTGTCACTCTTTCCTCCAGGGCTGAGGGTTCGACTTTCACCTCCGTTCTGTGTATGTGTGTGTGTGTGTGTGTGTGTGTGTGTGTGTGTGTGTGTGTGTGTGTGTGTGCATTTGCATGATCTCTCCTGCTTGGTTTCCACAGTAGGTTGACTTGCATTTCCACATTGCTCATAGTGTGTGATTGTGTGTGTTAAGCTACGTTCACGTTACCAGCCTGATGTGACTCAAATCTGATTTCTCACCTTAACTTGACGCAGATCTGATTTTTTTTTTTATGACAGTTTGAACGCACAAATCTGATGTTTTCAAGATTATATTGTACCTGTATAAAGCAGTTCTAGATCTCATACATCTAATATTCAATAGACGCTCATGAAGAACGGAGTTGAAGCAGAATTCATTACTGTAGTTTACTAATTCAATTAGTTAGTGCCTCTGCATATGTGGCGCTCGCTGATGTCATCATCAGTGTGGGGATTTCCTAGCAGTGCTAGTTACAGTCCAGCTGCTAAAACAGCCAAAGTGATGTGTCTGGCTTTATTCCTTCTTCTGCGCCTCAACAAATACATCTGACTAACTGCTCGCTGTGCTGTACCTTTTTTTGGGCACTCGCACAAATATGAGGTGTTTTAACCCAGGCGGTGAAGGCAAAGACATATCAGTGTGCGCATACGTGCTGTTTCAGAGGACAGACACATCTGCATTAGGGTCAGATGAAAGTCACGTGGAATTATGAAAGTGAACCGTCATGACACGTAAATCCGATCTAAATGCACTGTTTTAGAACAATAATCCAGTGACTTGGCTTCATCACACCATCCTGTTGATTAATTTACTGTAACAGCTTGAAATGAGCCTTACACACTCCAAGACTCCAAAATCCAATGAACATTTTTTAATGGGTAATCACTGGATTAAGGAATGCACTTCAGTTCTCACCAATCATACCAGAACATCAGCCAAATAAAGGTCCAGTATATCAGGGTTTGATATAAACCAGTGCAAGAGAGCAGAAGAAGAGGATGAGAAAGGGTGCTAAGTGAGGTTAGTTCCCTTGGAAGTCTATCTGCCCCACCTTATTACCCCCTTCCAACAAACCCTTTACCCAGTGGGACCATCAGTCACACATCACCGACTCCACACAGAGAGAGAGAGAGAGAGAGAGAGAGATGGAGGGGGTCATGGTGTGGGTTGCTGCGGCTCTTCAGCTCGAGAGCTCTGCAATCATTGTGCATATTTTGTGTCACACCATTTCCACATCAACATCAACACTCGACAAAGCCGCGAAACTGCGGCGACAAACGCAGGAGGCACAAACGCGATTCACACACAGATGTCAGGCTTTACTGACGAGGGTGATGTGTAATGGAGAAAATGAAGAGAGAGAGAGAGAGAGAGGGGCTGGTGGGTCTCTTTTCTGAAAAGCCCCTGGGGTCTTTAGTGTTAAGGGGGAGATACTCAGAGATTTGAGACAATAGCACTAGTCAATAACATGTCTAATCCCCACCTCCCCTCTCTCACTCTCTCTCTCTCTCTGAGTGCCGGAGTTGTGAGTATTAACATGCTGGCTAGCGCTGGCTAATACCTTCCTCCTGTTGCCGTCCAGCTAACATCACAGAGATGTCAAAAAAGCGACAACTGGCAACCGCAGTCGTTTTAGGAATAAAACTCTAAGTGTCGTATTGTTGTAGGAAAAATAATCACCGACCTGGTGGTGTGATGAAGTGGCCAGAGTTACCGGTACTCTAGTGTTATTGTTATTTTCCCATAACAGGGCGACAGTATATAAAGTGATTTCCATCCATCCATCTAGGAAACTCTGTAGTCCAACTCGGGAGGCCAATAGTGACCATTGTGTTTATTCCCATTTTACAGCTGTGGTAGGACCTCTGGTCAACACTCACACACTCATTTACACAATACGGCCAATTCTGGAATGCCAGTTAATCTAATCTGCACGTCTTTGGACTGTGGGAGGAAACCAGAGTCCGCGGAGGAAACCCACCAAGCACTCCATGCACACAGCCCCGCACACACACCATCAGAGGTCTGGTGGAGTCCAGGTCTCGACGTGTCAGGGCAGATTTGGAGGCAAAAGTAGGACCTGCTTTTGTCTAACGTTTAAAGTCTAAAGTTTAAAATATTTCCTTTTATCTTTTCGTTTTTTTTGTTTCACATTAGGTGGCATTGTGGTGTAGTGGTTAGCACTGTCGCCTTGCACCTCCTGTGGTTGGTTGGTTTCCTCCAGGTACTACGGTTTCCTCCTACAGTCCAAAGACATACAAATTTAGGCAAATTCCCATTCTGTAGTCTGTGAGTGTATATGTTTGTGCACCCTGCCCAGGGTGTACCCCACCTTGTGCCTTTAGTCTCCTGGGATAGGCTCCACCCCACACACACACACCCCACTACCCCCCCCCCCCGACCCTGGTCACAGGTTTAAGCAGATAAAAGAAATAAAACACTATATTTTTATTGTTATTTTATTGTTATACTAAAATAATCAACTCCAGACTGTAGTCAGTGACGCTGCTCAATCACACCACTCTGTCGTTGCTTAGTTTACTGTAGCTGCGTGACATGGAGTGTTTTACAGTGTCAGTAAATACTTTAGTCCTGTCTTGTTGCCTGTCTGAAGTCTTTTTTTTTTTTGGTTAGTTTGTTTGTGTTTTAATGGGATGCATGTAAAAAATTGTATTAAAAATAAAAGTTTCACGTTAACATTTCCAGATAATTGACATATGAAGTGTTTCTTCAATTAACGTTAAGACAAACTGTTTCTAACTTTGATCTTTTTTTTTAACGTTTAACCTTTTACCACAACACACACACACACACACACACACACACCACTCCTGCTTGTGGCTTTAATCTTTCATTCATTTCAATCATCTACTCTTATTCTCAGTTTGAGTCGGACATGTGAAAGTGACACACCACCATGGGGGTAAATTAATTACCCCTCTCCTGACCGGTGCTGGCTGTCAGGTGGCTCTTTGCGGCGCTCGTTTCCTGTTAGAGTGATAGAAGAGTGTGTATAAATATACAGTAATGAACCCCAAAATACAGCATCTGCGTCAGTGTGATGTCAGCGGTGATGTCACGGCTGTGGCGTCTGTCAATCAGTCTGTACCTAATGCTGTGTGTGTGTGTGTGTGTGTGTGTGTGTGTGTGTGTGTGTGTGTGTGTGTTTAAAGGCATCTGGCAGTAAATCAATGTGTAATGCTTTAATTACTGTGATGGCGGTGATTATGAACAATTTGGACGAGCCGTGTTCAGCTCCGACAGGCAGGAGAGGAAAGAGTGAGAGCTCAGCAATCTATTTACCTCTCTGTCTCTCTGTCTCTCTGTCTCTGTCTCATATCGTCTCACCATCTCTAACATTTTGCTTTGCTCACAACCAACTCATGTTCATCTTCTCATTTTCTCATTTTCCTCTGTTGCACTTTCTTTCTTTTTCCACGTTCTTGCTCTCCTCTTCTGCTCCCTTTCTTTCTGTTCCCTTTTTCATCCCTCCTCTTCTTGGTATCGTCCTCCCTGCCTGTCACCATCCGTCCATCTCTGTGTGATTGTCTCACACTTTCTCATTCTCTTCTTCATTTCCCTGTTTTGCCTTTTCTATCGTTTCTCTCATTCTCTTTCATTTATCTGTTTTTTCTTCTCTTCTCTTCTTCTTGTTTCTTCCCTCTGAAATTTTTTCCCTCACTTTTTAGTTTCCTTGGTCTCTTTGTTCATTCCTTTATATCACTTCTCTCTCTCTCTCTCCTTCACCTCATCCATTTTCACTTTCTTTTCATCATTCTTGTTCTTCACTTTTAATTGTTTTTGTATTTTTTCTGCCCTTTCTCAATTATACTTTCTCTCTTTCTTTGTTTTTCCCTCTTTGCCCATTTCTTTCTCTTTGTCTTTTCCTATGTCTTTCTTTCTTATCATTTTTCCATCTCCTTCCCTTATATTCTTCCTCTCACTCTCTCTTTTTGCATGTCCCTTCTCTCTCATTCTCTTGCTTTTTCAGTATGTCTCTTTTGCCCTCTTTTTTTATTTTTCTCTCTCTGTCTGTCAGGTTCTTTCTTCTCCTTTTCTCTCTTCCCATTATCAATCCGTCTCTTACCTTTTCTTTCTCTGCCTCTCTCCTACTCTCTGTTCATCCACTCTCTGTCTGTCTGTCTGTCTGTTTCTCTTACTCTCCTTTCTTTTCCTCCCTCTGCTGTGTCTCCCTCTATCAGTGTCTCTCTTAACTTCAGTCTCACTTACATCATATCTCTCCTTCTGTACCACTTTCTTTCTCTCCTTCCGTCGGTCTGTCTCTCTTTCTCTTCTCACCATCCCCCGTCCTCACTTCCACTCCTCCTCTCCCGTCTTCTCTCAGTGTTTCAGAGCAGCAGTGGGAACGCTCTCTCACGGCCGTGTGGATTTATAGCCGCAGTCTGGAGGCTTGATGTTACTTTATGGCTGAATGGCTGTACAATAAATCAGGTCCATTACTCAGTCCACTCCGCTCACTTACACCACAGAGAGACTGCGAGACAGACGGGCAGACAGACAGACAGACAGACAGACGGGCAGACAGATGGGCAGACAGACAGACAGATGGGCAGACAGACAGATATGCAGACATACAGACAAATGGATGAACAGACAGACAGATATGCAGACATACAAACAGATGGATGAACAGACAGACAGGCAGACAGATGATCAGACAGACAGATAGGAAGACGGATGGACAGACAGACAGATGGGCAGACAGAGGGGTGTTTTCACACACACACACACACACACATTTTATCGGATTGTCGCTCATGTACATTGAAACATCCAATCCTCTACTGACACAACAGGTGTGAAGGGGAAGAGGATACTCACCGCCCCTGGGGCTCCTGGGGATTAAGGGGCTTCAGTCGTTTTTCCTCGAGTACACACACACACACACACACACACACACACACATAATACACAACCAATAAAATGGTCTAATCATGTGAATTCCACTGCAATTAATAATTGTCTGCTACACCGAAATGATGTTTGCAGGCAATGAGGAAACAGCACCGTCACAGTCAGGAAGGAGAGGAAAAGGGAAAGAGAGAGAGAGAGAGAGAGAGAGAGAGACGATATGAAAGAGAGACGATATGAGAGAGATGTGTGTGTGTGAGAGAGAGAGAGAGACTCTTACCATGACTTACAGGATACTGTGAGATAATATATATGCAGTACTTTAAAACCCAAGTGGCTCAGATCCGTGCCGGTAAAACATCATTTCTCATTGATAATGAAACAAAATATCTGTGTGCTTATATGGAAGAGAGGCTTCAGACATCAAACTGTGTATTTGGGTTTTCGGAATTTTCAGGTAAAACAAAAGTTATCATTAGTTTTATAAAGTGTACATTTGAACAGTAAGAGAATGCGAGAATAATGTCACCAAAATGTAGAACTCTATGTGAACTCTATACTCTGTTCTATAAAATGTAGGAATTGGCATATTATTATTATTATTGTTGTTGTTGCTATTATTATTATTTTTGTCATAGAAACAACTGGAAACAACAATAAAAACACATGATCATGTGTATCTGTCCTATTTATTGCCTATGGCACCTAGTTGTTTTTGGTTTTGTTTAGTTTTTTTGCTCAGTCATGTTGGTTAAAATGAAATAAAATCAATTTGATGAGAAAAAAAAAAAAAATAATATATATATATATATATATGTACAATAAGTAGTTTAGCAAAAGTACAAAAGTACCGACCTTCAAATTTTCATAGCCCTTTAAAAGCAGAGCATTCAGCCCTTTATTTTTTGTTTGTTTTTCTGTTCTTGTGCCGTATAGAGTGATATATATATATACAGGGTGGGCCATTTATATGGATACACCTTAATAAAATGGGAATGGTTGGTGATATTAACTTCTTGTTTGTG
>JAQMYJ010000040.1:2660435-2678584 GCA_030014305.1 Clarias laeviceps | reverse complement strand
TTTTGATTGTGTAAAGCTGCTTTGGGACAATGACAATTGTTAAAAGTGCTATACAAATAAAATTGAATTGAATTGAATTGAACATTTTGTCCCTGAAGTTGAAAACTATGGGCGAACATAAGGAGGGGAGTGATTTTTGGCAAGGCCGAGATTGTGATGTCTACACGATCAGGTCAGAGCAACACAAGAACTGCAGCTCCCGATCTACACGAAAACAGTAAGCTGGAAACAAATTCATTGATGAACATGAGGAGCAGAGGCTGGCCCTGGTACTTCAATCCAATAATGCCACCAAAGTGAACCAGGTGCGAGTTCATGTCTGGTGCTAGGGCTGGTTCAGAGCTGGTTCAATAGAAAACCACTTAAGAACTGGCTTTGTTTTTCCATGGGCTAAAGAGTCACTCCATTACGTCAATGTACTTCTTTACTTTTCCATAAATGCTAGAAGTGAAAAGAAAAGCTAGCAGCAAGCACAACAACCAGAGCAGACTTTAACTGCTCCCCTGTAAATGTGCAAAGCTGCTTTGCGACAATGACAATTGTTAAAATCGCTACACAAACAAAAATTTAATTTATTTCAGCAATGTTTGAACCTGTAACCGTTGCATATTGAGTCCATATTTTTAAAGATGGCGGTCACAAACTTTTAGTTGGTCGTGATATTCCCGCCCCAGACGCTGATGTAAGCAGTTCTTTGTTCTGGCCCAGCAAAGCGTTGTTGCCGCATTGGAACCAGTTTTTCTGTCTGCACTGTCTGTCTGGAAATGACGAACCGGGCACTGGCTCTGAACTAGATCTGGAACCGCCTTGGTGGAAAAGGTGTAAATAAGTAGCTCCCATGGCTGAAAAGGTTAATGCTGTTAATGCAGTTTTTTTTATATAGAAAAGTGTCAGAACACAGTGCATTACTGTTGTGGTGGCAAAAGGGGAGGATGGGGGGATGACCTACTTAATATTAGGCGGGTGGTCATAATGTTACCGTATGGTTGATCGGTGTACACATCAAGTGGAAAAAATTAACTGTAGTGCACAACATTCCCAGGAAAAAAATATGCCGTTTTAGGCAAAACGTCCTTCAACAGCTGTGAAAGCAAAAAAAAAAAGCTCCTGAGGACAAATGAAGTAAAACCATTCAAAAGGGTTGGCATTGTCATGACACAACGTTCATGCTATAGGGTTCCAAGGTTGCATAAACCTATGGCAGTTTAGATCACCATCAGCATTATTATGCATTATGATGAATAAAACATCTGAATATACTGTAAAAAAAACATACTGGCCATATTACTGTAGGAATCAGAAATCTGCAGAGGAAAGATCATTACTCTTGGCCGTGTCATTTGCCTGTAAAGATAGCGTTGCATAGCGTAGAGAAGAGTAGCAGCTATCACCACTGAGCTTTCAGCATCTCCTCCGCCTCCCCCTTCTTCCTTTCTAAAGGTGCAGGGAGGGTCCATGGCCCAGTAATTACTCCTCACTGATCCTAATAACACATCAGAGGTGCCGCCACTCCAACAGGACCTCCGGAGAGATGCACCCGGCCCGGGGACGTTCATTACTCCCCCTCCCTATCACCACCACCACCACCACCCTCTCTCACTCATCAGAACCAGAGCTTCACAGATGAACTCTCACCAACGCTGTTCCCCCTGCTTACACCCCAACAAGATCCCCTCTCCTCCCTCACTCGCTCATTGTCCCCAGGGTTTAATTGGAGCGATGTTCTCCATTGTGCACCTCCTCAATGGCCGTGTAGAAGCCCATTGTGGTGATGAATGGAGCCCTGAGTGGTCATTAGGTCCTGGGCTGAATGGGCTTCTCTGGGGGAGCCGCAGACCTCCGAGGACGAGTGAAACCTCGATTCGCTCTGACGCTTGGCCCCCCTCTGAAGGGGCAGTGGCGGGCACTTGGTTTGTTGTGGGGGGCTTTTGTGAAGTCCCAGCAGGGACAGAGTGGACAAGGGGGGGCATCAAGAGGATCAAACATTCGAAATGCAGCCGAGGATGTCACTACCTGAGTGAGAGAGAGAGAGAGAGAGAGAGAGAATGGAGTATACTACATTGCTTTACTGGTGGTCTGCAAGCACTCGATAACAAAACATACACATTAATAATCGTTTTAAACATACAACCACTACAGAAATGCATTAATGATCTTATGCAGAATGCTTTCTCTCATGCACACAAACACTTATACACTCATCATTATGCATTTATGCCAAACCAAAAATTCCAAAAAAGGTTTTTAAAAGGTTTTTGAACCCACACTTTATGAGAAAAAATATATATACATATATTTTAAAAAGGATACCAATACAGTAAGTCCCTGACTTACAAACGAGTTCCATTCCAGAAGAAACGTTCGTAAGTCGGATTCCACACGTACAATGTAAAGTATAAAAAAACAAACAAACTGGAGAATCACGAGGAGAATCCCGATGACACAGCGGGGACAGTTTATCTCGTTTAAAGGGAACCCAGCTGAAGAGCTGAAAGAGATTTTTTTTTAAAAGTGAAAATTACAAATAGAAAGAAAGAAAGAAAGAAAGAAAGAAAGAGATAAAGGAACAAGTGATAATAAGGGAGAGAAAACAGAAAAATGACAAAGGAGAAAAAAGTCACAGAAAAATGTAAGGGAAAAGAAAGAGGGTGGAGGGAAGGAAGGAAGGAATGAGAAAAAGAAGAATGACCCTAAAAGGACAACTAAAAAAACTGAAAGAAAAAATTTAAATTTAATAAAGAAAGAAAGAACAAATGTGATAAACAAGAAAAAAGTAGTAGACAGAAAAAAAAGAAAGAGATGGAAAGGAAAGAAGGGTGAAAGAAAGGAATAAAAATAAAAGAAAGGTTGAAAGAAAAAAGAAAAGTGATGAGAAGAAAATGGTAGGAGAAAAGACAGGAAAAAGATAGAGGAAGGAAGGAGGAAAGGAATGAACTAAAAATTTCAGAAAAGCTGAAAGATAAAATAAAAGAAAGAAAGGAAAAAGTGATAAAGGAGAGAAAACAGAAAATTGATTAAGGAGGAAAAATGTTACAATAAAACGTATGGTAAAAGAAGGAGATGAAGTGGTTGAAAGAAAAAATAAAAGTTGAAAAAAGAAAGAAAGAACGAATGTGATAAAAAAAAGTAGCAGCCAGAAAAAAGGAAAAGATGGAAAGGAAGGAAGGAAGTGCGAAAGAAAGGAATCAAAATGGAAGAAAGGATGAAAGAAAGAAAGGAAGAAAAAGAAAGCGATATAGAAGAGAAATAAAGTGGAGAACAGATCAAATAAAAACAGTTACACGTGTATATTTCAGTGAAATGATTTTCTTCACATTTTCTCAGAAAGCTCGAGTCGGCGTGAGCGTCAGCGGCCCTGAAGCAGATACGCATTTAAAGCCTAGTTTAAAGACACAACATGAGCACGTAGCATCGTCATTTACCGCATTACCTTCAGCCACTTTCATTCCACGCTCACTCATTCTGCTGCATGATATAGAAAACCTCAGGTCAAAATCTAACAACGTTCCTGATATATATTTTCTAGTGTGCTTACAGTGAGAGGCGTGAATAAGTCAGACTCGAGGGAAGTGTGCAGTGCTCCACAGCTGGAGTGCTTCTGCTACAGGGCTTTCGTACTCTGTCACACCTGACTCAACTCATCCGCCAGTGAACAAGCTGTTCACTAGAGCAGGGGAAACACTACAACGTGAAGTGCGTGCTGTCCCTCGGCCTGAGACGGGAGAACCGGTGCCAATGGCGTAGCGGTGATTAAAATGTGTCGGATTACTGTGAAGGAGAGAATTTGTCACGGCGGATCAGGATGATAAATGCGATGACTCGCTGAGCAACAGAGCCAACAGCTGGATGTTATGAGACCCCCGCTAAAGATCTCTCTCGCTCTCTTTCTTTTTCTCCACACACACACACACACACACACACACTGATAGGCCAGGCTGCATGACCAGTACATAAACCAGGCAAGAGAAACAGAGCAATGAGCACTAATAGAGAAACACATTTTTAATGTCAGGTTGTGTTTTTGCTATTTTACCCCAGGCGCTCTTTTAAACCCATGCTCTTACCACATGAGGTGCAGATGGGAACCGGAACTATAGTGGAACTTACAACAAGGATGAAGTCTTAAGAACATCATGTCCCTGTTGGCAGGAAACAAGGAAACAGAAACAAAAGAAACAAACCAAAATGGGGGAAAAAATCTGAGCAAATAAATTAAACATGGACCCCCTGCCCTGTACACTCTAGTGTTTTCTCAGCAGCAGAACATTTGAGAGTTACACATAGAAAGAAAGAAAGAAAGAAGGAAAGAAAGATAGAACCGAGAGAAATGATAAAGGAGAGAAAAAAGTGAGGAAAAGGAGGAACAAAGGAAGAAACCAAAAAGGATGAAAAGCTAAAAGAAAGAAATATAGAAAGAACAAATGTGATAAACAAGAAATAAACCAAGGTACACAGGAAAAGGAAGGAAGGAGGACAGGAATGAACCAAAATAAAATAAAAGCTGAAAGATAAATTAAAAGAAAAGAAAGAAAGAACCAAAGAAAGACTGAAGAGAAGACAGAAAGTGGACAAGCAGACGAGATGTAAACATACGGAAGAAAGGAAGTGTTATGGTTAAGTTAGGGTCAGCCTAGGTCTAACCAAACCCTAAGTCTTAAGAACATCGTGTCCCTGTTGGCAGGAAAAAAGGAAAGAGGACAGAAACAAATAAAAAAAAAGGGAACAAAAATATTAAACATGGACGACTCCTTGCCCTGAGTGTTTTCTCAGCAGCTCCCTGCACACCTGATTTTATCTAACCAGCTACTTTTCTAAATAGATAAGTGTGTGTGGTAGAACAGGGACAACACTGAAATGTACAGGACCAGAGTTGACAAACACTGCTCCACATTATTGTTGAATGTTTCTTATTGTAACTTTTGGTGTCACGGTGGCGTAGTGGTTACCACTGTGGCCTCGCACATCCAGAGTCCGGGTTCGATTCCCACTACATGGTCTCCTCCTACAGTACAATCCAAAGTCATGTAGATTAGGTTAATTGATGTTCCCAACATCGTGTGAGTTTGTGCATGCTTATGTGCCCTGTAATAGACTGACACCCCACTTAGTGTCCTGAGTCCCCTGGTGTTGGTTCTAAGGATGAATTATTTTCACAATAGGATTGATTCGTAACGTGCTCAGGAATTGTTGGCCCCCTGTCCACGGCTTTTAGGTCTCTGTTCTAAGGCACGCTGACATATTTACACCCTCCGATACAGCAGGTGGCAGTATGGGCCAACTTGGTCTGTGAGCCGCCATTAAGCACAAGAGAAGAAAAAAAAAACCAAGGAAGCCTGTTATTATTGATATTTCAGGGAAAATGTCAGTGTGCATTCTTACTGTATGAGTTATGGCTGTGTAGGTCAGAGGATGAGATTGTCACGTGATACTCACACACTGTGATATTAAAAAATACAAGACCACTCTCTTATTATTATTATTATTATTATATAAGACACTAGTCAATATTTCCTTTAGATAGATGTGTGGAAAAGTAAATTATTTCACTTTGACAACTAATTAACGACCGCCATCCCTACATCTAATCTATAATCTCCTCCACCAGTAAAGTCTCAGACCGTCAGTAAAGAGAGAAGGAGGTAAAATCATAAAGAATGCAGAGAAAAGGGGATAAAAGACAGGAGGGGAAAAATGGAAGAAAAGCTGAAAGGGAAGAAAAGCGAAATGGAAAAAAGATTGAAGTAAAAAATTACAAATAGAAAAGAAAGAAAGAAAAAGCATAAAGAAAACTGACTGTAAAAAGTGTGGAAAAAGAAAGAAAGGAAAAAGTTAGAAGGAAGGAGTAGATGAATAAACCCAAAATGACAAAAAGCTGAAAAAAAATTTAATAAAAAAAGAAAAAGATAATAGACAGGAAAAAGAAAGTGGAGTTGAAGGAAGGAAGGAAAAGTGATAAAAAGGAAGCAAGGAAGGAAAAAGAAAGAAAGAAAAAAAGAAAGAAAGAAAGGTGATGAAGAGGAAAAAAAGACATGAAAAGGAAGGAAGAAAGAAAGAGAAAGAAAGAAAGAGAAAAAGGGTAAGAAAAAAAGAAAAGCATCCCGTACACATCTAGCATCGATCGCTAGCTAACAGAGCCTGGACATATTGTGGGACGTCAACGTCCCATCATGACTCTGGAGCGTCGAGCCGTCAGTAAAACTCGGATTGGTGTGAATGTAGCTGCGAATCTAAAAGTGGCGCGTTCATGTGGAATCGTTTTGTAAAAACACAATGAACACACGACTGGGACTGAACGTAACATTTCATATGGAGATGAGATCCAGGACTGTAGCCGCGCTGTCAAACTGCAGCTCTCACACTGAACAGAGCTGCACCGCTCTCACAGTCCAGCTATTGAAGTCCTCACACACACACACAGTCCGTCTCACACACACACACAAACACACACACACACACTCCTCAATACACTTCTTCATCTCCTTATATCCGCTGTGTACACATCTCCTTTGAAAACAAGCACAATGCCAGACGTCATGTGAGTGTACGTAAACACACACACGCACACACACACACACACTTGCGTGCATGAACAGACACAAACACACATGGATGATAATGAGAATCTGACATCATGACTGGAGGGTCTCGTGTTTCTGTCTCAGCGTGTGTGTCTGTTAGACATGTGTCAATGTGTATGTGTGTCTGTGTGTGTGTGTGAGGGCTGTGTTATTGCTACGATACACAAACACACACTTCACATCCTGAACTTTCTAAACAAGAGCTGTGTTCAGCTCTTAGTGACCGCACGCTTCATCTGTCTCCTGCAGAACATTTTCCTCTCTGTCACTGTTTATTTGTGTGTGTGTGTGTGTGTGTGTGTGTGTGTGTGTGTCTGAGTAAGTGTGGGTGTGTGGCCATGTATTTATCTGTTTATGAGGACTAAATGTCTCGCTAATGACAGGGATACGTGACAATTTCAGGACTGTGTGGTCCTCATAAAGAAAATTACTTTTTACACAAAAGTGCAGCTTTTATTTGAAGAAGAAAAAAATTTATATAAAAGAGGCAAAATATTTACTTTTGGGTTGTGAGGTTGGTGTTAGTGGTTACGGTTACAAGAGTTACCGTAATACACGAGTCAATGGACATTCCTTACGAAGATAGTAAAACTGTTGCGTGTGTGTGTGCACATGTGTGTGAATAGAGCTCTACGGAGGAAGAGGAACGCTGCAGCAAGCTTCATTTAAACCACATGATGGTTTTACATTTACATTTTGTATTTATGGCATTTGGCAGATTTTACTTATTCAAGCATAGCAAATGTATTTTTATTACAGGTATTGCAGACCAGACAAAGTGCAAAGACAACAGCAGGTTTGGAAAATGCCAGAAAGAAGAGTCTGGATACCTTCGAGGCGGGTGTTTTGTCCATGTTCAAAGACAGCAAGAGCTTTGAAGGAGTTCATTCCACCACCTACATGCACAGGAGAAGAGATAGCCTCAATGCTTGTCTTCATTTTGTCTTAAGTGCTGGTTGGGGGTCAAGCCAAGCTGTGGGTGGTAGTATGGTACCAGATTTGATCATTGCCACGAGGTGAAGGAGGCCAAAACTTTTTGGTTTTGGTTTTTAAGGGACGTTTTCAGTTGGTGGCCAATTTTAGGGTGTTACAAGAACCTGCTGGACATAGCAATGGAGGTACCCTGGATGGACTCTGGCTACAACCAGGATCAAAGCCCAGATAATGGACGCAGCCCAGAATGATCACCCAGCAGCAAAGCAAAGGTCGAATGTTTATGATGTTGTACAGGAGGAACTAAAATTAGGAACATCTGCTTCAACACCAAGGCACACTTTCTGAAGGAGTCATAAGAGCATGCTTATGAAACAAACTGGTCTTCCTGCTATCCATTAGTACTGATTAGACATGGACATGAATATAATAATTGAGTGTAGAATAACTAAGAGAACAGGCAAAGCAAGAAAAGTGAAATGGTCTGAGTTCTGAGCCTTGAGGGACACCATTAAAGAGTCTGCAAGGAACAGATGAGGATCCAAAATAACTGTCTTCAGAACGGATAATTGCAGAGAGGTCCAGGCTGATTTCACTGCATTAATCTTATCAATAACTTAAATATTTGGTGGTCCTGGGTGGTACAGTAGAAAAGTATTTGTGGGGACACGATTATGCCAGAGCAATCAATAGCCAGGGATTTAAGTGAGCAAACGTGGACATGCATTGTTGGGTGGAAAAGATGGCATTAAGCTCTCCCAGTATACTCTCAATTAGCAATATTAAAAAAATTATTGCCATCTGTGAGCTCATGGATGAAAGAAAAGTCAGTTAGGTCTTTTTAGGGTGTTTAATTGCCAGAGGGGCTGTTCAAAAACTTGAATACAGGGGTACTAGTGAGTTGGTGGAAATTGATGTGATGGCACAGTGGCAGAGTGATTAGACAGTAGCCCAAAACCTGCCAGTGGGCGCATTAGTGGCTGTAAATTGCCCCTAGACATAAATGGTGGTCGGAATCTGTGATCCAATTTTAAAAAATCACATTTTTTGCCATGTTTCTGTGGATTAGCTCCAGACCCACCACCAACCTGACCAGAAAAAAAGTGGTTACCCAAGATGAATGAAAGCATGGAGTAAAAGTCAGTAACCAGACAGGCTGGAATGCTAGACATTGTTCCAAGAGCGAATGAAAGGCAATTGGCATATGCGTTGTAACATTGTTAAAAAGATAGCGGCACCACTGGAGGTCATTGTTCAGGGGCTCAACAGTGGCAACTGTTGCTGATACTGGGACTTGTGAACCCCCAGCCTTCTTATCAGTAAACCAGAGCTTTAAGCTTTGGACCACCATTGAAGGGCAGCATCCAAATTATGCCATGAATGTGTGTATTTATGATTTATTTGAAGTCTCGTTAAAAGAATCGCCCAGTGTGTATGGGAAGTGTGTGTGAGAGAGAGAAAGAGACACAAACAGAGAAAACCAACAGGAGACACGTTCGGTCTCCTGGCTCTTCCTGTTTAGCCGGGGTGTCTGTGCACGGTAAACACTTCTGGTGCCATGCTGGACTCAGGACTAGTCAACTCGAGTAGAGGGGATTGTGGGCCGCCAAGGTCTCCTGCATACCCTCACTGTCATGCTGCTCAGATCTGAGGAAACATTCAAAGGAAGTTAACGATTGCTTATGGCTCTGTGCAATGTCTCTCTCTCTACCTCTCTCACTCTTTTCCTTCATCTCTCCATGCGTCTGCTACTGTTTCCTTTTTTCTTCCTATACTCTTGAAGCTGAATCAGTTTCTTCCTCAGCACATAGTTTGGTGTCCAGTCTCAGGTAGGAGGTGGGGTTCAAAATTTGGTGGAATTGTACATCGTTAGAAGAGAATACGATACCTCCAGGTTGTTTTGCGTATTTATTTATTTTTTAATCTGATATTACTCCACTGGTGGACCCTTCTGATCGCTCCAGAGTCTGGGGTTTGATCTGGAGTTCTGGTTACTGTCTTTCTGAGTCTCGTCCAGCTTCCTCCCACTTCCCAAAACCGTTGCTATTTTGATAGGTTGATTAGTTTCCATTATTTATTACAGGCATCAAAGAATAGTTCCTGACTGATATTAAATTAAATTACTGTTTAAATACTGTATTTAAATTGTCTAAAGGTCATTTTGAAACTTGCATTAAGTCATTTGGCTTTGTATGGTTTTACACCATTTAGAGCTAAGCTGTCCAAATACTGTACACCATTATTACACTCTAAGCTTAAGCAAAACATCAACATCAACAGAATGTGAAAAATGGTTAAGAAAGAGGCTCAAGAGCCCCGAAGTTTTCATATTAGGCCCCCGGGATTGTTTCCGAGAACACTTGACCCCAAATTCTGGTTTATTTTGATTAGCGAGAACACAATCAGTCCGTACTTGGCAACTGTGCCCGGGTCCGCTGGAAAAGGTGGCCTTGAGACCAAAGAACAGAAGTAGGTCGCTGTTAAGACGCAACATCATCTGTCTACTCTGAAATCTGTGTGCGTGTAACATGCACCATCCACGTCTTCTGGAAAAAGTAGGAAGATGACACTTTTTTTTCTGAAATATTAATAATATTAGCCATAGCGCAAAAGATTAATGTTCTCGTTCTCTTATTATCTTGTGCTTAATGGTGGGTTACAAACCAAGTAGGAGCACACTGCCACCTGCTGTATCGGAAAGTTTAAATACGCAAGTGTACCGGAGAACGCAGAGCAAAAATAATTAACTGGCCAGTGATGGTGCGGGGAAGGAGGAGGGGGTGGGGCAATCGTTCCTGGGCACGGTACGAATCAATCGTGCCTAGTGTGAAAGTGCCCTTAGTGAGGTCAGGTGTTGTTGTTCAGATGTTGAGCACACTCAAGTTCCAGTTCTAGTTCATCCCAAAGTTGATGGTTCATGAGGTTGAGCTCAGTCAGGGCTTCGTGCAGGACACTCGAGTTCTTCCAGTCCAACCTTACAACACACCATGTCTACAAGGGTTAGGGTTAGTCTTGAGTTGTACACATCATGAACTAAATTGTGTGCTGTCAACTTTGTAACAACAGGTCGGGGAAAAAACATATAAAATAACTAAGAAACCGGTCACAACTGGCTATCTAACTGTTTATCCTTCAGCTGCCCGAATACTTTTGAGACTGTGAATGGTTAATTCAACATTTTTGGTTAAATTAAAGCTAAGGGTCCACACCACGATCACAGCTTGATTGCTTGATTGCATCAAATTCATGGTGACGGTGTTCAGGGGGGAAAAAAATAGAAATCGTGTTACCGTCCAACTATTTATGGACCTGAGTATATAATGTTACAATTAAAGAAACACGTGGCAGAGATTTAGTTATATTTGTCTCACAGGCTTTTTTTTTTAGTGATTGATTTTAGAATTCTAAATAGCATGTTTTTTCCCTGATACTTTATTATTTCTGCAATGAAGACAGTAAAGAGAAAAAGAAAGACAAACAGTGACAGGACGAGGGGGTCTCCAGCTGCGTCCCATTAGCACCAGAGCATATGGCAGCAGGAAATGTCCAGAGGGGTGTACATCGCTTTAAACTCGCTTTATTAGTAAAACGCAGCCATCTCTCTTTTTCTTTGTGTCTCTCTCTCTCTCTCTCGTTCCCTGTCTTTGTCCCTGTTTTTTTTTTCTTTTATCACCGTGTCTCTCCATCTTCCATTCATTCCCTGTCTCCAGCTCTCTTCTCAGTCTGCTCCTTCTCACTCGCGCTGTCTGTCCTGAGTCCCCCACTGCCTCGGGACACGGTCGGCACTGATGCAGTAGAAAACTATTAGAGATGTGGGAATGAGGACAGACCACCCAGACACACACACACACAGACACACAGACACAGACATGCATACACAGAAACACACATACACACGGCACATAATGGCTACCAGGAGGAAGTCGGGCCATCGAGCCGACAGCTGTGTGGAAGAGAGAGAGAGATCGTTATTCAGATATTGATGGTTTCATTATTATTATTATTATTATTATTATTATAACACTAAATAATTACATATACATCAATACATCATTTGGAATGAACACATAATGTACTGTATTACATGTAAAGAACACACATCCAGATACAAACAGGACACGCACTATCCATTTGTTTATTTGTTTGTTTGTTTATGTGGCTGAAATTAGGAATGTGCGTCAGATCGAAATCCCTCACCAGGAAGGATTATTTTACTTTCATGAGCCTAGACACACATCCATTAACGTAAATGCCAGCTGTATTTATCAGTTTCAGCTCATTCATCTTTAGTATTTGCCTGATCAGGGTTGCAGCGGAACAGATATTAGTTCTAGTTCTTTTATATTTTGGAAAGTTTTTTTTTTATTTGTAATATACCAGATATAAAAATAACATTCCTGGTCAGCTCTAGTTCAATATTCTGAAATATAGTTGTTATACAGTATGCATGGGTAGCTCTGTTGGGCCCTTGAGTTAAGGCCCTTAACCCTCAGAAATATAATCAGATAAAATGATTTTTTTTTTAAAGTTGTTTTGGATAAGCGCGTCTGTCAAATGCCATTAATGTAAATATGCACGAGATTGATTTTACATTCTTTTTGTTTGCATGTTCTCACTGTGTCACTAATTTGGTGACACCCGGTGTTAGCAGTTAGAGAGGCAGCCAGACAGAGGAGAGCCAATGTCTGCTTGCTGACCAGCAAAATGGATGAAGTAAACAACACAATAGGACTATGGGACTATAGGACTTTATTATATCCAGGTGTACCTCGGCATACGAACACCCTGCCCTGTGAATTTTCAAATTTCAAATTTTATTTTGAATTTCAGTATATGAGCAACCGAGCTGGTTCCTTGTACTTCTGGTTCATAAATGTCCGAGAGCCGATAAAAATTTTTCACGTCAGTGGACAGCCAAGGGAAGCCAGTTTACATATGTTTTTCTGTGTGTTTTTTTTTTTTTTTTGGCATTTTGTCCAAGATTTAGTGAAGACGTAGCACCATGGGGTCCCAAGAATGTTAACAAGGTCTGTAGCAAGAAGAAAACAGAGCCGCTTTCAGTTTGTTTTTTAAAGCAGCCGGTGCCAAGAGGAATCATAAATGAAGGTTAAGTGAGGTTTAATGTCTATTTATTTCATATTTTACTTCATTTATATGTCTTTTCTAAGTGTTTTAATTGTCTTTATATGCAGAAAAAATATGATTATGGTGTTGGAAATTGGTAATATTGGTAATATTTTCCGGTGGCTGGAACGGATTATCTGCATTTACATTATTTCCTATGGGACAATGCGTTTCACAATACGTAATTTCACCTTAAGAACTGATTAAATTTATATGCAGAGGTATCACTGTACTTTTTGTTAAAAAAAAATTTACAGAAAGCTGGTTAAACATCTAACCAGTGAAACCATGAGAAAATTATGAACTGGACCGGGCTGACATTGCAGAGGGTGAGGAATTGTCAAAGAATTCTGTGCTGATACTGCTGACATTTCTACATCTGGGAAGGTTTTCCACTGTTTCTCACTGTTTCCAGGAGCATTCTGGTTACTTCTGGTTTAACTCATCCTCACTTTGGGGTTAAACCCGAATACTGATACTAATATTTGAAGCATGAAATAGGTACACATACCTGCATTGTGTTACATCCTTACTGTAGAGGTGGGCTGTGAAATGAGCACCAGATGGCCTACAAACATTGATTACGCTGCTACATTGTGCACATTTGAAGTGAGACAGTGACTTATGATATGGTTAATCAATTTGTAATTTGGTGTTTGTGGCAAATAAAAAAAACCGGTGTATGATATCAATCAGACAATCAAGGTAAAATCACACACACAAATTTCTGGCATGGCTATAGGGCAAGACTGCAGAAAGGGTGAGAAAGTGTGCGCGGAATTCGAGACCTTTCCGAACCCGTGCAAACATCCGCTCGCGCTTCAGTTCAAACAGTAATTATCATCACAAGCAGGAGCCCGCGGACAAACATTATTCAGCTCTGTCCCGCTCTCTCCACCTCGGCATGCACGTGTTTCGCCATTTTCATCTCCGTCGCCCGGAGGGAACGTGACCAAAGTTTCTAATCACGGCGTGCAAACCTTTTTCAAAGGGACTGATTGGAAAAAGACGGCGCTAATGTGAAGAATGTGACGCGGCCACCCTGCGTGTTAGCATTCCAGCGAGGACGTGTGCGCTGGAAACAAGCAGGAGCGAGCTTGGAACGTTTACTTCTTTGAGTCCCAGTTCCTTTGATCTTTCTGATCTGGACTGTTAGTGCTCTTGGATCTTGTCTGTGTCTGCGCCATTCATGAGAGGGGAAAAAAAAAAACTGGATTAGGGATGAAACCCAAATTACTCCTCTTTATTTTTCCATCCCAGATAGCAAAATTATTACTGCCTTTCTCTGGTCCTCCTCTACCATGTTGAGATACATTGAATTACCCACATATGATATACATTGCTGACCAAATGTCAAAGACACACCTGAAGAATATTGCATATTTAAAAATACAGTTAATTTTAAAAAACACTTTATTACACACATTTGTTAAACACACTATTATCTGAGCAACTGAAATTTTATTGGACAAAAAAATATCTAAAAACAATTCAAGCAAACGTGTCTTTGAAATTTTATTATAACAATATTCTCTACAATATTATTTGCATATTTTATTTCATTAGAATTATCATTTAACCGCACAGTGGCTTAGTGTCGCCTTGCACCTCCAGGTACTGGGTTCGGTTCCTGCCTCAGGTCTGTGTGCATGGAGTTTGCATGTTCTTCCCTTTGCTTGGTGGGTTTCCTCCCACAGTCTAAATACATGCAGATTAGGTTGATCTGCATTCCAAAAATTGCCCATAGTGTGTAAGTGTTGCCTGGAGGTCCTACCATTGCTGTACAAAAATGGGAATAAATACAATGGTCTACTGGCTACCATTGGCCTCAAGGGTCCCTAGTTGGACTACAGAAGTTCATAGATGGATAGATAATCATCGTTTATCATATTCCACTATGTCAATCTCCCTGAATATTACTACAGTACATTTCTTCTTATAAAAGAGTTAGTTCTGACCAAGTGATCTGATTAACGAGAGGCATTTCACGAGTGCTGATAATGGACTGTAACACCACTTGGGCTGAATGTTTGCTGGCGACTTTTCAGGTGGACTGTTTGTTTTCTTGCAGTGTTGCTCAGTGCATGAGTTGATGCTGCGAATCAATAAACACACTTAAATTTTAATACAATTACATCTTAGACCGATCCACATGATTTTCTTGGTCCTCTCGCATGACATGTGGTAGGGGCGGCTGTGTGGTTAATGTGTTGGACAGTCGGACGAGGAGGTCCCCGGTTCGATCCCCAACGCCACTGCGTCCCCACTCTTGGACCCTTGAACGAGAGGGCCTTCACCCCCAAGTGCTCAGATATGATTGCTGGCAACCCGACCCTTTAAATAACTGCCACAGAAACAGCAGGTGTATTTCCGTTGCCCGATGTGCCAGGCAACATGTAGACGGAACCGTCCATCCTTACATGGCATACACTTGGACCATTACAGAGAAATATGTCAATTTCATAGAGATTATGCGAGTATTCTTTCTGCTCAGTGATAAAAAGTGGTGGAATAAAGCAAAAGTTGTTTAAAAGAAAAGTTGAGGCTGAGTTCAATAAAATGTGTTTGTTATTCTTATGTTCTTAGTCACATATGTAACCCGAATCTGGTGTGGATCAAATAATTCAGACTTGTTTTTTTTGTTTTTGTTTTTTACATTGAAACACACATGAGACAGCATCGTGAAACAAAGTCCAAGCCTTTATAATGAAGTGGCTTGAATAATAACAAAAATATATAATATTTCTTTGATAATTTCCTCAGCTGACGAACATCAGTGTAACGTACTGTATACAGCACCTATATAAGACATTTTTTTGTCATGTAAACAAACATGGCAGCTACAAGACCACATTGTAGATCATGCCAGGCTTTTCCAGCGATGCAGCGGCTCTGTTGCTGTTTAGTCTTTGCACATCTTTCTCTGGCCTCCTCATCTGTACAATCTGATCAAACAGATCAACTTCAAAAGCTTTGACATTCTGTCAATGCCGTCGCACTCGTCATGCCAAAGATCACTAAGTAGAGTTTAAGGTGGAGTCAGTTGCTGGCCACGCCCCGTAACTCTAACAGCTGCAGAACAGTCTCCAACTGGAGGAGCTGCTTAGCATTTTTCTGAGAGTTGATCTGGTAGCAGTTAGCGCTAACGTCGCTGACCACAGTTCGATCCATAATCGGCTTGATGAAACATATAACCGAGTCGGCTCCAGCTGTGTGATTTCTGCCGATATTAATGCATGAGGTCTTGTCTTGTAAGCGGGTAACGATAGCCTTCATCCATGAGCCAATCGTTCTCATTGTGCATCAATTCAGAGACTTTAAACGACACCAAATGTGTACTTTTCCGTCCACGACTAGACCAGTTTTTTTTTTTTCTTGGTTTAGCCACCACAAATGTTTTTACTGCGACGATCAAAACGAGTTTGTGGGTTTGTCTGTTTTTAATGCCGAGTATCGGCAGTACGGACACTCTGTCCTGATCTTAAAGGCGGGGAAAAAAAGACTGGGACTGATGAAAGAACTGGAACAGAGTGTAACGGTGCATCAAAATAAAGAAACTCAGCAGTGCGTTCAGCAGTCTGTTTCCTTAGTAGTGTGTTACAGAATGGGTGTGATGTAGGTGGAGGACTAGTCTGCTGTGCATTGTGTGTGTGTGTGTGTGTGTGTCAGAATGTAGCCACATTATATAGAAAAGCTTGTGCCCTCAAGCCGTGCTGATATCCAGCACAACAGCATGTCCTCAAGTGTGTCGCTTTTATACAACAGATCCACAAACACTGTTTATTATCAACAGGTTATGATTTGTTTCTTTATTTAAACACAGAGAGATAAACTTACAGGACTGTCCTCCTCCACCTCCTCCTTGGTTTATTCTCCTCGCCTTTTGGCTACACAATACCGGTAATAAATTAAAACTACTTTCATCAATCGCGTTAATTAAACTAACTGTCGATCGTTAGTTAGTTCCGCCAGTCGCTGAAGGATATTCGCTGCTGGAGCAAAAATAACTGGCTAAATAAACTAACACATCATATAATAATAATCAGTGCAACGGCACTCCCTCCTGTGTGATATTGCTTAATTGCACCACTGCGAGCACGTAGCCAAACGGCATTTCGGGAAGAAAAAAAAAGCAGCAGTGTGAAAAACTATGTAAAAAAAAATTATGCTTTTGTTCAGTGTCTTAAACTGATTAACATTAAAACAATAAAAATATAAAATGTATCGTCCAGCCCTACTTTAAAGTAAAAAGGTCCTCTCGGTTTCCTTTTTTTTAAATTATTAATATTATATATATATATATATATATATATATAAATATCCATATGCAAATGGATCAGCGCGGAGTTTTCTGTTCGTCATTTTAGCTCCATAGATTTTGTGCTCATAGGATTTAAACCCACAACCTTCCGGTCACTAGATCTGCAGGGGTATAATGGTTTAAACTTCTGTACTTTATACCACAGGTATAACATATAAGTTGGTCAGAGCTATAAAACCAAAAGTTTTGACACCGAACCCCAAAAGCAGCTCAAATTAACAGAGAAGGCGAGGGAGGTTTTTTTTCATCTCTTTCCACAAAAATGAATCTAAAGTGTTCCCTTCACACACACACACACACACACACACACACACACACACACATAAAAAAAATCATCTTTTTACCCATAGCTCAGCACTCAGTCCTGAAAAGTGTAGTTTATTCATTCGCAGGTAATTATTAAACTGCTCGGCTGTGTCCAACATAAAGATTTACAGAGGAGCGGCTGCTGCCAGCGTGGGATTAAGGAGTGTGAGGAGAACGTGTGTGTTCTCTTTGACCGCATTGTCACACTTAAGGGCTTGTTCTCTCGTTTTCTCGCCCTCCCTCGCCTTCCCTCCTTTTCTCTCGCTCTCCCTCGGTTTCTGTATCTCGGGGTCGGAGCATGTGCTCCCCAGGCCCAGCTCAAGTTAAGAGATTTAATACTTCAGCTATTCAGTCATTAAGGTGTTTTATACTGCCGGTCCCTGGCCTTCTCCTTTCGCTCGTAAAAAATAATATTTGTCTTTCCAACTGTACTGTGAACCGCAGAGTCCTTCTGTTTTATTTTCGTCAGTGCTGTAAAACACTGGTCTTCCCTCCCGTTCTGGCCCTGCACGGGCAATTACCTTGTCCTGTAACTCCACAGCCATGTGTCTTCCTGTGTGTGTGTGTGTGTGTGTGTGTGTGTGTGTGTGTGTGTGTGTGTGTGTGTGTTAAGATGTTGGGAAGAAGGTCAAGGCCATGCTAGATTGTGTGTGAAAGAGCAAGAGAGAGTGAGACAGAGAGAGAGTGAGAGAGAGAGAGTGTGTGCGTGTGCATGTGTGTGTGTGTGTGTTTATGTGTTAGAGAGAGAGTGAGCTTTATGTGCTTTAATTTTCCCCATGTGGTGTCAAGTTTGTCAAACAGTACGGTTCTCAGGTTCAAACTGTAAGTCATGGTACGCGCGCACACACACACACACACACACACACACACATACACACACACACAGA
>JAQMYJ010000040.1:2633800-2647693 GCA_030014305.1 Clarias laeviceps | reverse complement strand
TCAACCTGAAATAATAATAATAATATCACTGATTACATTAAAGATCAGCAGATTATTTTTAGCTTTAACCTTTTAACGCTTTCTACAAACTCTTTAAAGTAGTTGTTATTATTATTATTATTATTATTATTATTATTATTACCCTATAACTTATCAGAACTTCTGTACAAAATGTGTCTGGTGGTCGTAAGAAACCCTTCATATGGTTCAAGTTTTCAGAATTTTTGTCTGTTTGGAACATTTGGTATTTTAACCTGTCTTTGTCTTTTAATTCTAAATATCTTTTATAAAAAAAAATCTATCTCAAGGAGTCTTTGGATGCGTCAGGGCTAGAAAACCCTTATGAAACTTTTCCCAGAAGGACAATCAAAGAACAAAAATCACCATGATGGTAAAATTATTATATTTTCATATATATGTGAAAATCACATGCGTTCCTGAAGTGCGATTTATTTCCTTGGATGATTGGAACGTGGATGTTTGTTTTTTGTTGTTTGTTTGTTTGTTTGTTTGTTTTTCTATTTGATTTCAGCTGTGGCACAAAAGCAAGACAGACATGTTGTTGATGGTTATCTGATCTCAAACTGAACTGCACTGATTATCGCCTCTGCTTTATGGTGTTAAAAACCCTTTTCATATTTATTTTATGTAGATTAGTCTCATAGAGATAAAAAATAAGTAAACATCAGGTACTAAACATGTCTTAGACCGACTGACTAAATCTGGGGTTTAGAAGGAAAACCCAGACCTTTATGACCTTTCCAAAGAACACAGAAGTAAAACACTTACACACAGCACTGATGTGCATAAAAATAACACGAATTATATAACTCATGCGGTTTGGGGTTAAACAAGGGGTCCGAAGGTGAAGGGGAAAGCTGATTGGTTCGGGATCTTCATATCCTGTTGCCTGGTTTAACCATTAGCACTTAAAGTGCAGAAAGGTGAAGGAGAACGTACTGCCAGTGGTCCAGACCGTCAGCCTCTGCATCACGCCGTCCACATCAGTTTATTTCTTCCCGTCTCTTAGCTCTCTATTTTTGTTTCCATGTAACTCGCTTTCTCAGTTTTAAACAGTTTAATGGAAAAAGCGCTGAACAAATAATAACGTATGAAGGCATTATAAGATGATGGGAAACACAGTAATGGTTTTGGATGGAATATCATTTAGGATGAAGCGGATTTTATAGAACTAGTATAGAATTCTGGACTCATTGATCGGAAGGCGTTGATGAATTTTCTATCATAGCAGCTCTGGCAGTATCATACCTGCCAATCACAGGGGGTTTATATTAATGAACATGTTTTAAAATGTTGTTGTTTCTTTTAGCGACATCTGTTGCATATCAAACACTACACAAAAACATATCTGTTTTTTATTTATTTTTAAAAGCTTGCATTTTTAGTTGGAGTCACAAAATTATGGACAGAATTAATGGCCATCTTTTGCCTTTTTACATCTATCTATCTATATGTCTATCTATCTGTCTATTTATCTATCTATCTATCTATCTATCTATCTATCTATCTATCTATCTATCTGTCTGTCTGTCTGTCTGTCTGTCTATCTGAATGTTTGTCCATTTCGCTCATTACAATAGTCATCTGGTTTTAGGAGAACCAGTGATCTCAGTAACACACTTCAAAGTTCTGGAAGGATCTAAAGGATCAAGAGAGAGGTGTCCGATCATCTCCACAATCCATCTTTTAAAAAATTCAATTCAATTCAATTTCATTTGTATAGCGCTGAATGACCTGTTTTATCTATTTACGTACTTTATGCTGTTAGCCTCAGTTATTCTATAGTTTATTACTCTCTCTCTCTTTCTCTCTCTCTCTCTCTCTTTTCTCCTGTAGGGGCATCAGTAGCAGAGGTCAGAGGTCACTGAGGGTTTGGATTTCCTAAGCACAGCACCCCCGTGGTTCCCAGTCGGGTCTCTTCCTTCAGGATCGTTCCCCCTCCTGCTCTCGCTCCGTTGGAAAAATATTAGTCTTCGTTCGACACAGAGGAAGAGCAGGAGGAGAAGGAGGGGGGGGGGATCATGGGTGCTCTTTTTTCCCTGACCAATAGGATATTTTATTGAAATAGTGCACATTTTTATATATGGTTTAAACAAAAAAACAAACAAAAAACAGTGTTTATCCACACACTTTTGTGCTGAGGTTAGTGTTTACAGTACAGTATACTGAGTAGATAAATGTCCTGTAACAATAAATACAGTATGTTTTAAAAATGGCATTGGTTGTGTATCTGTGGATTTGTTAATATAATAAATATATAGTATAGTCATTTAAACATGATATGTTTTTTATTTTTTATGTTTGATAGAAATATTCTGCTGAGCAAATGAAATATGGAATATTTTTTGCATCTGTAAAAACATAAATTAGGTATTTTTGATCCAAATCAAACATAATTCTAAAGTTTAATTCGCTTATAATTAGCTGAACATGCCGTGCTAGGCGTAAAAAAAAAAATCTCTCTCTCTTTCTTACACAGCAAATATCAATGCATTTACATTAGCTTTATATGTTCTATGGTGTACCTGTATTTTAGCTTTTATTTATGTTCCTGAATATATTGCAACAAATATATACCTTTTATAGATCATAGGGTTAATAGGGTTACTATTATGGACTAAAGTCTCATTCCTAGGTGTATTCCCATCAAGCGTCTGAAAAATGAAACAAATGCAGAAGTGCCAAAAATGTACATTTCCTCATGTGACCACTAGGAGCTGGCTACCAAAAGTGAGTCAATCGCCATAGACCCCCATGTTAAAACCTCCAACTTACTCACTCATCGTCACTTTGTCCTGTAGAGGGTCATAGCCATCCTGGAGGCTATCCCGGGAGACTTAAGGGTACACCCTGGACGGGGTGCCAATCCCTCACAGGGCACAAACACATACACACTCAAACACTATGAGCAATTTGGAAACACCAATTAGTCTAATCTGCATGTTTTTGGAGTGTGAAGAACTTCGTACGTTGACCTTCAAAACCCGCTCTTCAGAAAAACCTATTTGTGACGTCACAGAGTGCTCATATTACAGTCTATAATTTCCGCCAGTGTTCCTGGTGAGCAGAACAAAGTGCTTACTGAAGATGATTGAGTGACTGTTATTGGTTATACCACCATTACAGATACCATAGAGGGTCATGTGTAAACTAGGATGGAGTTCGGGTTGGCTTTGGCTTGTGTACGAGATCCAAAACCTCCTCTTAAAGGTATGAGGAGAGATTAAGGTGAGTGGTGAGGAGATGTTGAGATAATGGAATGCACTCTGCAACCACCATGAGATTGTAGTTGAGCAGATAAGATTAGAGCGGTGGTCTATAGCGTTAAATACATTCTACACACTCTTACCTTCTCTTTTATGGTTGCTGGTGAACGGTTTCTCAACTCAGCAAACAACTATATGCACCATCATGTCAATGTGATTGCTGTACTGAGAAGAAACCACCGCCTAAATAAAACACACTCACTGGTGGTCCTTCATAGGGGGTCTGACAAACTGTACATGGCAACCGTGAGAAATCACGCGCACACACACACACTGATCTGTACGGTTGGACGGACCTGACGAAATGGATTTATCAAAAAGAAATATTAACACGCGAGTGTGTAAAAGAGCGAATCTGTCCGGCGTCATGTCTCAACACCTGACAATTAGATCATTTATTTTCATACATCCAAAAGGAAAGAATATGTATTCGTGTGTCTGCGCAGGGGTACGTCTGCGTGAGTATTTACGTGTGTCTCGTTCTCCCACGCCGCACTCCTCTTTATAAACATGTCGGTTGGGCTGACAGCATGACGGCCCGGGGGCCAGGGTTTTCTGGGATGCAGCCCTCATAAAAAATCACTTCTAATTTATTTCCCCCCAAATTGGAAAGTGCACGCTCACACCTGACTAAATCATCACGCGTCAAGGGGAGACAACCCCCCACGGCACGCGGCCGAAACCTGAGGCAGAGAAAAGACGCGGCCACGCCGCGCTCTCCCTGATGGATTCTGCAGATGTGCGCGGGCCCCCGTCTCTCCGTCTGGCCCCCACAATTCATAGGGGCTTCATCAAATTTGTCATTTTGTTCATTTTTTCCTTCCTTCCTCACCCGCATTCTTTTTATTTATATTTCACACACACACACATTCTCCCTGATTCTGTCTCACATTCCCTCTCACTCCCCTCACAGCTGTTTCTCTGTCCTCTTCTCCACGCTCTAATCCTGGTTCATCCTCAGAGATATATTTATGTGCATGTACGTGTCTCAGTCTCTCTGTCTGTTTGTCCGTCTATCACTGGGCTTGTATCTCTTTTTTCTATTACACAATTAAATGCTGTATCACTATTCCTATCCGTCACCACCTCTTGTACTCCGTCTCCCACTCGCTCTCTCCATCGTCATTCCTGCATGTCAGACTTTCAGCTCGTAATGTGTAAGCCACATGTTATTATCCCACATTAGACACAGCTATCATAAACTTGACAAACACTAAACAAACAGCACAGGTGGTCCGCTGAGGTTTGAGGGTTGGAATCTGACGCGCGATGGTGGGGGAGGTCGATCCAGGAGCCAAAGGGGTCGAAGGGCAATTGGCTGGAAAGGCCCAAACTCTCCTACCCAATGGAATACACCAATGGAAAGCAGACACCAGGGCAATACATCAAGTACTTCTCTAATCTAATAAGTCGGTTGCTACTGAACTTGTAAAGCGATGTAGTAAAAATCTTCCTCCTCTTACGTACTCATCCAGAGTTCTTGCTGGTTTACAGTTTTTTTTAATGAGAGATTTAGGTTAATTAATCTGGATTACTGCGACCCCAATCTCAACTAACATCCCTTAATGTTTCTAATTAGAAAAAAAACACTTCATTTAAGGACAATACAAAGATGGAAATAGTTAGATCCCAGCCAAAGTTTTTATTATGCCTTTTTTTTTTTGCCATTTTTCAAGTGAAGCAACACTCAAACCCACCATGAATAAATTTCTCACACAATAGAAGGTCAACTCGCAGAGTGGGAACGGACGCTGGATGAGAAAGACACACAGTTGTTTCTGGTAGCGGTTACTTTGGCTTCAGTCTGATTTTATCTAGGTGACCTCTAGCCTGTGAATTCATGAGCCTCTCTTTTTGTGAGCCAAGAAGAAGACGGGAATTGAGTCTCTCTGGTCTGTAAAGAAATACGGAAGGGCTCTGACTTTTGCCTTGCTGTTTTCTTTCTGTTGCTTCATGTGCAGTTTGGAGTGGTGAAATATTCCAGGGTTTTCATGTGCCTGCTAGGATTTGCTTGATAAGAATGTCAGCACATCAGTCAACGAATAAAGTGTCATCGCTTTATCCTGTGTACAGGGTAGCGGGGAGTCTATCCAAGGAGACTTAGGGCACGAGGCGGGGTACAACCTGGACGGAGTGCCAATCCACTGCATGGCACACACACACACACATATACACACATGCTCATTTACACACTATGGGCAATTTGGGAACGTAAATTTGCCTAATGAGCATGTCGTTGGACTGTGAGAGGAAACCGGAGTACCTGGAGGAAACCCACCAAGCATGGGAAGAACATGTAAAATTCCAAACAGACCCGAGGCAGGAATAAAACCCAGACCCTGGAGGTGCAAGGCAACAATGCTAACTCCTAAGCCACCATGCCGCCCTGGTAGGTGATTTAATCTAATAAGATCAAATTGATGAGATGGAAGGAATGGATGAGGTGTATTAGACATTAGTCTAATCTACACGTCTTTGGACTGTAAGAAGAAACCAAAGTACTCAAAGGAAACCCACCAGTCACAGACTCGAGCTCTCAACCCTAGAGGCACGAGGCTACAGTGCTAACCACTACACCACCATGCAGCTTAAAACAGAACTATCTAATATGAAATATCAGCAATATATCCATCTTAAACACTCTCCACTACAATTAAAAAAAAAAAAAAAAGTTCTTCCACGTAAAAGGACGCCACAACAAGAATGGTCAATGGCACAACACTCTCTCCCAGCCCTCTATGCATCAACATAATAATCCAGGTACAAAAGAAATTGCTGAACTGATTTTTAATGAAGAGGTTCAGAAATGTAGCTGAGTTAGCAACTTTGTTTGTTGTGGCTGCAACCACAACCAGTAAGTCCATCAGGCATTCATGCTAGGACGACCGCAAACTCTGATATTTACTGCCATGCCTGCAGTTGTGGAAGAGACACATCAAGGGGCGCTGGGTGAAAAATATGCACTCCAGACTTGTACAAACAACCCAGCACAGAGTGCGAGACCAATTTACGCCAATGAGAGTGGGTGAGTATGATGGAGGGAAGTGGAAAACGGAGAAAGAGGCTGCAGAGACACAGCGACCACATCAGAGACAAAGTGTGAGGAACATGGGGGGAAAAAAAAGTTCAACAGTGAACAAAGGCTAGAGAAGACGAGTCCATGCTGTTTCGGTGTCCTAGAACAGCAGGGACAAGCGAGATCGTCAGAGGTCAAAGGTTAGTCAGGGTTATACCGACAGCATGGGGCATGAGGACTTGCTCTCCTTGCATGGTTAATCTTTCCAGATGTTTCTCCATATACGTTACTGACAACTGAGGTGTTCAGGCTCACTGAATACAACTCAAGCTTTAATTCTCACACAAGAAGCTACTTTTGTAGAATACCAGAGTTAATATGAAGTACATACAAGCTTTAAGAAAATGCCATTAAAACAGCTGCGTGCCAAGGACTAAATCAGGTTCCTGTGAGACAATCAGGACAAAAGTAAGCCCAAGACCAGGGTTACTAAACTAGTGAGTTGGGGTCGTGACAGGAACTCACAACGTCTCCTTTCACATTCAGTTTAACCATGTTTAAATAAGAAAGTGTGTGCTATTTTAGGTTGGGTTGTTTTTTTTTTCTTTCTTGAAAAGAAACTAGAACATGCAACACTAGTGTAGGAGTTCTCCATCCATCTACAGCTGCTAGTTCCTTCAAACACGTCAAGAAACAAAAACCAATTTTTTTTATTGGTGACTTGTTTGGTGATTTGTTTTTTGACAAGACTTGCTTAAAAATCCAGAACATTCAGTTGTTTAGTTGTTGCCAAAAAAAAAAATTGGACCTGACCATGACTGTCCACATGTTGACAGCACAGTATGTCATCTACATTAAAATGCAATTCACTAAATTCCAACACATTTGGTGGATAATACTGTGAACCCTGGAGACAACTGTTGGACCGTGGATGTTTTTGTGGTCTATAAAGTCCTTCAGTAGAGCATGTGCACACCACAAATATAGTGGTCTGGTGTCCATCAGAGTGTTAGGAACCGTCCTTCATAGCTCCTGAGTGGCAAAACCACCCAAGGTTTGTGCTAAATCCTTGCTTTCATAAGGATGCAACAGCTATAACGGGTGCAATCTTATTCCGGGATTGATACCTGCAGTGTGATACACTGCTACAATGTAAACCCATGGAAATGGTAATGCCTCAATGGGAATTGTGCAAAATAAGGAAGCTAGGGTCATGATTTCACCATGAACTTGCTCACTAAGAGAACGACGACGGGCATCCAGGTCAAAGCAGAACTTTTGATTGTGCAGAATAACAGAACACAGTTCTGAGAGTAAAATCTCACTTTATTTCTCGATATAATCCCTGCTACTCTAATTCACTTATCCCAGTGTTTCACGAGTGCTTGGACACCATCAAGGTAGAAAGTTTTCTCAGTATGCCGGAGCCATGATCGGACTGCCTTCTTCAAGTCTGAAATGTGGCCTCCCAGGAATTCCTTCAGTGGCCCAAACACATGGAAATAATTTGGAGTGACGTCAGAGCGGTACAAGGGATGTGGCAATAACTTGTTATTGTTCTGTAATGTGCAAGTGAAGTGGTGTGATGCATCTCCTTATTCTCCAAGTTGGCGACAAGTTATCTGTCGATTTTCAAGGATCAGGCTTTCCACTCACGGAATGTTTATAGGTTCAGAGTCTCTCATCGTACTGTGATTAAAGTTTTATGTGAATGTCAATCAGTTTCATGCCTTCATTTACTAGAAATTTTATCACATCCCAGTTTGACTTGAATTTTCTTTATTTAAGGTCTCTCTCTGTTGAACCCTTCTACAGAGGCAGTCCCTTTCAGAGAAGGTTCTAGAGGACCACGAAATGTTAACTATCCAAGAAACGCTTTAAAAAGAGTGTATTTTAGTGTGTTTTACCTTGTCTTTCACATACTCTATCCATCCATCCATCCATCCATCTTGGAACCTCTGTAGTCCAACTAGGGACTGTGGAGGCCAATGGTGACCATTGTATTTATTCAACATGCATTCATGCACTATGGGCAATTTGGGAACGGCAATTAGCCTAATCTGCATGTCTCTGGACTGTGGGAGGAAATCGGAGTACCCGGAGGAAACCCACCAAGTATGGGGAGAACATGCAAACTCCATGTACACAATCAAACCCGGACCCTGGAGGTGCAAGGCCTCCGTGCCGCACATATACTGTGTATTTTGAATAAAGAACCCGTCAGTGTGGTCGAATCTTTCTTTGACTACCCCGATGATGTTTCTCAAGATAGATTTCAACCAAACAACTCAGACAACCACTAAAACTCAGCACGCCGAGTGTGGGTTTTGGATGTGGCTCATTAAGATCTCATCTGCATATTCTAAATATTAATAGGATATTCATTTATATCTCTATTTTTGCCGGGAATGAATAGCATGCCGAGTGTTTAAGAAACATATACAGGCCTGCTTCAGTCCTGCAATGAGGAGTAACAAGATTTAGAGCCTCAGTGCGTGCTCTCTTTATTATTTCAGATGTAAAAAAATGCTTTTAGTTGTCAAGATGAGATTAATTTTGATGAACAAATTCAATTTGGATTGAAGCATCCAGTCGGTAAGCTGGGAAACACTAAAAGAAATCGACAGACAGATAGCGCGGCTGCCAAAGGGTTCAAGTGGGTTATCGCTACCGCCGATAAGACAAGCAAACCATGGTGCGGGAGACAAACAAGTGAAGTGAACAAGGTGATTAATCACACATCCATTAAAACCCAATCGCTTCCCAGTGTATACTTAAATAAACTTGTCAGTTTATTAAGTACACAGTGATTAGCTACACTCGTTGGCCGATTTATCAGATACTCCTACTAGTTGTAGGGCTACAATTACTCACTATTCCATCTGTTGCTATGTTCTATGTGTCACCCCGCCTCCCCCTCTACCCCATCCATCAATAAGAGAGACCACCGTAGGACCACTGCTAACCAGATGTTAGACCTAACCCGGCGCAGCAGTGACACTCACATGCTAGTGTGTACACTGGTGGTACAAGTGCATTAGGCACAGCGGAGTTGCTGTGCTTTTTAAACACTGTATTCATGTGTGTGTGAGTGTGAGAACGTGTGTGTCCCGTAAGCCTGGTGGTGTGCGGTGGGGAAACTCGATCCGTCCCGAAACAACACGCAGCACCGCTTCAAAGCTTGTTTGTGTTTTTACAGCTTGTCCAGCTGCTCTGGACGGATAAACACACCTGAGGGAACCGGACTGCTCCAAACACCATCAACACCGTCATCAGGGCTCCTGCTGAGCTCAAACAGGAGGAGGGAGGAATGGGTCAGAGAAAGAGAGAGAGAGAGCAGACAGAAAAACAATCAATATGCAAACAAGAGAGTTAACACAAAGAACAACGTTTGCTAGACGCTGATTCTAGATTTCAATCAAAGTTTAGACGGACAACCTTTTTCATGGAAATCCTGTCAGGTTTGCTCCTGTTAACTAGATAGTGGTATTACTACAGATAAAAATATTATTAATTTATCGTTAATATGCCTTATTATTAATACGTTTGTTAGAAATAATAAAATCGTATAATGCGTATAAAATCATTACCATTTACTGTATATATACAGTTGTACTTCAGGATACAAACTCCCTGCCTTAAGAATTTTTTTTGAGTTGTGTGTACGTACTTGTTTGCGTGGCTGGAACGGATTATCTGCCTTTACATTATTTCCTACAGGAAAATGCATTTCACAATACGAAATTTCACTTTAAGAACTCGCTTCCAGAACGGATTAAATTCATATGTCGAGAATATATATATATAAAAAAAAATTTATTTTTATTCTGAAATACTATCAAATTAACCAATTTTAGCTAACTGTCCAGCTTTATCAGGGAATGTTTTTAATTGTTTATAATTATTTAGATAATTATAATAACCTTATTTATTATGCACTGTTGAATGTGTTGTTGAAAATAAAATTCTCTCTGGAATTGTGAAGACTATTAACTTTTACAAAGCTACGCTTTAAAAAAATCCTGTCAGTCTGTTAGCAAACTGGCTAGCATTGGCAGTAAAGATTAATAATAATTTTGACTATACTTTAACAATTCTTTCAGACATCCTGTAAAAGTAGATAGTAGAGCCTTTGATGTTTAGAAATGTGACTTAAAACTCTTTATAAATATTTTGAATTTACTTAGGCTAGCTGGATATGTTCAACAATGAAGAGTTTTTATAAATCCTGTCAGGATATCTTATGCTAGCTACTGGGCTAGCATTTATTGTTAAGGTATACCTTAAAAATTCTCTCAGGTACCCTATCAGGTTAGCTCAAGTTGGCTAGGTGTTCAAGTCAAATTGGGGCTTGTGATGAAATTTCTGCATACAAGTGTAAACTAGTAATAGTCACAGTAAAACATTTGAACAGCGCAAACATTTTAAAGAGGGCTGTACAGTATGTCCATGAATGAAGATCCCGGCTGAGGTGATACGAAGCCCACTGCAGTCGTTCCCGAGACCATTCAGTGAGAGAAACGCCTGATCCTTGTAAATCGACAGATAACTTGTCACCACCTTGCCAAATCATCACCAACTTGCATAAGAGATGCAACTGTCTGTGGGAAATGTACGAACAATCATTCACCAACACCACTTGCACATTATAGGAAGTTGGCTAGGAGTCATTGCCACATCCCCCCTACAGTCCTGAACTTGCTCCAGGTAAGTTCCAATGTTTGGGCCATTAAAGGAGTTCCTGGGAAGCCAGTGTTTTAGAACATGAAGCAGGCAGTGCAATCATGGCTCCGGCGTATTGAGAAATCTTTCTACCTTGATGGTGTCCAAGCACTAGTGAAACACTTTGATAAGTGCATTAGTGTAGCAGAGGATTATATAGAGACATAAAGGGAATTTTTACTCTCATAACTGTGTTCTGTTATTCTGCACAATCAAAAGTCACACGTTGACTTGAACACACCTCATACACCCCCGCACATAGTTCTTGTTTGCATGGATCAATACCGGACGTTCATGGACGTCTCTCCGGTGAGATGGTACTTAAAGTGAAGGCTTTTTCCCAGACGTATATATATATATATATATATATATATATATATATATTTTGTAAAATCTTCAAAAAAACGTCACAAAAACAGAAACTTGTGGATTCAACGTTTGTGTTTTTTCCTGCATTGAGAGGCATAAAAGCTTTCAGCTGAGGCACAAATGGCCTGAGAGGCAGCACACCCACACGCTCTCAAACACGATTACACCAGTGCTCAGGTTAGGTTTTTATCGATCCTGACAGGCTCGTCTATCGCTCGCTCTCTCCTCCATCACGGGAAAATGACAGCAGCTGAATACTGAGATGATTCAAATGCTTTTGTGTCAGCCAAAAACCCTTTCTCTGAACTCGGCTGCTCGAATGTTTTTCTAGCAAGATTTTGAGGAATTAAAAACACATTTGTTGCTTTCATCCATCTCTTCTTCCATTTTTCCCGTTTTTCCTCTCACCTTTCCCAGTTTACGTTTGCGAGAGAGAGAGAGATTTTTACTCTAATCCTCATTTTTACTCTAATCCTCTCCTTCCATCTCTATCTTTATACCTATCGACTTCCTCCCTTGTTCTCTTTCCTTCTTTACTTCATTTGTTTAAGTCCCCCTTTCTCTTCTTCCCTCTCCTCTTCCTCTCCACTTCTTTCCTTTGTCTCCCTCTATTTATCTCATTCACTCACTCACTCTCCATCATCTGCTTTTTTCTTTCTCTTTTCAAATTTTTCCCCCACTCTTTCTCTCTCTTCTACTTCTTTCCTACCTCCTTGTTCTTCCATCTTCCCTTCCTCTCTCTCCTTCCCTCAATTCCTCTGTCTTCTCCATGCTTCTAGTTTTCATAGGTTGTCTGGTTTCCTGTATTCTTGTCTTCATGCTCTCTCTATCATTTCCTCTCCATTCCACCCTAAATTTCTTCTTCTTCATTCTCATCCTCTCTCCTCCTCTCCTTTCACTTCCCTCCATCTCTTTTGTTCACACTATTACAATTTCTCTCTCCCTTTTCACTTCTTCTATCTTCCTTGAGCGCTCTCATTTCTTCCTCGTGTTTCTCCTTCCCTGTCTACTCATCTTTTTCTCTGACTATTTACCTTCATTTTTCACTTTGCCTCTCACTCCCTAACTCTGAAGCTACATTAACTTTCTTTTTTTCTCTCTCTCCCTTCTTCTGACTCTCACTCCCTCATCTCTCATGCAATTGCCTTCTTCATTTGCAATTGCTTTCTCCCTACCTTTTTAATCACCTTTTCTTTTCTCCAGGCAATTCTCAAAGCAAATAAACCCTATCTATCTATCTATCTATCTATCTATCTATCTATCTATCTCTATTCATTCGGCTCTTCTCTGCCCCCCCCCCCTTGCTTTTTGCTCTGTCCCCCTCCCTGCTCTCTACGTCCCTGTGTGGCTGTATGTAACATCAGTAAAGCTGTCAGGCAGCCTGGCCAACATAAACAGGCCGAGTTCGGGGTTCAGAGGTGACGGGAGCTGAGATGTTTTTCCTGAGGAACCGAGAGACCCTGGAGAACCGCCGCCGGGGCCAAGGAGGGGTCGAGGGGGGAAGACGATCCCTCCGATTACCCCACACACACTTACACGTCCTTCTCTCCCTCACTCTCTTATGCTCTCTTTCCCTCTCTCTGTTTTTCTCTATTCCCCTTTCCTTCGTTCTTCTCTCTCTCTCTCTCTCTCTTTCTGCATCTGTGTACACAAACCAGCTCCACAATCTTCCCTTCACACGTACACACACTCTCATTCATTCACCCACTTGCTGGCTTAAATCACTGCTGTGTCAACACAAAGGCCAACACACATACACACACACACACACACACACAGGCATACGGATGCCAGTATGGATTTACAGTGCAAGCCACAAACACACACACACACAGACAGCAGTAACAGATATAATGCACACACACACGCACACACACACACACACACATCCAGAATGATCCGTACTAGCATAACTGGGTGTTCCAGCTACTAACAGGGACGATTTAATATTATCTATACATCACTGAATGAAACAGTCATGAATGTCTAGATCAAAGAATCTTTCTAAGGAACTTCAAAAGAAAGAACAAAGACACTTGTCTGGAAGGTTTTTTTTTATATAAAAAGCTTCACAGAATGACCAATTATGAACAAAAAACAAAAATGTTGCTTTACTTTGATATAAAAACATGATGCCTTGTAGCATGTAGTGTGGCGCTCACATCAGGTGAACTCATAACTGTGAAAAAGAAAAAAGTGACAAGTGACTCATACTGTAACCATGACAATGCTAACTAACCAAATATGCTGTTTAGATTTTTTTTTTACTAGCATTAGTATGTGTCATTGACAGTTAAAGAGTTTGTAGAAACAGTTAAAAGGTTAAATCTAATAATAATCTGCTGATCTTTAATGTTATCAGTGATATTATTATTATTTCAAGTCCACGTACATGTCTGTCTGTCTTTCTGTACAGCAGAATTTCTGTCTAACTTATTAATACAAAGAAATCACATTCTGTAAGGTTGAGTATTTACGCCTTGTTTACACTAAGTTGTC
>JAQMYJ010000040.1:2622211-2633700 GCA_030014305.1 Clarias laeviceps | reverse complement strand
GAACTAATCCCAGTGAAAATATTCAGTTTAGCTTTTCTAATTAATATCTATTGGTGCAGGTGTTTGTTTACATTGAGACAGTAGTGCATTAGTAGCTTTATTTAAATTATTAAATAAAGCTTAATTATTAAATCCGCCACGAGTTTCAGCAAAAAAAAAAAAGTTTCAGTAAATTCTTTCCAGCCAGTTTTGTGTGATGCTGTGACAAATTCTGAGACTGCTTTCTGGTCCTCCAATGTATGAAATGTAAAGATATCATTGAAGGATTGAGTTCTGACCAATGTACAGACTTTCTTTTATTTATACAGATTCTGTATAATCCAGGTAAAATAAAGAGTGGTGAAACTTTTGCGCATAAAACAGTTATAAAAGTGCAATCAAAATAATCTGAGGTGGCCTGGTGGCATAGTGTTTAGCACTGTTGCCTCGCACCTCCAGGATCAAGGGTTCGAATCCTGCCACGGGGTCTGTGTGCATGTTCTCCCCGTGTTTGGTGGGTTTCCTCCAAGTACTCCAGTTTCCTCCCACATTCCAAAGACATGCTGATTAAGCTAATTGCTGTTTCCAAACTGCCCGTAGTGTGTGAGTGAGTGTGTGGATGTGTGTACGTGTGCTAGTGCTCTGTGATGGACTGGCAACTCATGTATCCTGAGTCCCCTGGGATAGACTCCAGGCCTCCTGCGATCCTGTACAAGATAAGCTGTATAGAGAATGATTGATAGAGAGGGGAATAAAGAGGAATTTCATACAACACAGTGCCATTACCCAGATCGGCACACTAACACTAACAGCATCCAAAACATGTGCATTCTGCTATTTTTAGTTACTTTGCATGTAACCAAAAAATGGTCGCCATTTCAGGTGGGCCTGCATCAAGCCAAGAAAACATTAAAATGACTGGAATGGGTTAAAAACTGTACAATGCATTCTTAAAGCCTGGAATAATAATGCTGAACAGTCAACTTTATGAAAGAAATGTAATCAGAAAAAAAGATGAATGACAGTCTTTGAGAATAAAATGTACAGTAGAAATCAGAGCTATGCTTGATAGTGACAGTTAGAACATTTCCATACACACAGTGTATAATTGGGACTAAACAGCTTTGTGTCCATAAGAAAACCACTTAGTTTAGTTAGTGAGACTCATCAGAAAAAGCCTTCAGTTTACTAGGGAGCATAAAGATTAGACTTTAGCGTGATGGAGAAAGGTCATGTGACCTGATGAGTCCAGACTGACTCTAATCCAGAGCGATGGGCGTGTCAGGGTAAGAAGGGAAGCTCATGAAGCGATGCATAGTGTCCACTGTACAAGCCTCTGGAGGCAGTGTTATGATCTGGGGTCGCTTCAGTTGCTCAGATCTAGACTTATGTGGCAATAAGATAAAGTCAGCTGACGACCTGAATGTCCTGAATGACCAGGTTACCACATCTATGGAGTTTTTTCTTCCAAGAATATTCCAGCACTCGGATTGTGAAAGTGTGGTTCTGGAAGCATGAGGAATCATTTTCACACATGAACTGGCCACCACAGTGTGTGTGTGTGTGTGTGTGTGTAATCAAAGATAAAGGCGGTTGAAAGAAAAATAAAAGTGTGTGTTAGTGTGTTAGAGGGTGTTTAACTTGGAAGCTTTGTTGTGTCCAAAAAATGTGTGCCAGTGCTGTTTATATCTCTTAGATTTACATTTAGAACACGGAGCTAGAGCTCAAAGAAAGTACTGTTCTGTATTTTGGAAGAAAATTACAGCAATTCCCTTCATCCACCACACATGTTGTGTGTTTTGCTTCGTTTTGTTTTTGTCAGCCACTGAAATGATGTAACCCTCACAGAGTTGGTGTTATTTTACCTTACAGTCACAGTTTCTGCAGTTTGCTGGATATGGTTTCAGGAACCATGCAGTTGTTTAGTCCTAAGAGTTCAGAAACATTATAAACGAGTACTTGGACCCTCTCCCTCAAGGTTCTGGAATCAGTCCTAGAACTTGTATGGTCAAAGGAGAAAGAAAGAGACAAAGAAAAAGAGGTGTTGCTTTTACAATCCAGCCCCCAGAACAATCTGCACTGCAGTGAGCATGAAGGTTAAAAGATGTAACCGAGCCCTTGCTCAACATGTGGAGCTGAACTGGCCTTCTGGGAGGTGTGCTAGTTGAGAAGTTGCCTTAATAAATTCGAGGATGTCACCTGAGGTCGTATATAAGACCGGCGTCCCACAGGATGGTTCATGACGGGTCAGTTTTCATCTTCTTAAAGGAACAGATCGAGCAAAAAATGTAAAGCACACGGCTATATATTCAACCAGCCATGACGCGTTGGATGTCTGATGTTTGCTTATTTAGCTATAAGGATAATAAATAGTAAAAAAAAAAAAAAAAGTAAATTATTTATTAACAGTTCATGTCCAAAGCTTTATACAGGCACCTTAAACATCAGCTATTCAGCATCAAGTATTCAGAATTTTAAATCAAACTTTTATAAAAAAAATAAAAGTCCTTATTTACATTTAAAAAATACTTTTATTTTATATAAGATATATAGAATTTTTAAATATAGATATGAATATTGTTTTTTAATTATGTGCCAAAACACATGCAGTGACAAATTTTAAACTTTGATGAGTACACACAGTAAAACAAAAATCATAAACGCATGCATATATATATTTTTTATAGAAATTTTAACAGATTATATATTTTTAGAAAATATATTTAAAAGTTAAGTTAAAGCAAATTTTTAAACAGAAACACTGAAAAATTCAAGTTTAAACCGACATTTTTCTTTAAATTTGTAACTTTAAATCTTATACAAGCCATACACACACAAGCATTTTTTATTATTTTAAAATCAATTTTTTAAAAGTTTCAAACATACAAACAACAAATAAATATATACTGGAATTTCTTATGCAATAAAAATGTCCATACACAATCAGAATTCAAGTATCTTTTGAATGTTAAGTATATTTAAATAACTTTATTATTATATTAAAGATTAAAGAGAACATTATCTGCAACATGCATCCATGAGGTCTGCAAATGTTTATTGTTTTATCACTGATTTTAATTGTATAGCTTGCATAAATCTTGAAAGTTTGCTTTTAATTAATTTGCTGTATAATGTTTAAAATATAAAGATTTACACAATCTAAAAGGTTTGTCTTCTGTGTTGTGAGGAAACTTCAGGAATTAAAATCTGCAATGTTTCTTATTTAAATAAATGTGATGATACAAATCAGATTATTAAAAAAAATAAATACACACTGAGAGCATCCACTGATTTTTTTTCTCTTCATCTAGTTGAATATGGTTCTTGTTACAGAGCTACAAAAGTTTTACGAAGTGTGAGTCACACACTAAACAATACAAACTACTCACATTATTCCAAATTAAAAAGAAAAACAAGTATGTAAGGAGGAAGTGGATGTGAAAAATATATAAAAACATGTAGAAGGAGATGAACAAGGAGACGAAACGAGTCGAGTCGAGCTGAGTCGCTTTTATATTTTCTTCCATCCGCTCGCTCTCTCCGCTTCCTGCCACTGCTCCTCATCAATCTGTCCTGGCCACAATGGGCTGCGACAGAAGCGGCCCAAACCAGCGGGGAAACACAAACAGGGGTGGACATGCAGTTCACAGCTCACTTCCTGTTCCTCTGGCGTGTTGGGAGGTCCGATTCGGGCCTCCTCGGCTACCCTGCTGCCACTTCCTTAAAACTTCCTGTGCACATAAAGCAAAACACAGCCTGGCACCAGAGGAAAAGCAGAGAGGCAAAGGAACTGGGAAAAAGTAAACACAAACACAATCATAAACCTGAAAACATGGGCAAATCAAATATTCATAGGCTGGCACAATCGCGCAACTGCTCACCCAGTCTTAGGGCTTGTTTTTCTCTTACTGTAAATACGACACGCCACGTTAAGGATATTTTAAGCATTTTAACTGAGTTATAACATTAGTACTGTAAATCCAATGAGGACATACATTAGTGTTATATTAAATAGCAAGCTAGCAACGTTAGCTATATTTAGCTAGCATAATTTAATCCACACAAGCTAGTGATCCAACTAAGAGCTTTATATATCTTTACTGAATTTTTTAAAAGGTTCTGCATTTCAAATTATAGGATACTATAAAATTACATCAGCGATTTATTAACATTATCCTGTTACTCTGCATTTCAATCATAGTGCTGCTGTCATATACACATAACATACTTTTACACCTTTTACACATCTATACCTCAAAGTTTATCATTTCTTTCTGTACAGTCTGTACAGTTTATATAATATATTGTTTTATTTAAGTTCTATATTAACTTTTGTAAATATTGTAATACTGGACTCTATTTTTTATTCCTATTTTTAATATAATTTTTATTGAAAAATTCTGCTTTTAAATTAATTGTACCCTCTAGATCAATTTCAATTCATCGTCAAGAAATCTTTCTCTTTAGGTCACAGACGGTCGTATAAGCATTTCACTTCATCTCATACTGTGTATGGTTGTGTACATATCAAACTAAATTTTAATTTGATTTCACTAATGATGCAGAAATCAGCCTGTGCAATCCAAAATCCAGCTCGTGTAAAACCCAAACATGTATCAGGCTGAGGCAGAGGCAAAGCTAGGATAATAGCATATTTCATTTAAGATTTTTTTTATTTTTTACCATCATCCTATCCTATGGCATTTTTTTACTTGTGCTTTTTAAGCGATTGATGAGCTGCAAAAACTTTGTTAGAAACAAAATTAGCCCGTCAAATTATGCTTTTCTAAAACTAAGAACAAAGTAAAAAAAAAATTATAAATGTAAACCAGTCTTTACTCTGCATGTCTATATATAAACAAGGAAGCTCTCTATTAACAAAAAAAAATAAAAAATTTATAAATATAAAAAAAATAAATTAATATAAAGTTAAGGAAGCTCTCTATTAACAAAAAACATTTTTTTTAAATATATATATATATATATATAATTTTAAAAAAATTTTGTTAATAGAGAGTTTCCTTAAGTCAGATTTTTTACAACAACAAAAAAAGCTAGTTTCAGCTCTATTACTGAAAATCTCAGTAGGTTAACAAAAATAGTTGATTTGTTAATATTAAATTTGCAATTAAAATTAAATCCTGTGGAGGCAGTTTTGATCAAATAGTCAGTTAGAGAAAAACGAAATGTCGGTGTTTTCTGATTTTTTTCCTTTATATGTGTTAACTTTCCCAGGCTTCCCTCTCTCTTTATTCCTGAGCTCTTCTGCATTCTTTATACAGTATGGCAATAGTTCCTATAGTTCATCACCAAGGAATTTCTACATAACATGTTAACAGCTCGTGCTCTTTGATGGAGTAACAGATGAAAGGAACACATATGTACTTTGTTTATACTTTACATAAACCTCCTTATCTTTGAATAAATTAGAGAACATTCCAGTACTTCATCATTTGCGTGTCCCCCAATCAACAGGTGATGTTCAAGCGTAGCAGACAGATCTAGTGGTTCCTGACACTACATTTGCAGACACTCTTATCCAGAACAACTGACATTTTTATCTCATTATACATCTGAGCAGTTGAGGATTATGGGCCTTGCTCAAGGGCCCAACAGGGACAACTTGATGGTCGTGGGATTTGAACCTGGGACCTTACAAACCATAGTCCAATAATCAGTTGGACTTAGCCCTTAACCACTGAGTTAACCCTGACCTCACTAAACTTGCGCTACATTCCATTAAAGCTACGTCCATTCCACATAACAGCTAATCAAAAGTCTTGCTTTTAGCCAGCAGATGTGGAACTGTTCCATAACTTGATCAATGAAAGGATACTCTGTTAAGCTAAAATAAAGTTCTTGTTTTTTTGGTTGATGCAATTCAAGCCATGGAAAATATAATTAGCGTTATTGTAGCTAGCTAGCTAAAACATTTGCTAGCGATAATCATATCCCAGTAAAGTGAATGTTGAGACAAAATCCACATTTCCATGCCATTACCTTTTAACCCTGACAATTTTTACATTTGCAATGCAGCTAGAATCTCAAAGCAACTTGTCAACAGAGTCATACTAAAGATCCATAAAAAAATAAAAATAAAAAAGGAGAGAGAGAGAGAGAGAGAGAGAGAGAGAGAGGGAAGGAGGCATGTAGGTGGCCAGGGAGAAAATATGATCTTTGGAAGAGAGTTTGAAAGAATATTGATAAGAAGAAGCTCTTATGTGTATTCATCTCTCATTGTATAGCCGCATCACATCCTGTGAAGAAAAAAAGGATCTTTCTAAGCAATTATGTTATTCATGCTCCTTCGCTGCTTTTAGAACCTCAGCCATCCGCATTCGCTCTTTCATTCCTCCCTCGCTCGCGCACTCCCTCACTTGGCGTCTGTTACATCTAAACAACCCCACTTAACCTCATCTCCGTCACTTTCTCTGCCGGCGGTGCGTGCACACGAACACACACACACACACACACACACACATACACACACACATATACACACAAATTCACACAGAAATACTTTCTCCATAGCCTTTCAGTGAGGGGGGAAAAAAAGCGAAGGAGTGCGGAGGGCGAAATTACTCGGGGGTATTATTAATCGCATGAGGGGACATTATGAGGCCAGATGCCCCTCTGTTGCACCCTGCTCTCTGCAATCTCAGCCCACTTCAGGCCCTCCATGGCTGCCTCGCACCGAGGGCCCTGCCATTGTTTCAGGCCGGCTTTTATTTCTTTAGCCCTAACATTTTTTTCATAAGGCGCTCTGGAGAGGTCTCATCATCTTTTCCTGCTTTTCAGGCCTCCTCACTTTGAACTTGGGAGCTGAAAACCACAACCCACTTCAGAACCTTTAGCCTTTAGCGCACACATGTATGCACACACACACACACACACACACACACATACACGCATCCTCCATAACACAGTGTTTCTTCTCAAAAAACAGCCTTAGCAAAGGTTCTCCAAGAGGAACACAAAGACCTAAAGGGGCATCAAACTCCACATGCACGGGGCTCTTCTGGAGGATTAGGGCGAGCTAAAACCACTAAAGGAGGCTTAGTACCTGAGCTACTCTCTCTACGAGTGATAAGTAGTCCACGCCCACAACTTACTTCACATTTCGCCTGCTTTAAATTTTAGACCGTGCAGTCCTGGAAAAAAACACACACGCACACAATATCCATATTGTTAAAAAAAAAAAACTGTTTATGAGATAAAAAATGCTTTATGTTTTAATTCTGAGCTTTAGTTTTCACGTTAATGTTGCTAACAGGTAAGGAAAGCTCACAGACTCCTTTCCTATAAGTTTTACAAGTTAGTAAATATTCAGACTCTTTTAGTGGCCAGAGCTGGAGGTAAAACTGCCGAGCAATTTTTATTGTCTTGAACGTCAGTTTTTTTTGTATGGTAACTTACTCTCTAGGTGTTTATTTGATAACGTTTATAAAACATTAACCAATTTGATCAGATTTGCCACCATGTTAATTACGAGGGCTGTACTGAAAGTAACGCATAAGTGGGCGTAACTTTTTTATTGATCAGACTGACTGCTTCACATCTGAAACGCTGGCCTCCCATGAACTCCTTTAATGGCACAAACATGTGGAAATGTCTTGGATTGAGGTCAGGACTGCACAGGGGATGTGGCAATAACTTCCAGCCGAGTTTCTATAACAGAACCATCCAAGAACGTCTGCGGTGGGCTCCAAGCCACCTCGGCCAGGATCGTCATTCTCAGACGTTTGCACTATTCAAATGTTTTACTGCGGCTAAGAGTCTCATCATTGTTCTGTGCTTGAAGTCTTCTGTAAACGCCAATTGCTTTTACGCCTTAATTCAGCATAAATTTCATCACCAAGTCCTGATTAATTACAGGACACACTTTTGTTTAGCATGTCCCTATGGTCAAATCATTTTCAATCTTTTCTAGGGCTGCCATCCTTTTTGTCCAGGCCAGTTTCTTTATTATTAATATGATTATTATTATTATTATTATTATTATTATTATTATTATTAAATGCTTCTCTTGGACCACAATCGTTTGCTTTTCATTAGTTAATTTTCTGTAAATTTTTAGTTTCCAGTTATTTCAGTGATCATTGTGGGTTATTCTTTCTTTAACAGAAGGGTACCATGAATTTTGTCCGCATGTCTATGTCAGAAACCAGATATTTAGCTATATTTTTTTTGCTTAAATTGTTTAAAAATGTATGCCACGCCTCTTCCATTAGTCTGATTTACATCCTTATTGTCTATTGTTACATATAAAAAAAAAGTGCCATACAGTGTCAGAAAGGCCTGCATGCGTTAGCAGTACATTTTCCTTATGTGATGGCAAAATGTCCATCTTAATTATGTCCAAGAAACAACAATCAAGACAAAAAAAAACAGATGATGGAATCTGAAAACAGCCTTAACCGGGCTTTTAGCGTAATATAGTGATATTCTTAAAAATAATAAAATATTAAGATAATCTTATAGGATTTTTTTGCTTAGTTAGCTTTGTAGATTTGTCTATTCTTTATCTTTTTAATTATTCCACAGAGATGGAAAACAGGAATGAAAGTCTGACAAACCAGTGGAGTTTTTGGTGACTCATAGTTTGGATGTGCATTCAATATAGTTTGTGATTTGACTTGATAAAATGTTCCATTTTAGATTAGAGTTTTTACTTAGATTTATTTAAGTTTTAATTTATTTGATTGTTCAGTATTAATGTATGAGATAGTTTTCATGTTCTGAATGTTTTCAAGTTCTTATTTCCTGTTATCTCATATGGCTTTAATAACAGGCTCCTGAAATGAAATAGCATTAGAAATGTTTTGAGTTGCAGTCAGTATTGAGGGGGAGGTGGTGGCGGTGGTGGTGGTGGGGGGAGGGGGTTATACTTTTAAAGCTTCAGCTTTTGCACCCACCCTCAACCCCTTTTTTGGGAACCAACAAAAAAAATAGTCTCTTTCAATAAATGTGTTCTATATTTTGACTTTTGTAAAGAGAAAAAAAAATCCTTGATAGGAGCGTCTGTTTCAGGGATTGTTGACACAGCTCACCTCCAGCCCGCTGAAGAGTGATAGCAGGGAAAATCCAACAGGAGCAGGGATGAAGGGCCTCGTCCTAAACGACCACATAGTTTCCTTAAAAAAAAAAAAAAAAAAAAAGCAAAAAATAATACCCAGAGAGCAAATCCATTTTATTGGCTCACACTAGCTGTCAAGTCTTTTGGAGAGACGGCATTGATGAAGAGAAAGTGAAGCTTGGTTATTAAGCGAAGGCCATATGTGAGCTCTTTATGCTATTTATCAGAATGCAAAGGGGTGAAGGTGCTACAAAGCCCGGATTATCTGGTATTGGGTTACTAATGAGTGCCACACACACACACACACACACACAAAACTCTTTCTCCCTTCTCCTCCCTCCCACCTTTTTACTTCTCTCTATTACACACACACACACACACACACACTTTACCTTGGATTTGGGAGAAATGGTGTGAACGATTCAAGCTACATCAAGAGCCGTTCTCTAAATCCCGGGTTTGTTGAGCCTGTAGCTTCTCCTCCAGGTCACTTCAAGAGAAATTCCCAGATGAAATGGAGATCCAGAGAGGTTTCGATCTTGCATTCTGCACCACTTCAAACACAAGTGTGTGTGTGTGTGTGTGTGTGTGTGTGTGTGTATTCAGGCTCTGTGTCACTAATGTTCCTACACACCAGCTATGTTTTTTTAACGCTGCTCCATATCTCACAAGTGTTTGTCATCCTGACAGAGGATTTCTTTGCTTAAAGGCTCACTTTAGGTCTCTAATTCACATTTTTCAAGGAGTAATATTAACAATAGCTATTAAAAATCTGATCATTTTGATTTATACACATTTCATGCTCATTTCCCTAATTTGATTCTATAAAGCTGCTCTGTGACAATGAACATTGTTAAAAACTCAAAAGAAATCAAATTGCATTAAAAATTGATAAGCCCTCTATCTCTTTGAAGGACATAAATATCACGTTAACATTTTTTCTTTTTTCCATCCACCATGTTGCTTAAATGTAGATTAATTTAATTTTACAGAAACAAGAGCAAAAGCGATAGTCTGAGCTGGAAATAAAAACAAAACACACAAAGCAAAGCAAATAAGTGAAAGAAACAAAAACCAGCAAGTTTGCTAGCTTTATAAAAACCTTGCATTTAATACCTATTGTATGTCTGGTGGCGGCACTGTTGCTTCCCGCCTCAGGGTCTGTGAGCATGGAGTTTGCATGTTCTCCCCGTGCTTGGTGGGTTTTCTCAAGGTACTTTGGTTTTCTTCCACAGTCCAAAGACATGCAGATTAGATTAATTGGCAATTCAAAATTGCCCATAGTGTGGGAGAGTGTGAATGCATGTGTCCTGTGCTTGATTGGCACCACTTCCCCTATGTGTACAGAGTCCCCTTGGGTAGGCACCAGGTAGTGCATGTCAGGTCAGAATTTATTCATAGCTGATAACCATAACTGTAATCAATGTCTTTAACCAGGAACAGGCTTGACAAAATAATTACACCTAACAGTCCTCATATGAGGATGATGCAAGGATATAACAAATCCTAAACATATACAGTACAACATAAAACCAAAGCACAGTATTGGTGCTGATTTTTTTTCTGGTATACTTATAATACAGAAAATGTGTGTGTGCCAATGAAGCTACTTCTGAAGTTTATTCAACATGGAAGTGTCTAATCTTGCTTCCCTAAAAATTTCAAGTTGTTAACAACTCTTCGTTTTGGAGAAATTATTTTATATGTGCCCCAAAAACGGCCATTTTTTAGGGTTATATTGTCTCACTACAATAATCACTTAAAATGCAAATTATTCATATATCTTTATGAGTATTGATGCAAAAGTTGGTGTAAGCTTCTAGAAGCATATGACCTGTAAATATTGTTGCCTAAATTAATGCATTCCGTGCGAAATTAAAGATTTTTCCCAAAAAAACATCTGTAGTGTCTGTAACCATGTCAAATTCATGTTGCAATATCTTAATATTTTGCATTTTAGAATAATAAACTTTTTTTTAGGTTCATGTCTTTTCATGTGAAATCTAAATCGGCCAAGTTTCTTCTGAAAGACAGTTAAGATCATTGAAAGATCTGAATTCACAAAGGTTACGGACACTACAAAAAAGGGCATGAAATTGTATTTAGCTAATGTGTTTCTTTTTATTTATTTAAAAACATAAATGTGTATGCATATTTACAAAAAGCAAAGCATGGATCAGTAGGTAAGAAGCATTAAGTGTTGTGAAAAATGGTGTTATATGATGAAATTTTACCTTTTCATGTGAGACATTTTTGCACCAATATCATGTTCTGTCCGAGTATAATTTGTCATTTTTTAAGATGTAAATTTAACCCACGCCATTAGCAGTGCACCGTGGTTACTATTTTTTATTTTCTTATACGGCTCTATATGAAAGGATGCACTAATAGACCAGTTAAGATTCTAGGATCGCTATGGGGGGTTTGGGCGGGG
>JAQMYJ010000040.1:2599138-2622111 GCA_030014305.1 Clarias laeviceps | reverse complement strand
ATTTACACATTAAGTTTACTGAAAGTAAAAACAGTTGAAAGTCAGAGGACGTTTCTTTTTTTGCTGAGTATATATAAATATATATATATATAAAATAAAAAATATATAATTTCTAACCTGGGTTACACAAACACATGTCTGGTTTGGAAAATTCACGTGATTCTTCAAATGTGATGTTTGTATGAGTGAGCAAATCAGTTCTTATCCTTCATTGGCACAGTGCTTCAGCCCCAGAGAACTGAAAAGGGGAACCTCAGATGCGAAGTGAGGTTTAGGTTAAGGAGAAAAATTAAAAAAATTTCCTTTTGGAGCGAACTTGGGCTTTAATATGTGTCAGTGGGTGTTCCACAAGAGCTGCTCAGATCCACGTTGGTGGCATGCAGGAGTGTGTGAGGAGAAGGAGGAGGAGGAGGAGGAGGCAAAGAAGGATGGAGGAGGAGAAGAAGGAGGAGGAGGAGAGGGTGAAGCAGAAGCGATGAGAGCTCGAGGACCTGTCGGAGGGAGAGAAGCACGGAGCACAGCAACACGCTGCTCCAGCTGAACAAACAAAAACACCCCGAAACACCACAAACCGGGGAGCTGGAAAAATGTGCAGGTCTGCACGGGGTCAGATTCCTGAGCGTATCTAATTCAATTTTACAAACTGTAAAACACCGGGCTGTGCGAATGCTCCTGCTACACACACACACACACACACACACACACTGTGTCTCTCTCTAACATTCACACATGCACACAAACACTTCTAACTTACCAAAACGTGTGTATACACTTTTTTAGAAAATGGTTCCTCAGGGGTTCTTCAGATGGTTAATAGTTTCATGTTGATAAAATGGTTGTACTTGGAACCATTTCTGTAGTAGAGTTCTAAATATAGTCTTAAAAAAAAGTTATGTCTGCCAATTTTAAGAGGCCCTCGTTAATCAGGCTTTGTAAAAGGTTTTATGTAGTACCTCAAAACAAAGAGTTTATAAAGATCATATAGAATGATTTAGAATCATTTAGTATCAAAAATAATTTTGAAATTTGAAATCCCTTGAAGGTTGTATGTAGAAACCATACATCCAGAGTGGCACTCTGCAGAAGGTTTGTCCCTAAAGGACAACCTTTGGACTGGAGTTTCCTACAGTCTACCTGAGCCTCCAGGAATGAACTGGACTCCATTTTAACTTTAACACATCTCCAGTTATACTGAACTTCCAGTCTCACACAGTATGATGCAGATCAATTCCTGCTATCCGTTATAACCCTGTTAACTCTGGTTCCTCTCAAGGTTTCTTCTCATTTCCATCTCAGGGAGTTTTTCCTTGCCAATGTCGCTGTCATCCTCGGCTTGCTCATCAGGGACAGTCTTATCATTTTGATTCATACACATTCACATTTCATACAAACTTAAATAATTCTTTTAATTGTGTAAAGCTGCTTTGCAACAATGTCAATTGTTAAAAGCGCTAGACAAATAAAATTGAATTGAATTGAATTGAAATGATGGTTGCCCCTCTGGGTAAACTCTTATAGTCTATGTAATATTATGGTCTATACTAAAATACCTTGACAATGTTCCCTATCAGTGAACATTCCATGTGGAACCCATTTTAAAAAGTATTTAAAGTTATTTTAGAACATTTATCGGTTCCCCTATTATAATAGAATCATGAGTACAAAGAGGTCTTGTGTCAGTTAACTCTTAAAAGTTCTGTGTAGAACACTAAATCATAGGATTTCCTACGGAAAAACATCCCAGATCTGGGGAACTCTTGAAGGATCTACGTGGAACCCAACATTTGTAGAACCCCTTTATTTATATCTACAGTAATTTATCAGAGAATTTTCCATGGAAAGTTTCAAAGAAATGTATATACTAAGGTGGATAATGTATTTTGTATTATGTATTTACTGGATAACTTTTAGAAGGACGACAGTGTATGTAATATATTTAGCACTGTATATAATTTATAGTAATAAAAAACTACTTTCATCAGTAATTTAATTATATATTTATATACTGTAATTTAATTTTAATATATCTTTATATTTAGCTATTGTTCATCTTTAATTTTTTATTATTTAAACATAAATGTTTTAGTCTCTGGGTGTGTGTGTGTGGGTGTGTGTGTGTGTGTGTGTGTCTGTGGGTGTGTGTGTGTCTGTAGGTGTGTGTGTGTGTAATGTGTATACAGCCAAGAGAACTCTGCTAAAGACATTAGCGCTGTGCTCGAGCGTCACAGACAAACGCTCGCTTCTCTAAATAAACGTTAGTCTTAAAAAGCTTGGCCTCGCGACCTCACTGTGATCGGCTTTCACTCTGCCTGCTTTATGCTAAGCTTCTGCTTTTTTTTAATCCGTTCGTTTTTATTCCGAAAGCAAGACTTGGACTTTGTGAAGACATCTATAAAATGTTTACTCTGACACATGTATTCTTTGATTTTCCCTTTTGCCTGTGGAAAATTCCTTTTTTTTTGCTAGCTTAGCTTAAGCCTGGCACAGTTTTAAACATGATTTTTGTTTTTTTATATCTAGAGAGAGATGATATAGAATATCCCTCAGTTTGAAGATGTTTGCAAGTCAGTCAGTTATTCCTGTTTAGACAGATTCCTGATTATACTTTAAATCCCACTAAGTTATGAAGCGAGGTTCATATTATAGTGCATTAGCTAATAAATAGCTTTAGTTATTTCATAAATTTCAATGAGACGTTACTCCAGCTTTCTTTACAATTTAGTAGCTTAAAAATTACTGTTTATTGTGGTCCAAATGCCTGACAGTGTGTGTTTGTCTTCAGACCTGCAGAAAACTATCTGCACGTTAGCATAAACAGAAAGCTGAACACATTGTAGGACTGGGTTTTTTATAAACCTGAAATCATCCAAGATTCAAACATGTGACTGTAAAGTGAATGTTTTTATTTAGAAAGACTGTAAATTTCACATGCTATACTTTTCACATGCCACCAAGATATGAAGTGAAATTATTTCAGTTAGCACTTTGGCTAAGAGAATTTACACAGTTGATAGGTGTATATGTAACAGTGGACTAAATTAAAATACATCCTGTAGTGCCGCTATACTTTAGATGTCCAATTTTATAAGATTAACCTCGTAATTTCTGATAGACGTTAAAGACACACATTATAGCTAAATAAACCCTCAAGCACCCTGAAATGTTTTGTCTTTCTGGAGGAACCCGATTTGTGCAATTAGAGAAGGTTCACATAAGAGTATTTAACCCTTATCTATCCAAAGATTCCCTAGGAACTTTGGATAGTTCCTCTATGAACACTATACAGAACTACTTAGAACACAATAACAGAAAGCTTCTCTTTCAGAGACGGTTATTCCCAAGAAAGAGAAACATGACCAAGCCCTATATTTAAAAGAAAACCCAGAGGATTTAAAAATAACCTATTTTGTAGGAAGGGAAAGAAAAAAAATGAGTCAGTGTCACTGTGGGTTTGATGTATAAATAAAAATGGGGTGGTTTAGTGGTTAGCACTGATGTTTTGCACCTTTATGGTTGAGGGTTTGATTACACCTTGGATTTGTGTGCATGGAGTTTGCATGTTCTCCCTGTGCTTGGTGGATTTCTATCAGGTACTCCAGTTTTCCAAGGCAATTTAAAGACATGCATATGAGGCTAACTGGAGTTTTCAAATTGCCTGGAGTGTGCTTGTGTGCCCGGCGATGGATTGGCACCTTATCCCCAGTTATCTGGGATACGCTTGTACAGGATAAGCAGTGTAGAGAATGGCAGAGTGAAAGAGATTCTGAGACCCCTGAGGAACATAAACCAAACCTAGAAAAATAAACCTAGTCAGGTATAATTTCTAATATTCAAACAAAACATGGAACCATTATTTTCCACAATGTTAATTAAGAACCCTTATCCGTGGAAAATGTTACAACTGAAGGATTCTCTTTTGTAGATAACCTTGAAAAAGCCTTGGGTAACCTTGAAAAAACAGCAAATAAGAAATTATTCTGTGAAATAACATGATTTTTTTTTTTTTGACGTTAAAGATTAACTATCCAAGGGGTACTGCAGAATGTCTTCAGGACCCATTAAAGCCTTAATAATGTTAACAACTCACACATCTTCAGGACTAATTTTAAGTCCTAATACTTAAGTCTCCTTAGGGCACCTTAACAGAGGAATTTGTAACACCTTATCTTCATGAAGAGCTCTTAAGATTTTAAATTAAGTTTTAAAGACCTTCTACAGATGACATAAATGCTTGTCCACTGGGTATGAACCTTTATGCAAAATAAAGAAGGGGTACCTCAGTGGTTAAGGTGTTGCCCTACTTATCAGAATGTCCCAGGTTCAAACCCCCACCGCCACACTGTTGGGCTTTTGAGCAAGGCTCTTAACCCTCAACTGCTCACATGTATGATGAGATAAAAATGTAACTCACCCTGGATAAGGGTATCTGGTAAACATAAATTTCAAGCACATGCTCTTTCTCATACTAGTTTAACAAGGTTTAATTTAGAACCCTATGGAAGATAAAAAGTTTTCTTCCCAAAATCTTCCCAAAAAGGTTCAGAGCAGAAACGCTTAAGAAATCTGGAACTATTAACCACCCAAAGAACCCACCCTATTCACAACACGCCCAATAGGGAACCAATTGAGCGTTCAGCTCCATTCTTCCTGTCTAAGCACATTACATGATGGATAAGTAGCTATTACAGGATTTTTTTTAAGTTTCATATGGCATGTGTGCTTTAAATCTTGTAGGCAAGTAACACCTGTCCCTTTGGATCTCATGGGCTTATAGGTCACAAGTTTAAACCCTGGGCCTCTCGTAAAGCTTATCCTGAAGTGGGGCAAGTGGGGCAAGAGGAGTGTCGCGTGGCATTGTGTCCAAAACGTTTCCAATAATGGGTCTTTCTAGGATTTCTTGGAGAAGTGCAAATAGAATTTTCATTTAGGAGGTTATTTTTCAGCAATATGGAAGACATTAGTGTGTGTGTGTGTGCTCAAGTGTGTGGCCCAAATCTGACATTTGGCTGGTTCCCATTAGGGAAACTACGTTTTAACAAAAACTACATCTTTTATTTTGAATCTTAGAAGAGCCAAGATGGGTATTGAGGTTAAGGTTGGGTTAGATTTAGCATGCATTAGCTGCATTAATAATAATGTCAGGGGAAGGTTCTCTTGAGGATAGTAAGAGAACTGTGTGTGTGTGTGTGTGTGTGTGTGTGGGAGTCGAGCAGCAGGTGTCCATCACTGAGCCCAAGCGTGTCAAACTAGATGAGGCGAACACCTCCAAAGTTAATATTTAGTTTGCAGAGAAGAGGGGAGCGCTCTATCTGCGCTTTATTTACACATCCGAAATTAATTAAACCGCAGATTCCTGCGCGCGCTGGATAAACAGTGCGGGGCGGTGCGTGGGGAGCGCGCGCCTTCATTTATTATAGCTGTACATCAGGCAACGCATTCCTGCACAATGAGCCTCATCTCTTTATTTCAACACGCAGAGTGTGTGCGTGTGTGTGTGTGTGTGCGTGTGTGTGTCACAGGAAATGACATATCAAAGCCGGTCACACACGACACGTCAGAGATAATGATGTGTAAATACCCGGCGCCGGTTACACATTCCGAATCTCGGACCGAACTCTCCTGATGTTGCTGCTGATGATGATGATGGTGTTCTTCACCCTGACACCCATCTGCGCGTCCTGAACACTGAACACGCTGGGAGAGAACTTACTCCGTTCTGGTGCATTATTTATTAGATTGCGTTTATTGTCAAATGTGACGTCATTGTTTCATATATTTATATCAGCAGGCTGCTTTACTGTAACTGCGCTGTAGATGCTTTAGCTGGACCAATATTTAAATTTTGGGTCTTCCCTACAGGTTTGAATAAGAAGTAAGAAGAAGAAGAAAAAGAAGTTTCAGTATTAAATGATACACTTAAAGTTAACATGTTTAGATCTATTTTATTTACTTGTTTGTTTATTAACAAAAAATTTAATATATGTATTTTTGTGTCAGTTTTTAATATTAATAATGCTCATTCTATAATAATAATATATATATTTTTTTATTATAGGTAATGACCACAATACTACTATTACTACTAATAATAATAATAATAGTAAATACATATTTAACAATTGTTGTTTTTTTCTGTATTAGTATTGTATTATTATTTGCCTATAATAAGGCAAGAATTTGAAAAAAAGGAATAGAAGAATTAATGCAGGCTTGTTATTTATGTTTTTTTCTTGATGGAGTCTATTTATTTTTGTATGTACCTCAAAAATTGTTCATTCGTAAATGAAAACAAAATAAATAAATAAATACATAAAAAAATTCTACCTTCTATACTGCAAAAAATATCAGATTTATCAAAGTATTATTATTATTACGGTATTATTATTGTTGTTGTTGTTACTATTTAGCGATTTATAAGACATTTTTAAGAAATGATTTGATTTGAGATTGACAATTAATAGTGTGTGTGTGTGTGTGTGTGTGTGTGTGTGTGTGTGTATGCGTGTGTGCCAGTGAGCAAATCAAAGTGTTGCGCGCTATAAACGGAAGGCTCCGCAGCTCGAGCTCACACAGCTTTATTTTAATAAATAAATAAATAAATAAAATAAGTAAAGGCGAGAGTAAAATTAATTTTGGAGGAAAACTCACTGGCTCAGAGTAAAACTGTCAGACTAATGCGTCACCCGACACTGTCGCCATGGATACGCTCCAAAACCGCGCCACTGCACTAAACACCGCGTCAACAGGTGACGTTTATTCAGCACCGCGGTGTGGTTTTAAGTCTTCAACCTGGGAATAAAAGAATAAAACAAGCTGTGTTTCACTTTCTGGAATCAACACGGCGCATGTGCACACTAAATTTCATTTTCAGACTTTTTTCCTGTTGCTATTTTATCAATGTGTTTCAGCTGTTTATGTTGTTTATATACTTTATGACCACATACTTTATATTTAACTTGTAATTGTGTTTACGTGTGAAAAGATGCTATATATATATAGCCTAAGATATACCCTGAATTTGCACACGTGATAAAAAATAACAAGCTCTTGTGTGAAAATCAGATGTACTGTACACTACACGTAAAAACGTAAAAGAACATGAGGACGTGTAAAAAACCACATTGGAAGGAAAAACACGTGCCTCGCATGTGAAAAACCGAACATAAGTGTGTGTAAAATACCCTGTAGTACAAGCGAAAATCAAATAGCAAACCACGTGTGAATATCATGTTCAGCATGTTTTTTACTTGTTACTAATCCTAAATAACTGAAACAAGTGAATCATGAGAATATATGAATCACGTATAATAAACTATTATACAGTATAGCCCATATACTATAATAAAAATTTCATTTGTCACGTGTGACAATAAAAAATATATAAATTGCGTGGAAACCCATGCAGAACACAACATGTGAAATTCAAAAATAGTATAAATAAAACACACAAGTGGAAAAAAATCACGTGCGAAAAGAAATGTACCTAAAAAATAGGACAGACAAAAATAATATGGACAGTGATTTTCGCATGTGACTATCAATAAATAAGTAGACAAAAACAGAATACCTTATACCTTATTTCTTAGAAACAAACACAGATACAAACAAACAAGGAAGCAAATAAATACCTTACTATTAAATACCTAAATAGAAAGTCAAAGTCGAAAATAACAAAAAAGACAGTTAATAAAACAATTTTAATAGCATAAATAAATCTTTGAAAATAAAATATTTATGAATATCAATTATACAATGTATATTATAACAACTACAATAAAGTGAAAGAAAGGCGATTTTGTTAAAGTTAAAAATAACGAAAGTGAATAAAAAAATAATTGTAAACAAACAAACAAAAATAGAAATAATATTATTTATAGTGTAATAAAATACGCCTGTGTGTACTCTGTGTGAAAGTGAATTTGTTTTTTAAGAAATGAAAAGTGATAAATAAATAAATAAATAAATAAAGTATGTGTGAGTGTTTGGGTGGGTTGCAGACTGCATGCGGGGTTGTGGGTGGTCCTGCTTGCTCAGTGGTGTAAGTAACTCACCACATGGAGGGGGAGTGTAAAATGAAAGCTGAAAGAAGGGATAATTAGAGAGATGTACAGCTTGTTAACCCGCGATTTAACGCCGTCGCTTCGATCCGAGAAGGCAGGCATGTGATTAGCCACATGGAGCAGTGAACTCCAGACCGCAGAGCCCCAGTGAAGGAAAGAGTTCTGCTTGTTGAGTCTTTTTTCCATAACACATCGCATCCAATAAAATCGACGGCGTTAAAAGGAGGTGTGACAAATTTAGTTAGTATTCCTTTAATTATCCTTTTTGTCCTGACTTTTTCTTTCTTTCTATTTTTAATAAGCGCTGCAACAATGATGCTTAAATTGTTTCACAAAAATATCACTGTATAAGGCTGTGTGATGGAGGGATGACAGGTAAGGTGATGAGATGTGATGCGATGTGAAATAATAAAAAAAAATGGGATTAAAATAAAAAATAAAGAGAGACAGAGAGAGAGAGATGAGAAGAGAAGCGTTTCTGTCCAGAGATGTAATAATGTGCAAATGGGATTTAATCCTTGCTATTTAGCAATGTGATACTTGAACGTTGGAAAACTCATTTAAGACGCGAGTGCGCGCGCGTGTGTGGTCGGGAATCACAGCCATTGCAAACACTAGCATGAATTTCTGGAGAAAAATAGTCTTTCTTCTGCTCGGTGTGTTTTCATGAGTCTTTGTCTGTTTCACATTTATAGACTGAAAAAAATGTAAACTTTATGTTGTATGTGCACAATGAATAAATTATATTAATTAGGCCATATAAAATCATCTCCTCTGTGTGTGTGTGTGTGTGTGTGTGTGTGTGCGCGCGTCCAAATTTGTGGTCAGAAAAGACCAAAAGTACACGCAGTTGTGTAATTTTCCGTTGACCTCTTTAACCTGCGAAGCGTTTAGTGTTACTCTGGTTGGTTGTGTTTGTGTTTGTGTGTGTGTCTGTGTGTGTGTAGAGAGAGAGAGTGAGAGAGAGAGAGAGAGAGAGAGAGAAAAGCTCTATATGCACATGACCTCCGTTGAGTGGAGTGATGTCAAACTAATTTAAAAGGTTATGACCACTATAATAACACAAAAAATAATAATAACAATAATAATAACAATAATAATAATAATAATAATAAGTTAGAGTGATATAATCATCGTATTTATTTTATGATTGATATGCCAATAAAACGTTTCTTTTTAGGTCCCATGAGGAAATTATATTTTAATGCATGTATAATTGTTCATGTATAAATTTACAATCAATATATACATCAAAATCTGTATTACATATATAAATGTATATTTAAAAAACGCATAAACAGACGCATAATCATTTCTATCAGCTAATCAGGGAGAAAAAAAACAAAAGAATAAAAAATGATTGGCTAATTTGAGCGTGATACAAAATTATATTTAAATATAAAAAGCAAATATGAATAACTATAAATAATCTTCTACGGTTTAAGGCTATGTATTAATAATACGTAAAAAAAAAAAAACAATAAGAAATCGACGATTTTCAAGATTTTGATAATTTTTTTAATGGATACCTAAAGAACGCACATTTTTGTATTTAAATAAACCCGCTTTAAATGAAAGCTGTTTTTGTTTTGCCCATGGATAAACAGAGAATCGAGCACCTTTTGTGAACTTCTCAACTGATTTTTCAGAAACCTCACAAGGAGTCGCCGAGATTCGGGGAGACATTTAAACCAGACAAAAGAGGAACACACACAAGATACAAAAAAGCCAGATCCTCAAATCCATTTCACGCTCGACCCGAGCAGATTTCATTCCCAGCCATGCGTGCTGCTCGGGTTCAGCATCAAACAGATTTGAGGATCTGGGCTTTTTGCTGTTGTTGTGTTGAGCTTCATGTTGCCCAAACACACACAGACACATACATATACACACAAGAAAAAGAGGTCCCCCACTGTGTGTGTGTGTGTGTGTGTGTGTGTGTGTATTCTCACATTGTGCTTACTTTTATTCAGATCCAACAGACCAACAAAATCGTCCTCAACAAACAAGCAAAAACAAAACCACAAAAATGTAATATATATATATATATATATATATATAGACAGAGAGAGAGAGAGAGACAGACAGACAGACAGATAGATAGATAGATAGATAGATAGATAGAAGAATAAACAAATGAAATATGCTACATAAAAAAGACTGCGCTAATTAGTAATGGATCTCCCATGTGGTTCCTCATATTCAGTTACAGGCTTTCAAACCCTGATGTTCTCCCTTTCATTAAGCTCCTTTTTGTCATTTGACAGAGCAACTAAAATCATAATGCCACGCATGCGCGGTCCATTTGATCTTCATGCATATTTCAGTAGAGCTATTAGCATATTTAGATTTGTCTCATACAATATGTAACATCTACAGGTTATTTTTCGGAATATATCAGCCTAAATATGAGCCACTTGAAATAAAATCCTGTTGATGGCAAATATATAAACAAAAACGAGCAAAGCATTTTTGTGAAGATAAGGGGTAAATAAGATAAGCTCATTATATCAGTCCAAAATCTGGGATGTTTCTCAGGACAGGTTTCCAATTCTAAATAATCAGATAAATAAATTGAGAATTAAGCGTCAGGTTATCAAAATGATAAAGTGAAAATTGACAGATTTAATTGTTGTCCAACTATTTTTTTTTTAAACATGACAAGCGTTGATTAAAGACATTTAACCAAAAGCAAAACACTCACATTTAAAAAAATTAATTCAGTCCGTCGTGTTCATGCGCATCTACATGTTGATTTAAAAAAATTAAAACATGCAAAATGGTATGTTCTTCAGGTGTTACCACCACTAAAAAATAGCGCATATTTAAAATAAATAAATAAATACATATTTAAAAAAAAAACAATAGCTAACTTGGTTGGCTTTTTTATTTATAACTTTTGTTACTTTTGTTAAAGTATTTAAAACGCAGATAAATTTACAAAACACATTTTTATTTTGTTAGGTTGGTTTGACAAAGAAAATATAGCAATAAATTACCCATTTTCATATGTTATTCTAGTATACGCCTATTTCAAGGTGCATTCATAGGTTAATGAAGGTGTAAATGTACCAAGTTAAAAAAAGAATAGTACAAAAATAAGCAACACATAGAAAAACATATCAGTTATAGAAATGTTAAGATGCGTGTTATTATTTTGTGAAAGCAGCCTTACTTAAAAATGCCGAATTCAATTGTATTAACTGTTTACTTAAAATGTGTTATTTAACACATTTCAGAACACTGGGTTAACGTTCTAACCTGCTGAACACATTACAGTGTCAGTCAATAATTATTGCAAATCGGTTCAGATTTGGTAAATTCAGTTCTTCCATCCATCACTCCACGCCTCACTCGCGTGTACAATCTGATATTTAACCTGTCATGCGGTCATCCACAATTTAGCTGTTTACTGTATTATTACCCCTGAAGTTTATGCTGATCAAGTCTTTATATTCGGAAATGTGAAGAAATAAGAAGACTGCATCAAAGTGGATTAAATATTGTGGTGCTCATTAGATCTGTTTGATTTAAAAAGCAAAAGAAGACTATAAAAGTGTGTGAGGTACCACATAAAAGGGGGATTACTTTAAAACTTTAATTAAACTCAATTATTTATAAAAAAAAATACGCTCAGTTATTAGACCATATATCTGTAAAGTTGCAGTCAAATAATCAAGTTGAAGCAGTCAAATGCGCGCACTTTAAATTTATCTTCATTTACGTATCATTTTTACAGCTAATTTAATCCTGTCCCTAGGGAGGTACAAAAATGAAACGAAGAAAAACAGCTTTAAAATTCCCAACATTTATTTTCTTGTCATTACAACCAAATGACCTATCAACATGGCGTGTGTTTATTTTTATTATTATTATTTGCCTCTTTTTTCTTTACACATAGCGACAAACTCTTCACAGATTATCTTTAATGTAATAAAAAGAAAAATGTATGCACAGTCAGACAGGAGGAGAGGTAATGCGAGTTACATCAACGCCACATAAAAAAAAAACTATTAAAAACAGTTATACTTGACACTGATATACCGCTGTCCGGGCAGAAACCCCACTGTCTCTGGCAATGTGCTTTCAAAAAAAAACAACAAAAAAAACGTAAACCTGAGTCGATATTTTCGGTCTCTCTACTATTAAACAGTGCTTTCTTTTTTTCACAAAACTCACAAAAATATATATAAACCATAACAATAGCAATAACAATCTGTAAGCGCGCCGACAGGACAACCCACAGTTCACAATGATATCAAACTAACCGAATGGTTTCCTGTTTAAAATAGCTGGACGGGAGATCAAAGGTCAAAGGTTATCCTCAGACTAACTTTTCTTTTTTTAAGATGTTCATTTCTGCCTGCACATAATGTTTATCAAAATTGTACATATTTACAGTTCATAAATATAACGTAATTAATTAAGTTGTTTGTTTGTTTGTTTGTTACTCTCAAATTTCCACAAAAAAGAGAGAACTTTAGCCTCACAAAAAGTCAGTTCCTACCTTGGCAAAATGTCGAATTTTATAAACGGACCGCGGCGCATTCAGGCTCGCTTGCCATGGAAAATGACTAGAACAAAAAAGTTCGTCGTCCTCATTTACCGGAGAAAGTCCGCGCACGAGCTGGGTGCGATGGTTTCCGGAGAGAGGTTCAAGTGGTTTGAGGACGGTGGGCTGATCATGGCCAGGATCTGCGCCTGGCCCGACGGTAACTGCGCGCTGTAGGGCGCCGAGGGCGGCGAGCTGGTCGCGCCGATGATGTTGTCTATGGAGAAAGACGGGCGACGCGACACGTTCGTGTCCGTTTTGTGAGGCGCAAGTGCGGGGCCAAGTTGCGGGTAGAAGGGCTTTCTTAGATCTGCTCCCAGCAGAGTGGGCGGCACGGTGTGCGGCGACGACGAGAAGATGGAAGAGGGCACGGCGGGAAGGGGACACGGCGCGCCCTGGAAAGGGAACGTCCCAGCTGGGTGGTGATGGTGGTGGTGGGTGTACGCGTGGAAGTTCTGCAGGGCCAGTCCGTAGCCGCCAGCGCCACCGGCACCTGGGGCGTAACAGCCGTAAGGGCCGTATCCAAATCCCGGCAGGAATCCACCCGCGTCGCGGAGAACCACGTCGCTGTTCTGGTGTCTCTTAAAGCGCTTCCGCCTGCGCAGAAAGCTGCCGTTGTCAAACATGTCGGCCGACTCAGGGTCCAGCGTCCAGTAGTTGCCCTTTCCCGGATTCCCTGGTTCGCGTGGGATCTTGACGAAGCAGTCGTTGAGCGATAGGTTGTGCCGGATGGAGTTCTGCCACGCTGGGAACTTTTCGCGGTAGTACGGGAACCTGTTGCTGATGAACTCGCAGATCTCGCTCAGCGTCAGGCGTTTCTTCGGGCTCTGCAAGATGGCCATCGTGATCAATGCGATGTATGAATACGGCGGCTTTACGAGCGCGTTTTTCACCGCTTTGTCCCCAATTAATGGGTCAGTCCCTGCTCCGGATTCGCCACGAGCCACGACGCGGTCGTCATCGGGGCACTCGGACCCGCTGGCGGTGCCCTCACCGGCCTCATGGGAAGACAGGGGGTCGTCGGAGTCGTGGTCTGGGTGAAAAATGAGCTGGTGGCGCAGATATTTCCCATCTCTCACGCCGTCGCCGCCGACCACGTCGATGTCCACGTCGTCGGACAGCGCCGGGCTCTCCGACATGTCCGTCCCCAGAGTCATGCTGGGGGGTTCGTACTGTCCTCCTCTTCCTCCTCCTCTAAGTCCTCTCACTCCTTCCCCGTCCAGGTCTCGTATGCAGTCTTCCGTGAGCGCGCACTGCTGAGGTCAGTAATCAGTCCGGACCGGACCGTCGCGTCTTTCTGTCTTCATTTTTTTTTTTACAAGAATTTGTATGTTTATGATGACGCACGGAGGCAGCGCGGTGCGCCCCGCACAAGCTCTGCAGTCTATTACCCCCTCCTCATGCCCCTCAAAAACTATTTATCCCACGGATCACGTGACCGGCGTGTCAGTAACCAAAGTTTATAGCAGCGAGCACTGGAGAAGGGAGGAGGCAGAGACGTGTGTTTGTGTGCGTGTGTGCGCACTTTGACTTCATCGAATAAAAGTAACCAAAAGTTACTCTTACGACGAATTTGCCCCAAAAGTGCTAGATAAATAAAAACTGAGGTGTTTTCTGAAACGAAGAGAATGAATGTGCAGAAAACTGTATGTTGGAAAAATTATTCATGCTTACAAATTAGCCTGCTAAATTATTTAAAATGTTAATATATTATTTGCATATCATTATATATTTTTAACCCATTTCACATTAAAAAAATTAATTATGATAACTGTACATAAATCAGGTCAGTTTATATCAATGAGCTGCAGTGTATCTGTATAGATACGGTATTAAATGCTAAATATTGCTGCAAATTCTATCGATGTTCATTAGAATCTTTTAAATTTTATTTTCCTATCATATTTAGAAACGATTTTAGAAACAGCGGCCTAAACTTAAACTTGAAATAAAAACGATCTGTCATACATGTCTCTCACGGAGTTAAATCCTTCACTAAATATTGTCAAATCAAATTAATTATTTGTATAAAACTTATTTGTTTTAAAAAAATCCACTCCAGTAGCCTTATAGATCTGATAATTTATTGTCAAGTGATGATTAACGAGTATTAATAATCTTGACCGTTACTCAACACTAAGACTACAGCAGCTAAGTGGAAATGCAAAATGAATAAGCTATTGCTAGTGTCATGGAAACAATGAGACATCCACTTTTCTTTATGGAGTTATAGAGATTAAAAATGGAGGTCTAGTCTATAAAGTTCGTATATAAATCGCATCTCGTTATTACCTTATGGATGGTAATGTATTTATGGACTAGTTTTAATAAAACCAATAATGCATTTTCACTCTAAATCGTAAGGTTGAATAAATGAAAACTAAAACAAAATAAATGAAAATATTCAATCAATCCAATTCTTTATACCATTATTGTGTCGCTATTAATAGGAAGGCTGTTCGCTCGGCGCTTTTCCACTCCCGTAATTTTTCAAATTACTTCGCACGGGTTTGCGTCATCACAATTCAACACACACCATCCGTCTGCGTTGTTCACACAGCTTATGTACGTTCCTAACACACACACAGCACATGTATCCTTCTTCCTGCTCTAGTTTGTCACATGACTAATGAAAAAAAACAATCAGTCCTGAGCGGTGGAAAAAAAAAAAATTTCACCACATTTACTGCATCACTCTTCTATATAACTATAACAAATATCCTTACATCCAGTGCGATAAATACATCAATAAACTAACAAATAAAAATAGTAAGAGAGGGAGACAAAAAGTAAATAGGGGTTTGTGGCATTTAAACACGACTCAGTAACAGCACAAAAAATGGATCCATACAGTAACCACATTCAGCTCAGGACCATCATCCAATAATTATTCTCACTACACCACTTGACTCGAGAAGAACGAGGAGGAGGAGGACTACACATAGTTGGGACAAATATCAATCTAAAAATAAATACAGTATTTTAAAAAGGATATTAGAAGAATAGTTGTTTAAACACACATTTTACACATACATATATATATACATATATTCCCCTACACTTTTACATTTAACAATGACAAACTATTAAAACACCTGTATACGAAAATTGTTATAAGCTAAGCTTTCTCATTTAAAAAAATAAATATTGCATTGTGCAATCAGGTTTGTTTTTAGTATGTGTTCCTGGGTACTGTTTATATTTCCGTAAAAAGAAAAATGAAATATTGCAAATCTTTTCTGACTAATGAATATTACGAAGTGTTTACTTGGCAAATAAAGCGCCATCTAGCGGCCAAGACGAATTTTAGACATTATTTTATACACCCCCCCCCCTATTAATATTGGTACAACATCGTTAATTCTATTCCCATCAATAAAGCAATAAGATTTTTTTAAAAATCAGAAAAAATGTTCAATTTCAATTCAATTTGTATAGCCACAGGGGACCCACCCGCATTTGAGTGATATCAAATATTATGACCATAAATCGGTGCCTGGTATATCTGTGTATTTTTCTTGTCTCTGATTTGGTATGTTTATCCTTTGTACCATGCAATACCTTGTAATTTTACCTGGAAATGTTGATTTGGTGAGCATTTAAAATCTTTTAGGGAAAATAAAAAATGAAAGCAAAACTTTAATTACATTATATAAACGCTTCTAGATGAAAGAGGCATATCATATAATTGGGCTAAATATGGATATATACTGGGATTGCCCTTTAATTTTTCTCAATCAGACTTTGTTATACTATATTCATGTTGGGTAAAATATACAAATTTCATGCTATAAATATACTATATATGTGACTATAGATATATAGATAGATAGCGCATCTGATCATATTTTAATCAGCTGTTTGAACTGGAGCAGACTGAAATGAACCATCTAGTGGACATTAACCTAGTCTTCCATTTCCATCTAGTGGACATTAAAGAAAGTGCAGACAACTGAGATCAACAGAATCAGAATAGTGTGTTATCACCTTGAGGACTTCAGAAATATGGTGTTTGTTTTATTTATGGCAAATAAAAAACTTAGACAGTTAGGAAATTTGAAGTGTCCTGATCTAGGCTATATGAAAACACCATACAAGTCAGTGTCCATTGGGTGTCGCACCTTTACTGCTAACATGGTCGACCCATCTCTGTAAAGTGGGCAGAGGAGTGTTAAGATGTGATGCTGTGGACTACAGATTCCCAACCCTTGTCCTGAAAAAGCAAGCAACTAACCACTAGCTAACCACTGATTAGCACGTCTCAGGATTCATTCAAGAATAGAAATTCTACAACTGAATTTCATAGATGTGTAAATGTAATCAGTTCTGTTAATCAGCATGCCAACTGGGTCCAAACGAACCTGTCCAAATCCACACGTGAGTCAAAACCTGAACATCGTACCATTGCCTCAGACCAGTTCGAAGATGTAATTCCTACTTTAATGTCAAACTGCAAAACTGAGTTACAAATCAGCCCTCATAACTCGTTTTTGTCCACTTGAGGAAGCATATATTGGCATTTCAGTTCTAGAATAAAAACTGGTTCAATACAATAGAACCTCTGACCTGCACTGTTATCTATTTATTTATTAACAGAGCTGATAGGACAAATGTGAATTAACTGATTAGATGCAAAAAGTGCAGGACACGGGTTTCTCCAGGACCTGGCCTGGAAACTTGTGCTAGCATATTTGGAGTATAGAATAAGCCATAAACGATTGTTTCAACTGTAGACCAAACTTACATCCTGTTTCCACTGGGAATGGAACGGCAGCCGCCGGAGGTGAACCCTGACGCTTTAGTCAATGCTTGTGTTTCCAGCAGGTGTCCACATTTCCGAAATGTCCCAGAGAGGGCTTTCTGGCCTTCTTAAAGATCCATGCCTTGTCTATTTGTGCCAGACGAGTTTGTACGAGACGATTCTGAAGACACTAAAGACATCAGAGGAAAATGGACAGATTGGTTTGAGCAGCCAGCAACGATTTAGTAATTCAAATAATCACTATGAAAGTCTGGGAATAGAAAATCACGATTTGTTTTTTTCTCCAGTTTTAAAATCTTCCAGTTTGGGTGAGTCTGCACATATTTTGTTTTCATATGATACAGAAAGAACACATTTTAAAATGTATTGCAGATTAGCAAAATTACTTTAAAACCTTAAACTCTGACCATTGACTATACATTCCTATAAGCTGTAAGTTGTTATTTTGAAGATACATGTGATGCTTGTAAGCATGTGCGGATTGTTTCAGCATTACAGCATGTTGCCGACAGGAGTGTTAAAAGCCTGACATTAAATTTGACACCAAAAATTTTTCACCTTCTTCATTCGAGCTGCGTCTGAAATAGAAAACACTGGGGGAAAACTTACATTAAAATATTTGCTAAACTAGAAACTACATTTCGGTACGTTCAAAGCGTGAGAGGTTTGTGAAACTCACAAACTTGATCATAACGTTCGGCCGATCCGTGTATATAGTCGTGTAGTCTGCATCAGTGATCACCAGCCCTTTCCTGCTGGCGATTTTCCTTCCTTCACTTTAACCTGATTGAACGTTATAGATACCAGGTGATCAATCTACTTAATTAGTTGGATCATGTGTGTTAGATTTGGCCTGGGATTGAATTTATGTTCCTCTACTTAAGAAAACAAATGTAGTATTTTCTTATAGTGAATTTTATTAAAATAACTAGCCGAAATTATAGTTTATTTCTTTATATAAATGTTTAGGATACATGGATTAACTTTAATGAACAAAAACAAAGGGCGGTAATGAAACGATGCAATTTCGGCAAATCTGACAAGAGTTTTTATTAACCTAATCAAAGCTGTCAAAAACCTAATCAAAAACTCTTTTTAAATTTGCATAGGATTCAAGATTTTTTCTATTTACATTTTTTTGGAATTAGAATGTTTTATAGCTTCGAATGTGAAACTTTTGCAATATGCTACAAACATTGGTATAGTTAATTAAGCACGTTGGTAACGACCATATTAAATAAGTATTTAAAAATCTAAAACGAATTTTAAACTAATGCATTTATAACAAGATGAACAGATAAACATAGAGTTATAATTTACATTAAAATCTTATTAAATTAAATGTCACTTAACCTGGTTTATTAATAGCCCAAACTAAACTCTCACTGAACAAAATATTAATTAAATCACTGTACTATTTAATTGTGTAATCTATATTAATTAATATTATATTTTCTATTTAAAAAAAGAAAAGCTTGTCATGTTGAGTAAGGCTATCAGAAACAAACGAATGAATGAATGAATGAATGAAAAACATGACAAGTTGTCAATACAAATGCTACATCATTAACACAAAATGTTTAAACAGAATAACACAAGGAAAGTCATTATAAAATCTATCAGCTGGTAAAGATGGTCCCGCAGTTTTGGTAGCTGGTCATGATTGGATTTTTCAGGCTTGGGCAGGAGCTTTATTATTGTGCAATCCCCCAGAGTCACTGCTTGTGCTTAACTTTGGCAACTCTTAAGATACATCTGCCAAGTGAATAAAATCTAATAATGTGAAAAATATTTAAAGATCAAAACTACTGAATAATTGTATTTAAATCATCTTTATGACTTTATTTTTACTTGACCAGTGTACTACCACTGGTATAATAATAATAATAATAATAATAATAATCGACAGGGGAATTTGCAAAACATGAAAACAACAGAAAGAAAAAAACACGAGTCTTTACAAAACCCGTTTATTATTTACAGGCATTATTCTTAAAAATAAAAAGGAGTAAACAAACACTAGTGTACACAACAACTTGTGTTCCATGTTACAGTCAAAATGCAATGAAAATCATGCAGTTTATTAGCTTAGCATGCCACACAAAAAAAAGTGAGAAGTCAATAAAAACATTAAGTAGCACAACATCTTTATAAATATTAAAGAAATATTAAATACTAACTGCAGGACTTGCTCACACCATCTTTTGCTTCATTGATGTAGCGTTTTCTGTAATTAATTTTATTTTACTTGTATTTAACCTTGGTTTTAAAAACAATTAATTTAATTTAATTTAATTTGATTAAAGCTATTCTGATGGTCAGTCAGTAGAAAAATTATAGAAATGAGCATGCTGCTCACAATATGCATATTGAACAAAGTCACACACAGAAACACTTAGAGGATAAGAATGCTGAACAGTACCATGCCTTATTGCTGAATTGGTTCCCTTTGGGGTACAGCTTTTGTACCTTTAGTCTGTGGCTTTTGTCTACAAAGGTGTTTTCTTTTAAAGTTTTAGGGCACAAAACATTTACATTAATCACCTTAAAACATTTCATTCATATTACAGAAGTTGTACTCTTGAGAGGACCACCGCAAGACACAAAGTAACTTTAAAACAACTTTTACAAACATTTATTTTGTCTAGTGACGTGTGTAGGAGCTGTGCATCACATGAAGGCTCCGAAGTTTGCTTGTCGCACATACGAGTTGTTGTACGAGTTCAAATTCGTTCCCGTGAGTCCCAGAAGCTGCTCAGTGTGCTCGGTGCAGGAGACGGGCCGCGCCATCCTGCTTCCGGTGCAATAACCTCCGGGAGAGAAGCCGCCTGGTGGCGTGGCAGGGGTCAGGTGCGGAGGAGAGGCCGAGGATGAGAATCCATGCGCCATGGAGACGCTGTTCCGGCTCGTGTGGTTAAGAGTCTGAAAGCTGGTCGGGTCGGTGCCGGGTAACGTCGCGCTAACTGAGGTCAGATCTCCAGCACTGAGCCCGATGTGAAGTTCGGCTCCGGGTCCGACGGACTGCTGCTGGCTGATGATGTTGTCTATGCTGAACATCCGGCCTTGTCCTTGAAGGTGAGCGTGAGCCGACGGCTGATAGGGATGCAGCACGGCTCCGTGAGGAGAGCCAGGTAACGGAGAGCTGCTGTAGCCCGGGGTCACACTCGGGTACAAGGCGTTGGTGGTGTACTGCTGACACGCCACGGGACTCGGGCTGAACGTGAACGCGCCGGAAGGATACGTGCTGACGTCCGAGCGCTTAAAACGTTTCCTCCGGCGCAGAAAGCTCCCGTTGTCGAACATGTCCTCGGCGGCGGGGTCGAGCGTCCAGTAGTTGCCCTTGCCGGGTCTCCCGGGCTCCCGTGGGATCTTCACGAAGCAGTCGTTGAGCGTCAGGTTGTGCCGAATGGAGTTCTGCCACTTGCGCGGGTTCTCTCGGTAGAACGGGAAGCGCTCCGTGATGAAGCGGTAAATCCCCCCCAGCGTGAGCTTCCTCTCCGGGGAGTTGGCGATGGCCATGGCTATGAGCGCGATGTAGCTGTACGGAGGTTTCCCGCGCTGCACCGGCCTCTTCCTGCGCCGGCCGCCGGCAGGGTGACCCGCAGACACCGCGTCCTCCAGCTCCGCCCGGGGGCTGCCTTCACTCGGCTCCGGTTTCACATGAACAGCGTCTTTAGCTCCTGATTGTTGATGATCATGATGATGATGGTGATGATGATGATGATGATGATGATGGCTCAGTGACGGTGAATCCAAGCTCACCTGCGGAGACACAGCTGCCGCCGGCGCCGGGCTCGTGGGCTGCGCCTCCGTCGGTGACATGCTGCACGAGAAGTACGAGAAACCGGCCAGATTCATAAAAAAAATGTGTTTTATGTATCCAGATTTAGAAACTTTACTGCCTCTGTCCTCTCTGTGCGCGTGTTTTGTTTCACCAGGTGTGTGTGTGTGTGTGTGTGTGTGTGTGAGTTTATAAAGTGGGAGGAGTGACGTCACGAACTAGAGCGCACTGGATAGCTACTCCTATCTCCAGAGACATGGGGATGTGCTGGTATTTATCCCGATCGTATTAGGAGCAGAGAGAGAGAGAGAGAGAGAGAACTTTATTAATCCCTAAGGGAAAATGTATCGTTACAGTAGCCAGTTCACAAAGTATACAACAAATAATCAACAAGCAAGAATTTTAGTGAGGAAAGTTTATGTCACCATGTACATGTTTGACATCCAGACCAAACACCTCCAAATAACTTTAATACCTATTAAGTTAATAACCTACAACACATCTAATAAAAGCTAGTGTATGTGTGTATGTATGTGTGCCCTGTGATGGATTAACACCCCATCCAGGATGTACCCTTCCTCATGCCATGACTCTCCTGGGATCGGCTCCAGGCCCTCCTGAAACCCGTATACAGGATAAAGCGGTATAGATGACGATGAGTGAGTATAATTCGTGACTAATGTACAGCCAGGAAGAGTCCTTCAGTTTGTTCCTGAGAGAGCAGAACTATTTTTGCATTCATCCATTTCTGATGGACACATATAATGACAGCTAATAATAATTCATGATTAATTTATAGCCCTGAAAAGGTCTTCAGTTGTTACTGTGCATGGAGTAGAACCATTTCAGCATTCAAGCATTTCTTCTACTGATATTATTAATTTAACATATATTTACACTATAAACAGTGTTTTTCTCCTTCATAAATATAAATCTTCCCCAAAAATATAATGTTTGAATTTCGTCCAAAAAATAAATGATAGCCAAATACAGTATTTGTACATAAAAACTTCATATGAGCAAATTTTTCATTTTAAACCAGTAAAACCAGGCAGAAAAATTGCAACTGCAACAAGATTTTCTGTGCTGTTCATTATAAGACAGCAGGCATGCAGAATATACATCTCAACTGAGATCCTGACTTTAGATAAGTTCTTGGGTCTGAATGGCTCCAGGCCATGAGGCCAAGACTTCCGTTAAACAGGGATGGATTAAAAGAAAAGGATTGAAGAAGGAAACAATTTAGGAAAAGGATTGTGCTTTTAGCTATTGTGCAATTCCAACACAGTGCCATACCTACAGGAGATACCTGTCTACTATGTTAAAATAAATTAGACTTATTTTACTTAACACAAAATCAATAATATTTAAATATTTATTCAAAACAAATTTCCTGACATTAGACAAAGTGTAACGGTAATAGTTAAAATATTAAAACTTAAAGACATGAGTGCTAAAACTGCCTTCCTAATAGTCAAGGCATGAACATTAGATAAAATCTGGGTAAAATTACTTGGACTCATTGCATGGTCAATTTTTCATCACTTGGGTCTACTACTCTCTCCCTCACACACTCTGTATATGGAAGTTTGTTCAGGCTCCAGCTGTGGATCTGGGCTAGAAACAACAGCAAGAGAGGTTATAACTGAGCGCCGAACTTGACTTTCAATCCAGCAATTGAAGAATTGCTTTTTACAGCCAGAAAAGTAAATACGAACAGTTCTTTTTTTTAAGTGCCCCAATTATGCCATTTTAAAGGTTGCTACTATTGCTTAATGAGTCTCTTAAAACAGGTTTACATGTATGCAAGGTAAAAAA
>JAQMYJ010000040.1:2575559-2591133 GCA_030014305.1 Clarias laeviceps | reverse complement strand
TCTCCAAAGAATTTAAAAACACACACACACACACACACACACACACACACACACACACACACACACACACAGACACACATTATGCATTTTTAAATGTTACAAAAGACTCAGAATTCCCTTAAAATGTACCTTTTTGACATCTTTCGTTACAAACCCTTACCGTATGATTTTTCTATGAATTCTCAAGACTTGTCAAGAACTGCTAAGATTTCCCGCTAACCTTCTACAATTTCTCAAGACTTGACATGAACCATACAGTATAAAAAAAGCAACCCCTTTTCACAGTGTCAGCTCACCCGTTACACCGACTTGGATCACCCTGATTTGGATTCCTGCTTATGAACATCCTTCTTATTAACATTTTAAATACAGATGGTGTTAAAGTTAAGTCCTTTATCTCAGCATAGCTAGGGGAAAAATAAGCACTTAGGGAAGATCTATGGCCGAGATGCTTCAGATGGCTTAATCCTGTAGTTTAAGAACACAACACTGTTGGTGGAAATAAAGCATTCTACCTCCCTACATAGTGCACTTCATGTCAATTTGAAATAGAGACACTCGGACTAATTAGCCGGCGCTGAATTGGTTGGGAATCATCGTTCCATCTTTAAATACGACCAGTGTCGCCATTTGATCATGAGTGCACATGAGGTGTTTGTAGTAAAACCATAGCAGTTATTAGCCTTATTCTTGACTAATCATGAGCTGAAATTATGACAGTTAAAGGTTGAGTCTGTTGAGACCCTAGGCAAAAATTGTACATGACCCCTAGCATTTATCACCATTATCTTATAATAATTAAATAAGTTTGTCTGTCCTCAGAGGCCCCCTACTGGCCTGGAGCCCAGAGCACGATAAAGGAATGTTTATCATTAAATACTGGCAAATTGTAAGAATTTTTATGCTCTATGATCTATTCCCCGAAAGTATGAAGCACCTCCACGTCACACTGCTGAACTGTTTTTTAGTCAGTGACTACAGTTCAGATTTCCCAGTATGCTCATGAATGATGAACTTCCTGATCTGCCCGTATCCTAGGGGAAGAGAGGTGAACCTGAAACTTTTGGAATGGGAATGGCCCTCATGCTGCCCTGACTGGAATATCGTTAAAAATCTTTCGGTTAGACCTTAAACATACTGAACAAGCGTCCTGCGGTGATGGTTGGCTGAAAAGCCAAGGAGAGAAAGATTTAAAAAGCTACAAGTTAGCAGGGTGTACAAACTTTTGCACATGCCACAATGTTTAAACGTCATTAGAAAGAAAGCAACTTGAACTACAATCTTTACAAAGCATTCTTGTGTTTACTTCTTTTTACATCAAAAACAAAATTAGCATATAACATGGCCAGGGGTGCCGAAACTAATAGCATTTTTTTTCCAGTGCACAAAAATCAATTCTTGTGCTGCTCTTTAAAATGGACTTTTAAAAGACTAATTAAGATTGCAGCCATGATCTTAATTTAAGTCTTGAGTACATCAAACAAATACAGAGTAAACTTCAGTCACGTGCTCCCCCTGGTGGTATAAAGTGAAAGGTGCAGCCTGCTCTGTGTAAGAGTGGCCGCATTAATGATAGAACAGTGTTGCAGGGATTAGCAATCTAATCCAGTTCATTAAAGGAAAAGAATCAACTTGGAGTGTTAGGAGGAACTCTTTTTCATCACATTATGTTGATTATTTTCCTTTAACAGCACATCCTCAAGTGTTTTAATCCTTGCACATTTACGCACATTTGCACAGTTACACACCTCTGGCACTTTGCAAACTGTTCTGCTTGTGACTGGACATTGTTCATTTTTCACACAAATGAGGACCAACTGCATGTAGTTGTAACTTCTCCTGCAGAACCCATACACTTAACATCTGATACACTTCTATTTCCTATAACTTATACAGCTAAAGTTGTCTATATTTGTATAATTTTCTCTCTTTTCATATTTTCTGTTTTTTTATTATTTAGGGCACTGGCGGTCATATAAGCATTTCACTGCATATCATACTCTGTATTCTTGTCACAAATAAACAAATAAAATTTTATCTTTTTCATTTATTTACAGTTGAATCACATCTTTATGTACACTCATCATGAACATGAATTTCATGGTAATATTTCTGCTTGCAGTGCTTAAACAAACATCTTTTTTTTTTAAGTAGAAGGTTTGGTGCAGCAGTTTTAATTTATTTATGGTTTTCTGAAATTATACATACATCAAGCCTAATATTTGGCTGAACGTCCCATAGCATGTTTCACCTTTAGCTGTAGACTAAGATCAACAATCTTCCGGAAGAATTCTGGTCAGATTTTTTTGTTTTTTACCATAATTAGTTAGTGTTCAATTAAATTTGTTGGTTTCCTGGCATCGATTCGACTTTTAAGTACAGAACACACATTTTCTATAGGGTTAAACCTCCCAGAAGGTTTGAGTCAGACTGCTTTATCCATTCCACAACCAGCCTTGATGTGTGTTCAAGACAAGTCAAGTAGGCTTTTATTGTCATTTTAACCAAATGTAGTTCAATACAGTAAAGTTCCTCCAGTAGGGGGTGCTACATACAACATAAACTAACCATGAATTAAAAAAACTAGCAAAGAACTATACAAAACAAAAGAGAGAGACAACATAAATGCACTTGTGCAAACAAGAATAATAACATGACACAAAGCAATACACTGCGTTGCGGTTATTTTCATGTCAAAACACTCAGTTATGTCCAAGTTTCAACCATATGGCTGATTATTTGAGGTTCTGCTAAAGAATTCTGATGTGGTCCTCCTTGTCTACTTTGTGGAATGTTCCACCGGCTGCAAAACAGCCTCAAACACGTTGCTACCATCACCACCATCAGTAATGTTGCTCTAACTCTTATGGTTCTCCTTTATTCCTCCAAACTTACCTCTGGGTAAAACTTTGTCCATGCAATCAGCTGCAAACTTTAGTCGAGTTTGAAGGTATGGATTTTTTGGACTGAAGCCTTTCAGTCCATGGCAATGAAGCATTTGGCTTGGGTTGTTCCTGACCATCAGAACTACTTTCCTTACAACTTTGGTTGACAGTTAAGAGATTTCTGACACTGGAGATTAGCTTGGCATACAGTAGCAGCTCCACCTCACAATAACTTGTAATTAATGTAAAATAGTTTGAACTGATCTTGGAATCTACAGGTGTTGTCCTGTCTCGTGTAAATCTACCATCCTCTTTCTCAGATCTGCACTGATCTCCTTGGACTTTCCCATTGTACTGTGTCAGACAATCCATTTTTATGTTGCACAGAGAATTGAGAACAAGCTGGAGTCCATCATCACCACTACAAAGAAGATCTTGAGCTTGGCAAATTAAAAGACAGTTCTACTGTTGGAATTAATAATCTACAGACTGACTTAATAATATAAGTAGAGGTAGGTATGATTTAGTCCCTATGATGATATCAGAAAACCCCAAATTAAAAATGAATTAAAATAATTTGTTTGTTTTTTTGCCTATTAAAGATGTATGCAGTGCAATCGTTCTGCCAAAACCAGTTCAAAGAAATTATTAAAAGGCCAACATTGTCACTGTCAAGAACATAGATTGGATATGGATATCCATATTATATATTAAGCTGGAGACAGATAGACTAACATGTAAATATATGACGCTGCACATCAGTCTCAACACGACATCCTTTGAAGCTCGTCCTGTTCTGGATGCCGACGATTTACAGTAAAAACCTCCATACAGTAAAATAAGCATAAACTCACACCACATGCTTGTAGCAGCTGAAATTCTTTGCCACTGTGTGCCAGTGTGACACAAGAGGAGAGAAATTTGACACGAGTTCCATCACCGTGACGACAGTCAGTTTTCACCAGTTGTCATGGTTACATGGTAAGGCATCAATTAAGGCACAGATCGTGTCCTTATGCTCGAGACTGAAATGGGATGATGAGAATTAAGCCCCGGGAGGTCGGTCTGATTCTGACATCTCTCCAGGTGCCATGCTGTGAGCTCACAGCTGCTGAAATCACACGCTGTATTGGAAATTAAGTAACCGATTAAAATGGGTTCCTTCGAGTCTTCACCACGAGTGTGTTTCTGACATTTTCCAAACATTTGTTATATTACCGGCACTAAATCCAGACTACAGAACATCACTGAAAATCTATTTCAGGAAAGCTGAACTACTGAATACTTTAATTAAAAAGGAAAAGTGCTGAGCTATTTGCTAAAAGAAAACATGGGGTTAAGGCTGAGGTCAGTTATTGTTTATATATTTTTACATCAGACCCTTTGCTGTATAGTATTTGGTGAGGATAAACTAACAATTCTAGCATCTCAATAAAATACCTACCAAGCTGAGAAACTCCAGTCTCAATTATACCCCAGGCTTGAGTAAAAGCTGAAAAACACCAACAGGTCAGGTTTTAAATCTGGAATTGGATGTTCAACCAGCATCAGATTTAGATGTGATGATCCATTCATCCATCTATCCATCTAGGAACCGATGCAGTCCAACTAGGAACGTGGAGGCCAACTGTGATTACCATTGTATTTATTCCCATTTTTACAACAATGGTAGGACCTCCGGTCAACATTTACACACTCTGATTGACACCCTACAGGTATTTTGGGAATGGCAATTAGCCGAATCTGCATGTTTTTGGACTATGGAAGGAAACCGGAGTACCTGGAGGAAACCCAGCAAGCATGGGGAGAACATGCAAACTCCATGCATTCAGACCCTGAGAAGGGAATCAAACCCAGACCCTGGGCCGCAGTGCACACCACAGGTGTCTACAACCCTTTTGGCTTAAGTGGATAAACACTTTAGGATGTGATGTTATAGGAAAAAGTAATCCATGTTGAGGTAACAGCAAATCGATTTCACCACACCACTCTGTTTATTTACATAGCACATATTAACAACTTCGAGTTGACCAAAGTGCTTTAAATAACAAATAAAGAAGACAAATAATTAAAAAGAAAAATATGAAATCAATACAAGCTGTTAAAATAAAAATGGACACATAAAATTAAGAAGTCAAGAAAGAACAGGATGGACATTAAAACAGAAAGCATAAAACAGAATAATAAGAATATAGATCAACATAGGATGAAACTGAACATTAAGAAATAAAAAATTATTTGGATTTAAAAGAGGTCAGATCCACAACAAGTCGAATTTCAAGTGGTAATGAATTCCACTACACCAAACGCCCGATCGCCAAACCGTTTGCATCTGGATCGTGGCACTTACAAAAGAAATTGACCAGATGACCAGGGTTACGAGGTATTCAGATATCTGCTAAATAAGACGTGGTCAGGCCATGCAGGGCTTTAAAAACAAACATCAATAATTTAAAATTGATTCCATAATGTATGGGAAACCAGTGAAGAGAATAACGGATGGAAGTTAATCTGCATGTCTTTGGTCTGCGGGAGGAAACCGGAGCACCCGGAGGAAACCCACCAAGCACGGGGAGAACATGCAAACTCCTTCAAGGTGGGAATCGAACGCACACCCTGGACGTGCGAGGCGACAGTGCTGTCCACTAAGCCGCCGTGCTGCCCAACTTACAGTATTGAGTACAGCAGTGCAGTACAAGCCCGGGATATCCGGAAGCGGAAGTGTTTAACTGATGGTACTTATAGTTAGTAACCTTGTAACCCAGCGTAAGGATCCATCATATATAACGACGGAAACTTCAAAGCACTTTTGTAAGTCGCTCTGGACAAGACCGTCCGCCAAATGCCTCAGTGTAAGCTTCCAACAGTCAATCTTACTTTTATTTATTTATTTATTTATTTATTTTTAATTATCCTTTAAAACTACCAAGCAGTCACATTACATCATTATTAATCCCTGGCATATGGCTGGTTGTTGCTATGGCAGCAAATAAGCAAGGGACGTACAGTGGACTATGGCGCACGTGGGATTGTTGCTTTGCTTAGAGAATTAAATATTATCTTAAAAACTAGTTTTGTTTATGGAAGTCATTTCCACAGCTGATGGTGATGATGATGATGATGATGATAAAGATGGATTTCCGGCAATCTGGAGGGACGTCACACATAGCAAGCAAGCATCAAGCTGCAATCTGACTGCAGCCTACAGGATGAGGAGAATACACACACACACACACGCGCGCGCGCGCGCGCGCGGCCCTCCTCCTCCTCCTCCTCCTCCTCTTCTTCCTGCTCGCGTTTTCAGCACCACGGAGAAGTGAACAGCGCCCGATCACCGGCGGATACGGAATATGCGCTAATTAGAGGAAATTAACGGGGTGACGCGCTCTGTTTTGGCGCGTCTAAGTTCCTCCTAAGCTTTATGTAGGTGCATGATGGTGATGATGATGATGATGATGATGAAGGTAACGGATGCTTTATTTTTTTCACGCCCCAATCCACCGTGCAACCGGATCGTTACACGGGGCTCGACAGCATCACCGTGAGAGACCCTACTGCGGTCGTCTTCTCTTTCTTCTTCTTCTTCTTCTTCTGCTGCTGCTTCACCGCCATCAGAGGAGATGAAACCGGCTGAGGCTGCAGGTCTGAAGCTCAGAACCGCCAGAGCATCGCCTCGTGTCGCGGTCTCCCTTTAGTGACATGAAAACGCGGACTAGGAAAAAAAAAGGAAGAGGGCTGAAGATACAAACAGGGGGACACCTTTTTTTTCTTCCCCCCAGTGCACCAAAATACACCTTCAGAGATCAGTGATGTGCATTGTCATGTTTTCTTTTTTCTTTTTTTCTTTTTTAAAGCAGGCTTTAGATTACAGACTAGGATGATTTGCACCGGTTGGATTTCGTGAAGGCTACGAATCTGTTCTCTGTCTCTCTTTCATCTTGGATTATCAGCAAAAAAAAAAAAAAAAGATTTCTGTTCCTGCAGCGTTGGGACCAAACCCACAGGAACCACAGGAGGTTCTGGAGATCGCCACTAAAGATCCATCTTGTGGAGTTTGTTTAGGATTTGATGCAGGTTTCCACCCAGCTGTGCTCAGTGTGAAGTTTAATTAAGAGGTCGGATTGCTCTGAGGAGATGCGCGGTAATGAAGTGGTCTTCAGCAAACCACTGTGCACGCTGCTTTGTGATTACCTTTCCGCTATGAACGCTCATGTCCCGGGAGAGAGAGAGAGAGAGAGAGCTCGGTATTTGTGATATCTGTTGATTCCATCTCTAACTAACCCACACTGATGCGAATTCTCTGGTCGAGCTCAAAGCGCGCCTCTCTACCATGGGCTGCGTCCAGAGCTTCAGCTGTAAGTCGCGCGTCAAACGCGAGAACATCACCGTGTGTGACATGTCAGCTACGATTGACCAATGCCCCACGGTGATAGAGGAGAACTCGCCCATAGTGCTGCGCTACAGGACGCCGTACTTCAAGGCCTCGGCCCGTGTGGTCATGCCGCCCATCCCTCGCCACGAGACCTGGGTGGTTGGATGGATCCAGGCTTGCACTCAGATGGAATTCTACAACACCTACGGAGACATTGGCATGTAAGTTAAGAAAGGGAAGAACATGCTTATAAACTTTTTTTTTTTATTAATGTGCTTGCTTTTTCAAATACTTAAATATTTTACATCGTTTACATTTATGGAAGGAGTCTCCAGTCTTTAGGCTTTCCAGCATCTTCAGGAAAGACATTGAATTTTTTTGTGCATATTCACTTATAGAGCAGGGGTCCTGAATTAAAAATAAATAAGATCCGGTCAATAAAATTTTCCCCGAGTCGAGGTCCAACTTCATGTTCGTGTTAGCATTCAGATCTCTATATATGCAGCCATTGTAAGTCTATAAACAAAAAGCAATTTTAAAATTTCCATAGCATTTCAATAATATTAACTGCGTTAAGCATGTGGTTGATTTTCCCGTGTAAACATGATTTCTTGTATATTTCCTTTTATTTGTATGGAATACAAACAACAATCTTTAACCAGTCTTTAGTGAATCTTAATTTGCACGCTGCTGGGCTGTAAATGAATATGAAAGGTCTCTGGTTGCTTTGTCATACCAGGCTCTCAGGTCGGGTATTTAACATGAACTCACCTTGGACTGCTGTGGATATGTTTGCTCTAACGACTCATAGTGGCACTTCACATTGATGCTTGTTATTACCACCACAGTTTGGGAACATATGAGACAAACTGGTTTTAAACTCCCCGCTGTAAAAATAAACAAACAATGATCTGTCCATTCTTGGGTTATGTTTAGTTTTTATTTCTACTTTACTTTTTTTTTTTTTTTTTAAATAAGCCTTGCTCTATCGTGTTTTGTTTATAATATGTTTCTTCTTCTGTTGATTGGCTCTATTGAGTGACGCATATAGCCACACCCACCTAGAGGAAAAAAATGACTAGATTACTGGTATTTTAATTGTTCTTGTTTATCAGAAAAGCATCAGGGTTTGGATATAACCGTCATTCGGTCCGGATTCAGACCACAATCCACCGTTTAGTGATGCCTGGTCTAGAGTTTTTAGCTGCAATAATAAGTGAGAACAGGAAGAAACTTGTTCCACAACATTAAATATAACTATAAATGGATTAGAATAAGAAAATCCATTTCATTAATAATGAATAACCAGGTGCAATTTGCTGTGTTGCAAAAGATATAAAAGTCCTGAGGATGTGCTGCTGTTGGAAAACTATCATCACTAAGGGAAGTAATGAACTACTGCAGCCTGCCGTGGGTTTAATAAACAGAAAGCTGAGTATCTTTTTGCAAAATCTAACTGACTAGCTGAAGTGCGCTAACCTTACACATCAATGGTGCATGCTAGCTAAAGACAAGGCGCTAGCCAGCTAGCTAACACCTACATAAAAAGCTCTGCAGCAGCTTTTTCCATTCAGAAACCCGACTCAGAGCGTTCGCACCTTTTTCAGCACGAGATGAATAACGAGCATGACGACATTCTTTCGCTCGTGCACTGACAGAGAGAGAACACGAGGTAGAGAAATCTTCTCACACCCTCCTACACCCCTGACTGCCTGATTGGGTTCCTCCACGCAGGGTCTGTTCATATGGAGGTGTGTGTGTGTGCGTGTGTTTGTAGGAGTAAAGTCCTGTGGAGGTTGTGTGGGTGACAGATGGAGCAGATTTGATAATGAGATGCCAGAACTTTGCGCCAAGTGACACTTCCTGCTGAAAAAACGTGCTCTGATACTGAATCTTTTAACTAATACACACACACACACACACACACATATACACACCTGGCCTATGAAAACACAGACACTCATTACTAACTAATGACTCTGATGCTATGAATTACTCATGCGAACTTTACACAGTGACTGCATTGAAGGAGTAGCAACATCGCTAACAGCTCCAGCTTCGTGTCATGGAAAAAGATTTTTTTCAGGGCTTTTAAAAAAAAATCGCAGAAGATAATGATTTACTCTTGTATCAATATGTTAGCGATAGCGTCAGGTGGGGATTACAAAAAAGTTAAATGAATTAGCTAGCATTATTAAATCTTCTGACTAGTTTGTAACAATTCAATTCAATTTTATTCATATAGCACTTTTAACAACGGTAATTGTCACTAAAACTAGCTATTTATTCATTAAGTTATCAAAATGTCAAAGTCTCTGTATAACACAAGAAGCTAGAAGACTTAAAACCTAAACCTTTATTGCGCTATTAATTAGTTAACGATTAAAATTTAACTAACATGTTCCAGTGGTAGCATTAGAACATGCTAGCATTAGAACATGAATTTAGCTAACTCGTGTTCTAATGCTAGCAAGATTGTTTAATAATAAACCAACGCTAGCTAGATTTAGCATTTCGTCCCTCATGTTTCTTAGTTATAAACAATCCCGAGGTTATAAACCCTTTCAGTTCATCAACTGATAAATAGATAAATAAAGCCTATTGTTTTCAACAGCCAAGTTAAGTATGAAGGTTAGGAATAACTACACTGTGATGCTAATCAAACACTGCATGGCTTCAGCAAGTCGTCATGTGGAGGAAGGAAAATGCCATCTTTCATTTTTAATGGGATTACTTTGCTGGTGAAACCCTGTTGTGCGTTATCTTTGTATTTGACTTGAATTTTGTTTTATATGATTGAAAGTAAAGTGGAAATGCTAAAGCGTGTGAAAAGAGGTGAAACACCATGGTTGTGGTATCATATTTGTTAGTGTTTCTCAGAAGTTTTACATGCACAAAAATATAAAATATGTACTAAGATAAACAACTGACTAAACAGTGTTCATATACTTGTACCAACATATCTACAAATTCAACTTAAATCACAGACTTAGGAACGGATCTCGGTCGTAACTCGGGTTTTGCCTGTAATTTCATAAGTGTTTTATTTTTTTGTTTCAGTCCAGTAAACTGTAGCAGTCAGCAAGCAGTTAGATTGTGGCTAATAATGGTACAAGGTGGCGCTTCCTTTATTGAACAAGAAGTACATCCGTGGCAAAAGTGTTGCGAATGAAGTTCTGCTGCTTCAGTGTTTTTAGATCTTTTTGTCAGATGTTACTCTGGTATACTGACGTATAATTGCAAGCATTTCATAAGTGTCAAAGGCTTTAATTGACAATTACATTAAGTTTATGCAAAGAGTCAATATTTGTAGTGTTGTCCCTTCTTTTTCAAGACCTCTGCAATTCGCCCTGACATGCTGTCAATCAACTTCTGGGCAACATCCTGACTGATAGCGCAGCCCATTCTTGCAAACTCTCTGAGTTTGTCAGAATTTGCGGGTTTTTGTTTGTCCGCCCGCCTCTTGAGGATTGAACACAAGTTCTCAATGGGATTAAGGTCTGGAGAGTTTCCTGGACGTGAACCCAAACTTTTGATGTTTTGTTCCCTGAACCAGTTAGTTATCACTTTTGCCTTATGGCGAGGAGCTCCATCATGCTGGAAAAGTCAAACTGTTTTTAGATGGTTGGGAGAAGTTGTTCTCGGAGGATGTTTTTGTACCATTTTTTATTCATGGCTGTGTTCTTAGATGAAATTGTGACTGAGTCCACTCCCTTGGCTGAGAAGTGACCTCACACATGAATGGTCTCTATGCTTTACTGTTGGCATGACACAGGACTGATGAGAGCAACTTCTCCCAACCAAAGCTTTCGGGTCCACCAATGTATGAACCGTAAAGATATCATTGAAAGAACGAGTTCAAAAACCTCTCTTTTGTTTATATAGACAGACCACTTACTGTATTAACTTCTCGCTAGATGCTAACTGCAGTTTATTGGCTTTGTACATGTACTTTGCACAGTGAGAATAAAGTTGAATCTAATCTAATCTAGAAACAATGAACACTAGTTATACTCTAATGCTAGGTAACCTTAGATTAAAAACTTTAATACACATCATTTCTAACACATGACCAGTGGCGGCTGGTGCAAAAGTTTTTTTTGGGGGGCGCAAACGAAATTAAAATAAAAATTTTAATAATCCCCTGTAAATAGCCATAAGAAGTGCTGGACAAGCACCGAGTGTAAGCTCGGCCGTGATCACTTGACTGCTGCTTAATTAGAAGATCAGGTCGATTTGGTCCAAGCTCTCTAACTTTTATTCTTTCTTCGTCCGATCGCCTTGCGAAGGGGTATTTTAGCAAAGAAATTACAGTTCTCTCATATTTAGCTGCTTCCACATCAATCACTATTCAATACATTAACTAACAATCTGCTGACCGTTAATAAGACTTGTTGAGAATGATCCAATCACATGAGCCCAATATTTTAAAACAATATTGATTCGCTAAGAACAAAAGTGGGAGGGTTCGAGGCGCACAGAGCTGCACCCCAAGGATGATTTGAAAAAATCCAATTAGAGCTCAGCCTCAAATCACACGCTTTTCATAAATTTACGTGCCTACGGCGTCCTGTGTACACGAACACAAATCAACGTAATACAGTTTAGATTTTTTTTATTTTTTTGTAAATCAATTATATTAAGAAATACAGCGGAATATTGTGACTAAATGACTTTATTTCATTATTACAATAAAAATTATCATGTTAAATAATTGCATGTTAAAGTAGCATTCTTCTCTGGCTAACTTTAAGGGGGCGGCGCCCCAGCGCCCCTTATTAACCGGCCGCTACTGCACATGACCACTTTCAATTTGGACAATTTTCTCGTTTTCCCAAATGCGTATGTATGAATGACAAGTGGAACATAACCAATGATATCAAGGCACAGCAAATGTATTTTAATAGACTTGTTTATTAGTTTGTAGTATAGTAACGTTCGGCTACTCCTCAGTGTAAAGCTGGCTTGCTAGCTATAAGTAATACCTTATTGTAGGAATATATTAGCTTTCTACACCACCACGCCTGTACCTGATGACTGCTGAATTTCTTTATGAATTACAGAATTGCAGTCATAGCTTAGATGTTAGGTGAAATGCAATAGCTACAAAATAATAAAGTTAATAAAATACAACTTAATGAGTGCTTGCATGCCACAGTTTTGCCTTTCATCTTTGATCTTTCATCGTCTGCCTCCCTTCAGGTCGAGCTGGGAGCTCCCGGAGCTTAGGGACGGCATGGTGAGTGCGATCAGCGACTCGGACGGAGTGAGCTACCCGTGGTACGGAAACACAACAGAGACAGTAACCATCTCAGGCCCGACATCCAAACCTTCACGCCTCATCGTCAGCATGAATGACAACTTCTACCCGAGTGTGACGTGGGCAGTGCCGGTGAGCGAGAACAACACACCGCTGCTCACACACATCACCCGTGACCAGAGCTTCACCACGTGGCTGGTGGCGCTCAACATCGGCACGTGCGAGAAGATCCTGCTGCAAACCATCAAGTGGAGAATGAAAGTGGACATCGCTGTTGATCCCATGATGCCTCTGGGCTCCAGGGCCAGGCTGGTCGGGCCTCTTCACCAGGACCAGCCCAAGATCCTGAACCAAATGGAACCCATTCCGCAGAACGCCATGGGCAAACCCAACGCGAACGATGCCCAGGTGCTCATGTGGCGGCCCAGGAGGGGAACACCGTTGGTTGTGATCCCCTCAAAGTAGCTGGTTCTGAGAAAAGTAAGTGTGGATGGAGGATAGTCTTTTCCACTGGGTTGGTTATTTTTTTGACTCAACCTTTTTCGGAGAATACCTACAGCAGGGCAGGCGGGACGTGGCGGCTCAGAGTTCTGGTGATGTAATGCGTGCCCCGGCTCCATTTGTACGGCCTTGTCCACACTAAGTTTGGTCCATTCGCTAACGCCCAAGTTGTTTATGTTTTTCGCCTTACTGGTCACAATCACTGGATTGGTTTTTAGATCAGATCTGACATACACCTAATGGCCAAAGGTTTGTGCCCCCCCTGGCTATCACTACCATATGTCTTTGTTACACATCATGTTTTCCATTTTTCCCATTATAATAAGCTCCACTCCTCTGGAAAGACTTTCCACTCGATGGCAATGTGGATTTGTCTTTATTACAAGAGCTACAAGATCATTCATGGGCTTAGGCACTCGTGTTAGCCTGTTAAGGAGGCTCCAGTTCAGTCAGGGCTATGTCCAGGACACTCGAGTTCTTCCAATGCAACCTTCATACAGCACAGCGTGTATTCATGGAGCTGGTATTGTGCCCATAAGCATCGTCATGCTGGAACGGGTCTGAGCTTCTTGGCTCCAGTGAAGGGAAATTTTAACGCTCCAGCATACAAAGACATTCTGTATAACTGTGTGCTTTTAATTTTGTGTTAGGAGTTTGGAGAGGGAGAAAAAAAAAAAGCACATATGGGTGTAATGGTCAGACGTCCACATACTTTTGGTCACGTAGGGCATTTTCCACTGTGCTGATAGATCTTATGTCAAAAACACATAGAAAAAAAAAAAACAGCAAAAAATGTAAATGCAAAAATCCCAAAAACAAAGCTTGTCCATCCATCGTAGTGTGGTGACCATTTCAGTGTTCTGGGGCCAAACTTTCTAGAACCACAGACAGGACCACTTGCCTTAATTCCACACTACTGCCTTTAACCGGACGGAGGGCGCCAGTGAGGCACGGGGACGCAACGTACGGACCAGCGAACCGCCTTAAAACCAGCTCACAGCTGGAGTACCAGAGACTGAACGGGAATGTGATACCTACAGTAATGTAGGAGTTGGAGAGAGAGAGAAAAAAAAAGTTTTGCTTTGAGGTTTGGTTCTCACTGTTGATACAACTCGATGATTTGTATTAGAACACATTTTTCAATAACCTCTGTGGTTTCAAATGATTATAAGTTGAGAAGAAGCAGAGATGGAAAGATTACAGGATGGTGTTTAAGAACCTGGCAGTCTTTACACGCAAGTCATAGCCTACTTCCTTTCATCTAGTAAAAAAATCGAGTATTATATTATATATATATATACAGTACATCACAACTGAGCGGAAAAGCGCTATACTTCTCTCTTTCGATACAGTTTCGGTGCTGTTCAGGAAAACCAGCAAAACCTTTTTAAGACAGTTCACATGATCAGTTACCTCCTCGGCTGTGCGAGTTTCTGAGAAAAGAAAAAAAAAAAAAAAAAAGTATGACTTTTATATCTGGCTTTGAGGACATGTTTTTCCACACAGCACTGACAAACACACACACACGCACATACACACATGGTTAAAGCGCTGTTTCCTTCTTAGACCACTGAATCATGCTTTAAAGTTTTTCATCCTTGTATTTTAGCATGCTGATAAAGTTAATGATAAAATTACGCAGATCTGATAACCTTCCCGCCAAAACAGCAATAGATACAAAGATCTGGCATGATTGACCGCCGCAAAGGTGTTTCTTACATATAAACTGACACCCTAGGAAGCCCCGCCCACTTCATATCATCTCTCACGTAAGGGAAGTTTTTCGCCGGTTCTTGCTTCGATTTTCTTGCCAGCAGTTCGTCCTGATGTAGCACCGCAGATTTAACCCTAGAATGGAAAATGGAGAATGTTTTAAGCTCATTTATGCGAATTAATGTATGTTTCATGTAGCTAACCTTATAGAAGTATGTTGTTACACAACAAATTGGCAATGGGTTTTATTCCGGATGCCCTTCCTGACACAACCCTCCCATTTTGTCTGCGTTTGGGACCTGTATGGCATACAGTGGCTAAAGTTCGTGTATTGGCTGGGAATCGAATAACTTTGGGCCTAAACACAGTATTGGTGCTAATTTTATTCTTATACATATAATACAGAAAATGTGTGTTGGCCAAAGAAGCTACTTCTGAAGTTTATGCATCATGGAAGTGACCGATCTTGCTTCCCTAAAAATTTCAACTTGCCAACTTCAGCTGTTTTGGAGAGATGAGCCTCAAAAATGGCAATTTTAAGCATTATACTGTCTCGCTTCAAACAATAATCATTTAAATTCAAATTATTCATCTTTTTTTTTATGAGTATTGATACTAAAATTGGTGTAAGCTCCTAGAAGCAATTTCACCTAGAAACAAAATTGTTGCTTTAATCGTTTTTTGGTTAAAGCTTAAAAAGCAAAAAATCTGTAGTGTCCGTAACCATGTTAAATGCATATATTGCAATATTTTAACAATTTCGCAGTTTAGAATAATACACTTTTTCAGCTTTATGTCTTTTCATGTGAAATCTAAATTGGCCAAGTTTCATCTGAATGACAG
>JAQMYJ010000040.1:2551964-2567345 GCA_030014305.1 Clarias laeviceps | reverse complement strand
CACACACACACACACACACACACACACACACACACACACACACACACACACACACACACACACACACACACTCAGAGAACTGAATGGCACCCCAGGACTTTCCTCAAGTATTTGATTCATGGCGTAAAACAGTGTTTTTGTTTATTTTTGAGGTTTCCTCAGTGATGGTTCGGGTTCGTTCGGCTCACCACGGCGCTCGGCTTCTGATTTCACAGACGAGTTCACACTCCCGCTCAATTAACGAGCCACGTCAGACATCTCCGTCACACTTCCTTCCTCGTTTCGCTCCTGCGTCTCCCTCCGACTCTTCAGCTCCATCCTGGACCTCGGTCCGCTCTCTGGTGTCCCCGACTTCCCATCATGCTCGGCTCGGGTTGGAAGCGGGTTTGGCTTCGTAGCCGTACAGGAACGTCGCGACTATGACCAGCACGGCTCCCAGGAAGAAGACGCTACACGAGACACAGAGGAACAGTACACGGAACAGTACACGGAACAGTACGGGTTAGCGGTTCATCCTTAGACAAACATTATCATCAATGATGATGAATTTATTGCTGTTGCTTTGTGTAATTGCAAAACACTGCCTTTTAAATTCAACATGATGAATTTTCAAAATAAATAACTTCAATAAACTGTTAGCACTATTGCTTAAAAAATATTTTTTTTAAAAAGGCACCGTACACTAGGGGGTGCTGTACAGCTAGACGTCTCAACTAACAACCTACTGCATCTTTACACTCTCATCATACCAACACACCCTACATTACTGTCTCTCCACTAGTCAAGTCATTTCATTTAATGTGACCTAATATCTGGTCCTGAGATTAAACCTGGACTTGGATTTCTACCTCGTCGGCTCAAAGTCCTGCAGCCAGAAGTAGGAAATGAGCGTAGACAGGATGATGGACAGCGACGTAGCGAAACCTTTCAGAATGTTATCTGCGTATTTAATGACAGCAGCTATGACCAGACCTCCCAATGCCTGTGAGGGGGGGAAAAAAAAAAAAACACAACAGTAATAATAAATATAAGTAATAACAGGTGATCAGGTTTATTATTACTCAGTAGCTGGAGAGCTGTGGATCCGACACTTTAAACAAAGGATGGGGTTAAAAATCACTCAGCTGGAGAAGAGTAAAGACAAACAGCACTAAACGCAGCTTCACGGGGTTTAACGTCATCACACCGGCTACGTTCACATCAACAGCCTCGCCGAAGTGACTCGTATCTGAATTTATTCAGGTTTTAGGATTTAGAATCAGTTTTAATCATTTAGAATATAATTTATATTCTATAATTTAGAATATTTATGTGACACGAATCAGATTTTTTAGGGCGGTCTGAATATCTGTCTGTGCTCCTAGATTGGATATATACAGAGTCAGGCAAAAAAATTTTAAGGAAAAAAGATTTTTTTTAATAATGCATATTAAATTAATATAATCATTTAATTTAATTATATAATGTATAGCAATAAATTTAGTATTAAAATATTTATACAAGTTTTTTCCTGAAGTGTGTATACATTTTTTTGCCTGACTTGGTTTATGTGTGTGTGTGTGTGTGTGTGTGTGTGTGTGTGTGTGTGCGCGCGTGTGCGTGTGTATATATACACATACACCCATTGATGTATATACTGTATATACAATACATTTCGAAATTCATGAAACGTTTTGCCTCTGTGCGATGATGTCATCAGTTAGCACCGGCGGCGCAGGGATTTCATAGCAGCTTTAGCAAGCTATGTCTGTCTTTCTTCTTTATTCTGGACCTCAAAAAATACAGGAGACTAAACGCTCGCCGTCGTCCAGAGCAAAACCACAAGCAACTTTTTTTGCAAACATTTAATCAGTTGTTTTAAATGAACAAGCGGTTGCACAAATACGATGTGATGCGGCGAGCAAAGACGTTTGGGTGTCCGCATGTGCATCGTTTCAGAGGACAGACGTGTCCACGTTAGAGTCGGACAAAAAGTGAGAAAAATCATGACACACAAATCCGGTCTGACCAAAAATACTGGAATTGAACAATATGGCTGCTGTTGGGAACACAGTCCGAGGGACAAGTTTTAAGACAATACTGTCTAATTGTGTAATTAGTGGGTTTGTGTGTGTTTAAATCTCACCTGTAAAGACACGACAGTCCAGGTGATGGAGTTGTAGCCCTGGAGCATCCCGTGCTCCTTCACTCTCTCTCCATCATACAGCAACATCCCAAACAGGCCAAAAACCAGACCGAACAGACCTTTCACACACACACACACACACACACACACACACACACACACACACACACACACACACACACAAACAAACAAGTCAATGGATCCAGTGATTTCCAGCCCCTAATTCAACTCATCCCAAGTTTATACCAACACACTCCTACACATCACGGTTTCTATAGTAACAGCTCGTTCATTTGTGTTTTAAACGCTGTATATAGTCGAAACCTAAACATAAACGTATTGAAGTCTTTTTTTCAACAACAAGAACAAACTCGTGGCTCTGGTGGAACTTTCCGGGAGAACAAAAAACTCGGTGTTCAGTAAGGACGCATCAGTCAGCGGTTTAACTTCAAACACTCACGTTTCCCAACTTGTGATGGAAACCTCCATTTCTTCATGAAATAAAACTGAAATGATGCAGATTAAAGTAACATGAACAAATGTTTTACTGCGACAGGCGTGAAAAAGTGCCTAAAGATTTAACACAATTAAAAAACTAATCACCGGATCATCTCTCATCATCTGCACCTGTTTCTCACTGGTTCAGGCCTTAAGTTAGATGTTTTTTTAAATGTCTGAATGATTCATAGGTCACTTAACAAACAAAAAAACATTACATTTTTTGGGTAGATTGTGTAATAATCTGGGTTCTGTTCACGTCAACAAACAAAAAACCTTGAAATATACTGTAATGGTTATCAATATGGAATGATGGGGGATTGGAGGGGGACGACTCGAATAACATGTCATCGCCCCGCTGTAATGCAGGGTGTGTGAAGGTGTAAAAGTTACTGCACAGAAGAAGCCGTGAATCTCACACTCTGTTAAAGCAGAACAAACACAAAGCGGAGCTGCTAACACCCCATTAGAACACGTCTCGATAAAAACAAGCGTGAAAGACGACATTCCTCCTGACAAACACGCAATCGTTACGTCTCCGCCGGGAGCAGCCTTCGTTCGGAGAAGGACGAGCGCGGTGAAGAAACACACACTTTAAAGGAAAAAGTTATACATGCTTATTGGTATAAAAACATTTTCATACATGATGCACAGTTTTAAGCACTAAAATTAAACAAGTTGCAAACCACACAACAAGTTACGACTGCAAATGGACAAAAAAAGGACAAATTTTAGACTAAATTTTAAGACGTCAAGGACGAAGATAATCTCATGTTTTGCTTTGTTTTCGTTTTTCATTAAAACAGGATGAAAATAAATGATTTTGTGTTTTAGAAGGTGGAGTAGGATTTTATGGAAATTCAGACGCAGATAAGCAACTCACTGGTTCAAGTCAAACCGGGACTTTTGATTGCGCAGAATAAAGTCAAAACTCCCTTTATTCCTCTCTATAATCTCCTGATACACTAACGCACTTATCCCAGTGTTTCACTAGCGCTTGGACACCATCAAGGTAGAAAGTTTTCTCATACAAGATCAGAGTGAAACGCCGGCCTCCCAGGAACTCCATGTAGAAATCTCTTGGAGTGAGGTCAGAGCTGGTTTGACTTGGACACCCCTCATAATAAGAATATACACACACACACACACACACACACACACACACACACACACACACACACAGGTACTGACCGAGCTGGATGTTTCTGACCCACACACTCTGCTTCGTCTCCTTGAGGATTTTCTCAAAGTAAACGCCAGCGAAGCCGCTGGAGCAACACGCCACCAACACGGCCACCAAACCCACGAACGGAGACCCTGTGGTGAGCTGCTGCTGCTTCTCGGGGGAACCTGGAGAGTCTGTGGGCCACTGCGCAACACACACACACACACACACACAATCAGAAAACTGTCAATCTGCTTGCAATAAAACAACAAAAAGGTTTTATTTGTAACACTAATTATTAATTTTTCCCTATTTATTTGCATATCGCAGGTTGTTACAGTAGAAATCTGGGGTCAGAGGTCAAGCGCCTTGCTCGAGGGCCGAACAGTGACAACCCTGAACCGCTGACCTTCTGATCAGTAACCCACAGCAGTAGCCACTGAGACACTTTGTATTTTTCACTGATTCCAAACAACACATCACTTTTTAAGAAAAAAATTGAATACAGCGGAACCTTGGATTGCGAGCATAATTCGCTCAGGAATCGTCAAAGAACTCGTACATCAAAGTGAATTTCCTCTGTAAGAAATGATGGAAACTCAGATGATTCGTTCCACAACCCAAAAATATTCAATACAAAATATAACAAATTAACATGAACTCTGAAAAGAATCGTTACTTTTGTGTGGGAGACGAGAGAAAGTAGGAGGAAAAATCACTGCTGTCTGGTTCACTGGAATCATCTTCTTTTTGCGTGACTTTAACAACAAACCGCTCGAATGACACTTGCTTTTGCCTCCTTTTGAGGATTTGGCGAAAATGTGACGTCACGTTGTCGCGGACACAAAATAATAATAAAAAAAAAATACTTCACGCGCGTGCACAAGTGGTCACAATGGTATAATAAACAGTACACGAGTGTACGGATATTGATTATACGCATGACGCACGCGCACTGAGACCGAGCATGAGAGACGATTACCCACAATCCCATACGTACTGATCGTAGTGCTCCTTTATCAAGTTATAATTAATTTTAGTATTAATTTTGCTCGTCAATCAAGTTACTCGCAATCCAAGGTTTCACTGTGAAGAAGAAAAAAAAAAAAAACAGGTGAGGCAGACAATCAGACCAACATTTATTATAATGGAAAGAGTTTATAATCCTGGCTTCGCACGTGGAAAAACAAATTATAATAAATAAAGTCAGCAGTACTACTAAAATAACTATTGTGTGATTTCTGTGTGATTACCTGCACGAGAGCGACTCCAGTCATCAGAATGATGAGAGAGAGCCACTGATAAAGCCCGAGCCTGCGTCCCAACATGGAGACGGAAAACAGTGCGGTGGTGAGAATCTTCAGCTGGTAGGTCACCTAGAAACGTGACAGTGTAGAAGTGAGCGGGACAAACAGGATGGTGGCGAGAACAAAGTGATTTAAGGATACTGGACAACTTTAAATGCAACTTAAAAAAAAAAAAAAATGAAAATGAATCTTTCATCATACCGCCTATTGATTATGATGAATGATTTTTTTCCTATAATCGCATGACATGAGGCACTCTAAATCGCAGCTATAGAGAAGTGCCTATCATCATATATATGGTGTAGACGGCTCCTCCTCTACGCTTTAATCACGGGTTTCCTCGAGGGTAATTAGGACGCTGTCACGCGGCGGGTGAAATGGAGACGCAGCTGGTCCTCAAGGAGAAAACGCCCACATACTGAGCAAACGTTACTGCCAGGACACATCATGAAACTAGATGGGGTTTTTTTTTTGCTTTAAAAAACGACCAGGTCACGATGTAAGTGTTGACGGAAAAAGATTTACAAATGACGATCTGAAACGCCAGATGAATTATTCTATATTTATAAAAATGGATGGATAAACCAATTTATACATTGATGGAAGAATGAAACACGTGGATGGACGGGTGAATGGATGAATGTGTAGGTGGATGGCTGGATGGATGAACAGATGGATTAATGAAATGAGAAATGTATAGATAGATGGATGGATAACATGAGAAATGTAAAGACAGACGGACAGACAGATGAGTAATTGCAGACAGATAATGAATGGATGGATGGGATGCGGGATGTGTAGGTAGATGAAAGGGGGAATAAATTAATGAAATGATACATTTTTAGACAAATGTATGTATGTATGGATGGATGGATGAATGAGATGCAAAATGTGCAGAAAGAGGTGTAGATGGATGGATGGATGAGACATTTTTAATAAATGTAGAGCTAGAGGTACAGATGGATGGAAAGATCAAAATCTAGTAGATAAATAGTCGATAAATCTTTTAAGTAGATAAATGACATGAAAAATTATAGATCAGTGGGTGAATGAGTGGATGGATGGATGGATGGATGGATGGATGGATGGAGGAGATACCGCATGCACAAATAGATGGATGAAAGAAATGTGTAGACAGATTAATGGATAGAATGAGTCTGAATGTGATGGACAGGTGAGTGGATGAATGGAATGAGAAAATGTATAAATGGATGGATGAATGGATGGATGGATGGATATCCGTTGGATGTATGGCTGAATAAAATGCAAGAAGTGCAGACAGGAGGAAAGATTAAAACATGGATGGATGGATGAAATACGAGCTGCGTATATAAATGGTTGGGCGAATAGAAAAATTTAATTAAAAAAAAAAAAATGTATAGACTGATGGATGACATGCCAGATACACCAACAGATGGATGAATAAAATGCACAGAGACATGCAGACAGATAAGAAAGACGAAAAGATGGATGAAATACAAGAGACAAAGACTCTTGTATTGATGAAAAAAATTTTAACTAATAAAAGGATGGATAGATAGATGGATGAAATGAGAAATGTATAGGTGGATGGATGTTGAGAGGAACGCGTGAACTTCCTGATACCTGGTACGTTGCGGCGTCGAGGTTGGACAGCGCCACGTACAGCAGGTTGTTCTGCAGCGTGTAGATTCCCGAGGGGATGGCGAGCTTCAGCGTCTCCACCGGCTTGTGGAGGATCTCCTGCCTGAGGACGCTGCTCAGAGCACGTACGCTGTAACCTGATCACGCCAAGGACAGAGACAGGGACAGGGACGAGACGTTACAATACTGACAGGCAGATAAATACGGGACATAAATCTCAGCACAGACGGCAGGGACGCGCTTCTCACTGACCTCGCTGAGAACGCTACGGCATTGACGACCGGAACGACGGGTAAGAAAAGACCGAGATTATTACTGGGATGAAGGTGTGACCTCTTTATCATTTTACCCCAATACTGACTTTGTATTTGACGCGTCTTTCGTGTATTTTATATCACATCAGGATCAGCACTCTGGCTGAGGCAGAGGAAACCGAGGTGTGATCTTACTGTGATCTTTGCAGACCAGACAGACGCAGGTGAGGATCTTGAGCAGCTCGGCCAGCACCACGGCGGAGGAGGCGAGGTAACGCGGCCCGTCGGCCTGCAGCGTGCGCGAGTATCGCATGGTGAGCACCAGAGAGGTCGTCTGGAACACCAGCACGCCCAGAGACAGGTACTTCAGCCGCGTCGACGTCATGGCGTAAGAGCTGAGCTGAGCCACCTGTGGAAAAGAGGAGGAGCAGAAATGATTTACTAATCGCTCAGTGCTTGTAGTGAAGTATTAACGTCCTGGGGTACAAAAACCAGTAATGATATAATAATAAAGGATTTCTGTCAGCAGTAAACAGAGAGAAGGCAAAATTATATAACTACAAGGAAAAAGGGAAAAAAAAGTTTATAAATAAGGAAGAAAAACTGTCAATATAACGAATAATGATGGCTCAGTTTAAATTGAAAAGAAAAGACTATATTAGTAGGAGTCGATCATGAAATGGGAAAAACAAACAAAAACAAACCACCTCCTTTTCCCTCCTTCATTCTCAAAATACAAAAATAATAAAATAAACAAAACGCAACAGAAAGCCGTCAAAGCATGAACAACCAGCAGACGGCGATATAACCCTAACTGTAAAGCCATGTTAGCCAATCAGAACCCTGGGGGGGATTTGTGGAAAGATTGTTTTTCCTGTCCACACGTCAACACTGAAAACTACATTTCTAAACATCGTCATCCTGGAAGGAGTTTTCTAAATGTCAGATATCAGTGACCGGCAAATTTAAACTTATGCCCGAAAAGTGGTTAATAACTTTGTGTGTGACATCACATTGAGCGACATCATAGTGTGATGCTTTTTTTCAACATCTAGGGCTTTTTGGAGATCTAGACATAAAATTCCCCCTCGTCTAAAATTATGTCCTAATGGTAGGTGTATCGGGTGGCAGTGGCGCAGGGTGCTTGGGCCCGCTCATCGCTGCCTGCATCTATAGCTACAGTATATAAATCACCACATGAAAAAAACTACGATACATAAGAGTATAAATTATTTCCTCATCTCTAAAAACAATATGTATTCTAAGAATCATGCTGTTACGTATATTTACTAAACCAGTGAATTAAAGTAGAGGAATAAACGAAGAAATAACTTATTTTATTAAAGAGTGTAATTTGAGTAAAAAATATTCAAGGATACGAGGTGTCGTTTCTGGTGTAACATTGATCTCGCTCATGTTCTGCAGCTTTTTATTTACGAAAGAAAAGAAAACCATCTGATACACTTTCATTTAGCCACATCCCTGCCACGCCTAACACACACACACACAGAGACATACTGTACGGAAAACACATACCTGAGTAACCGAATATTCGTGCACACACCTAGCAGTAAAAAACTTTAAACCACTACAAACAGTAACACTAACAAATATGGCGTCATAAATTACGACACACGTCTGAGACGATCATGGACACTAAGTTTATTGTAACTCGCACTACAATAGTGTGACAGAAATCCTCAGAGCAAATCTAAACGGAGGTCGTTGAGGTCATTTGCTGGAAAATGGCCTGAGAATTTCAGCACATGAATCAGCTGAATGAAAGTGTCTTCAAGGCTTAAAATCCTGCTGAGTTCATTTCCTCGCTCGTGCACTCAATGAGGACGCCAGGCATCACTGAATCATTTCCTCACGTCTATTTCAGCAACTGACAACTAATTACGGAGGACTGGAGACGTACACATATGCGCGCTTGATATTTACTAGACTGTGAAGCGTTATGAGGAATTAGTGCAAATTTACATAAAATATACTATGATATTAGAGTAAATGAAGAGGCAGGCTAGACTACAGAAGATCATCTAATAAAGGGAAAATAAGCAGCCTGGAGGAAAGAACTGTCAAGGAGCTGATGAGGATCCACAGCTCAGAGGGAAGAGACACGCAATGCCATGAGATTCGAAAAAGTGATGAGACTGGGAAAAAAAACAAAAAAAAAAACTGAGCGTGCAAAAAGGTTTGGCAGAGACTCAGAAAGAAAAGGCTGAGTGGAAAAATATTTCTTGTCCCTTTTTAGCACTGAGTGTTAACAACCCAGAAAGGCATCCCAGCTGTGAAGCATTTTGGTAAAAGCATCATGTTATACAAAATGGTTTGTACCAGCAGGAACTGGGATACCTTTATCTTGTCTATGTACAGTCGAACCCCCCAAATTTGCAGGGGTCACGTTCCTATAGCACCCGTGAATTGTGAAAAAAACGCAAATTTTGGATGTGGTTAAAAAAAATGCCTAGTTTAAACCCCAATTATTCTCCCAAAACACTTCAGTCATTTCAAACTCAAAAAAAAAGTAAAGTAAAGAAAGAAAGTGACGATAAACCAGTATACTGTACTGTACTGCTGTGTCTCCTGCAGCACTCGAATGTAAACTACAGATGTCACCCCTCTATATATACTGTAATTCATACAACCGCCTTTTCTTTGGTATCAGTACTGTAGGGTAAATACGGTAATAATTCACCATCACAAGCTGCGTTTTTCCTCTACGGTCGCGTTGTGTTCTTCCTACAGTATTAAAAAAAATGATACAGTATTATACTCACTATTAAAATTTAGCTGAATTTACATTAATATTTATGTTACAAAATGATGAACTTATATTGTTCTTAACAGTTTGGCATTAAAACGCATGAAAAATTATATATTGCAACAAAAAACTGCGGAGGATATTTACAGTTTCCGCAAACAATCATTAAGGTTATTCGAAGGAAAAATCTGCAAACCACTGAGGCTGCAAACTTTGAATCGGGACTTTGCGTGGGTCGACTGTAACATCTATCTAAACGGTCCAAGTTTAATCTGAAGAAAAAGAAGAGGTAGAAGAAGAAGAAGAAGAAATTTTTGCCACATCTACAGTACAAACCCCTTTCTTAGTCAGGATCATTCTGGTATGTTGCCCCGGCCTGGATCAGCTAGAGTTCTAGAGTGCAGTAAGGTTCTTGTTCGAGAGCCAATCAGGGGTATCTTGGTAATGCTGGGGCTTGAACCCACAACCTTCTGATCAACAAAGCCAGAGCTTTAACTCTTGAGCCACTGATACCTCAAAGAACCTGCAGCACGAGTTAAAAATTCCTCTTCGGCAGTGACGTCTAAACATTCTGACAAAGCTTCAGAAATAAAAAAAGCAAAAAAATCCAAAATAAAAAAAAATTTTTTTTTTTAAAGTCTGCTTTTGGTTGAAATAATCTTTGTCTTTAACAATAAAACATACTGGATTGAATTATACATATTATATATAAACACACACATCAACCTACTTATTGTATATAAATAAATCTGTAAGTAACATGATAAAATATTCTCACACACCTGTCTAACACCCTGTTACAGCAACGACCCAGACTCAAGCTTCTAATTGCTAATTAAAAGTGAGCACCGCGCCTCTGTCGAGCTGAGCTTACCTCTCCCTCTCCCTCTCTCTCTCTCTCTCTCTCTACTCGCTGAGGGAGACGCGTTACGATGACATGGTCCGAGAATAAAACAACGACAACGGAAACCTGAACCTTGACTGGATTTCCAGTTTTTTGTAACATTTATTCCCCCCCCACACACTGAGGCTCTGCAGAAGGAGGACATGGAGATCATGTACCAGGATGTGAACCGCCCACTCGGCCACACCTCCTTTCAGTGCAGAAAAATAAAAGGTTACTTTTTATTGGACGACAAAAAGATCACAGGAGTTCTGTGTTTGCACAGTAAAAGCTGTTTGTTTGAGGGAGGAATAAAGGCGTCTGCGTTTAACGTTCAACACACATCACACACGTTGACACACACACACACACACACACACACACACCCTCAGCTACTGACTTGACTGTCTGGTGATGTAAAGCATGATCAGAATCAGGGGAAAGTATTCTGTAACAACTGCAAGACTCTTCAACAAAGAGCTTGGAGATTTTCATTTCAGAGTAAAAATTACGTAAATAATCATCATTAATAATATTAACACATTACCAGGGTTGCCAGATCACACTGAGAAAATCCCGCCTAGGCAGGACTAAAATTTAGCCCACAAAACAAACACAAGCAAACAAATCCTAAATAATCTTAGAACTAGAGTTTTGTACTATAGCTGAATTATCTTTGCACATATGATACCAGTCAAAAGTTTGTACACCCCTTCTAACTCCATGATCTGTCCTGATTTTTATTTCTAACTACACAATAAAACAATGCTGAACATGTTTATCTAAAAATACACAATAATCTCCTTTGAACAGTTGATATTGAGATGTATATCTGCTCCTTCTGCTCTGTAAATCCTTCATAACGACTCTAATCTGAGGTGCTGTTTATTAATTGGTGATTTCTGAGGCTGGTGACTCTAAATGAACTGCAGCAGAGCTCAGTTTTGGTCTTGCTTTCCTGGGAAGGTCTTCATGAGAGACAGTTTCATCATGGAGCTTGATGGGTTTCGCAAATGCACTCGACACAATACTGTTTGTGCAAGAACTGTTCCAGAACAGTTAACAAAAATAACAAATGACTGTTCTTGTAGTTTTTTAAAAAAAAATAATAATAATCCAGTATTGTTCTGGAATGTAGAAGATAAATACAGAGTTTTGACTGGTACTGCACTAAAATAGGTCTAATATTTCGTCAGCCACTCAACCCACGTTTTTCTGGCCCAATGTGATAAAAAGTAGCCCAAATTTTTAATATATACTGTATATATATACACACACGTTTTTGTTCAAATAAAGGTCAAGTCAATTAATTGTTACTTTATTGTTGCGCCCTTGTTACATAAAGTATAACATTACATTTTATTGGAATTTCACCCTCCTGCCACAGCTGTGCTGCAGGTTTCTAAGAAAGTTCTGAGAAGATTATCCGCGATCTGAGTACGCTTATTAAAACATAAAAAAGGTATTTAAAAAATAAATAAATAAAATAACATTGAACATTTGAAGTACTGTCTACTGTAACTCGAGCTTCGGCCATTTGGATAAAAGCGACTGGACATGATTGAATGTAGACAGAAATGCAGGAAAACTTAAATCTGTGCTACAGTCACCGATTATCCGATCACTGATCAATCCCATTACCGGGAATCAGAAAAAAAAACAGACAAAGAAATGCAAAAAGGTTCTTGAGAGAAAGAAAATAAAGATGCACTTTTTCAACATGAGCAGAGGAGTCGATAGAACTGGTAGAACACACACACACACACACACACACACACACACACAAATCTTACGCAATTATATCTTACGCAACTTTCACCAGAGTTTGTAAAACTGTTAACGTGCTTAGAACTTAAATAAATAACTAAATAAAACAGTGTGTGCTGTGCAGATATGAGAAAAGAATCAACGTGTGATGGAGTAGCGTTATTACGTTCCTATAGCTGGATGTTGTCTGGATGAATTCTATTCCTTTTACACCACAGCAGTTTATCAACAACTCAGCTTGATAAACCTGGACACGATAATAACTGAGTTAGTAAAATGAGTTAGTTCTTGTTCTTTGCAATAAACACTCATGCCTTGATAAAACTGTTTTCCATCCTAAGACTTTCAAATGTCGGGAAAAGCGTAACCGATACTGGAGACTTCTTCCGTAAATTTTGTAAAGGTGAAAGATTTTTTTTTTTAAAAACTTCTCCGGTGTCTCCATTGAAATTTCACAGTACAATCACGTTATCGATTGTTAAGCTGTTATAGATTGTTAATTCTTAATGCTCAAGAATTGATAATGACTCGATAACAACTCATAACGACTCAATGATGGCACTTAAGAATCGTTAACGACTCGATAATGACTGGATAACAGCACTTAAGAAGAATCGGTACCGCTGCTTAAGAATTGATAACTGCACTTAAGAATCGGCAACAGAATCATTAACAAAAATCAATAAATAACAGAGGCATTCATTTAATATTCAGTCAGGAGGTGCCAATCAAACTATTTAAACGTGCTCCAATTGTCCTCCTAATGCTAACGGACACGACAGTATCAGGTAGATTCGATAGCAAATTCGGCTGAGTGGAACGAAGATATCGATGAGCTGCTGCTAAGCCACGCCCCCTTAAAGACAACAGCAGAGCTTGGGAACAAGCTGGAGGAGGGGCTCTGATTATACTTATATGATGTCACATTAGGGAAAATCTAATTGGCTTGTTTAAACATTATATAATACAAAAAAAAATGGAAGGGGGGACAAAAAAAAAAGCTGGGAATGTTTTTTGTTTGTGATGCCACACACACACACACACACACACACACACACACACAGGAGAGCCATCTGAATGCCTAAACATGCCTTAAAAATGAATTTTGCATTAAACAAATGTGCGATCAGACACACACACACACACACACACACACAAGCAGTGTGTCTGAATGAAGCTGAGGAACTAAAGTTTTTGCACTCACCTACCTGAGGATCAGAATTAAACCAGCTTTAATGCTATTTGTCTTCAGCTTCAAAACTTGTCACTTTGTGTAAATGAATCTCCTTCAGAATCCTGGAGCAATAAAACAGGTTAAACACTGGACATATAATGAGAAACAGTGTCTTTGATCACTTTTCCACAGAACGTGATGAGTGAATAAACTCACCTGAAGCTAAAGGGAGACTTTAACAAACCGGAAGTGAATGACTGATGACTGATGACCAGCAGAAAGTGGAATAAACAAACCGCGGGTTTCCTTTAGACTCCACAGGGGGGTTTAAGTGTCTCTGACTGAAGGAATGAAAGGAAACACGGGATTAAATCAGAGGGTTAAACCGCGCTCTCAGTCTCTCTCCCCGTGCTAACGCTATGCTAACACTAATCTCACTTCCGGTCTCCATTTTCTTCTCGCTTCCTGATTCTCACTTTAATGTTTTCCTGCAGCAAAGTTCCGCCGAGCGCTGGCTTTTAAAATCTGCTTCTCTTTGCACACTCCTTTATACGCGTGTGTGTGTAAATATATGTGTGTGTGTGTGTGTGTGTGTGTGTGAGAGAGAGAGACTTCCTGGTGTTTTTCCATTCATGCTCATTGCAGCTCATTAGCGACCCCTGCTGATCCGGAGGCGGGTCGAGTCCGAAATGACAGCTGTAGTGTCACTAGGAAGGGTGTAGGGCTTCAGGGCTTCAACACAAAATGATCAGACAGTAATAATAACAATCATATTAATAATAATAATATCTGTTTAATATCAGTATAAATCTGTATAAATAAAAGAAAGGTTTTGTCTGTACGTTGGTCAGAACTCGCTCTTTCGATTATATCTTTGTGTCTCATACATTGGAGGACCAGAAACCAAACTGTCAGTCATTCTATCTATCTTAATGTCAGTCTGTTCGTCTGTCTGTTTGTCTCGATGTCTGTTTCGTTGACTGTCTATATGTTAGTCAGTCAGTCTGTCTGTCAATCCAAATGTCAGTCTGTTTGTCTGTCTGTCTGTCTGTCTCAATAGCTGTCTGTATGTTAGTCAGTCAGTCTGGCTGTATGTCTGTCTATCTGTCTGGATGTCAGTCTCGATGTCAGTCTGGATGTCTGTCTGGATGTCTGACAGTCAGTCTGTCTGAATATATGTCCGAATGTCTGTCCAGCCAGATTTTGTCACAGCATCAAGCAAAACTGGAACAGAATTTAATGAAAGTTTTAGGTATTTGCCTGAAGTTAAACCTGCACCAAATGAAATCAAAATGGTAAGTAAAGTTATGAGCAGTTACAGTATGTTCCAGATCACAAACCGCAAGTTTTTACAGAATGTAATGAAACTTCTGCAATACATAGATTTCTGCCTGAAGTTTAACGTGCGCCATAAATTAAATCAGAATGTTGAGTAAACGTGATGTTATGAACAGTTATGTCTCGGATTTAATAATCTACTTTACAATAAGCTGCTAATGCGCTACTGTCTCAATGTGAACAAACACCTGCACCAATAGATATTCATTAGAAAAGATAAAGTGAATATTTTCACTGGGATTAGTTCATATTTTCACTTTGGCTGAAGTAACAGCGCTGAAGTGGTTTAAGTGAATTTTAACACACTGGAGTCGTTTTAAGACAAAACTTCATCTTTATCTATCGACTTTTTCCATTTCTCATCTGTGATTCTCTCTCCGATTACCGAACAGGGAGTGGATTTATTTGTCTGATCACCAAAGAAGGACAACTTAGTGTAAACAAGGCGTAAATACTCAACCTTACAGAATGTGATTTCTG
>JAQMYJ010000040.1:2540317-2550373 GCA_030014305.1 Clarias laeviceps | reverse complement strand
AATGTAGAAAATAAATCACTAAACAAAAACAAAGAAATTTGCAAGTGACCCTAAACTTTTGAACGGTAGTGTATATATATATATATATATATACTTTTTTTCAAAGGGAACAACTGGTATGAAATATAATTATTATTAACATTAATATATTAGTTATAGTTATTATATAGCTATTATAGCTAAATTGATGCCCGTCAATGAAGGAAATGAGTCAAATCTAAAAGCAATCTTTAAGCAGCGACAAAAAAAACTATCTGTTTCTTAAGTATTTGAATTCATTTTTTTAACTCCAAAATAAATAAACCCTTCCCAACAGTGTTCTAATTAGTAACCTAGTATCCCAATGTAAGGGTCTATATAATGGTGGAAACTTCAAAGAACTTTTGTAAATCACTCTGGATAAAAGCAGCTGCCAAATGTCTAAATGTAAATGGAAAACATGAACTTCAATCAAAACCCAAATTTTATTCAATATGCATTTACAGTTTAATACAGTATCAATAGTTTGGGGAATTCCTGCGCATGAAACATCCCGGAATACAAGAAATTATATTCTGTTAAACAACATATAAAAAGAGTGATGGACTCACGGGAAGTCATGACTTTTATCGTTGTGTGTTGAGCTCGCTAGCTTAAAAAAACAAACAAAAAAAAAACAGCATATTAAAACTAATTTTAAATCACTGTTAATGATCATATTGGAGGTTTGTGTAAAGTTAATCAGTAATCTGAAACATAACTGGAAATAGTTAATCAAGACTCTTATTCAAAATGTTTAATGCATTTCAGTCAGTTGTGTTTTTTTTTTTTTTTTGCAGACCTAGTGCACTTGTAGAGGGATTAAGGAGTAATTTGGGACGTAGCCAGTCTGCTGTGACAGTGCCTCTTCAGCTGTGCAAGCAAAGTGTGTGTGTGTGTGGACTTTGCTTGCACAGCTGATAAAAACCTGATGTAAACAACACCCCTGTGTGTGTGTGTTATGTTTACAGTGTGCACTATACATACAGACATAACCTTGAGTGAAGGACGTGCAGTTGTACAGTCCAGAACACCCTCTTCCACAGTGAAGGAGGCGTGGCCTGTGCTCTAAGCCAAGTAAAGGCCTTTACACGCCTGGCCTTTGTACCTTCCAAGTGAAATAAAGGAGGCGTGGCCTTTGTACCGGTCAGTCTAAATTGAGTAAAGTAGGCGTGGCCTTTGCACCTGTTAGTCTTAGTGGGGTAAAGGAGGTGTGGCCTTTGTTGTACCTGTCAGAATAAGCAGTGTAAAGAAGGCGTGACCTTTGTACCGGTCAGTCTCAGTGAAGTAAAGGAGGCGTGGCATGTGTATCTATCAATCTTAGGGGAATAGAGGAGGCGTGACCTCTGTAGCTGTTAGTCTAAGTGAAGGGGGTGTCTCCTTTGTACCTGTTAGTTTCAGTGTGAGTGATGTACCCGTCAATGTTACTGAAGGAGGTGTGGCCTGTGTGTGTGTCTCAGCCCCAGGAAAGCGAAGGAGGCGTGGCCTCTATGCCAGTCCTTTAATTACTCCATCATCACATGGACAGTTAATTTCGATGACACGTCTGAAGAAAGTGAAACATCACAACAAAAGGCAGACCAGGAGACAAAGATCTGTAAGGTTTATGGCGTATTTCATCTTTATTGGCATCATCTGCATGTCTGCTTTGTTGGAGTTACACACATTTTGTTCGGTATAGACAAAAAAAAAAAAATAACATGTCCTTCTACGAACAAGATGAAAGGCTATAAATTTTGTATAGCAACAGCAGAGTAGGCGTGTAACTAGATGAACAGAGGGGAAGTACATTACGCATTAAAAATCTATGTACAGCACTTATTTATAAAAAAGAAGAAGAAAAAGACAATGTTTACCCACAGTATCACATGCTGCTCTCTGAGTTCAGATCAAATCATCATCATTCAAGAAGCAGAGAGAGAGAGAGAGAGAGAGAGAGAGAGAGAGATTTGAGTGTTTAAGTGCTATAAAGAGGTCGAGTGTGATATGACATTCTGTATCAGTGAGTGTGATGTAATGATGATATCATAACCTGCAACAAAACTGTAAATGAAAGGCGTATGATGTCAATCACCAGGAAGACAGATTTGGTAAAAAAAAAAAAATTTTTTTTTTAAAAGTCATTTGGTGTTCAGGATACTAAATGGCTATGATGCGTAAAAACTGCAAAGTTATGATTGTAATTCATCAGGTTTATAAAGCTCTGCTTAAACAAAGAAAAATTTAGATAAAAAAAAAAATTAAGGCAGTTTTTTTTATGACAGATAGATAGGAAGTATAAAAAAAAAAAAGTAACAGTATTTAAAACAGGAAACTTCGGAACTAAAAAACCTAGTATAAAACAAATTGAAAGAACAAAAACATATATATATATATTTATATTTATGAGCAACTGTACAATTAAAGGCACGTTGAAAATCTACGACTACATTTTTAATTTTTTTACCAAATCAAAGATGGCCGTCGGAATCATCTCCTTCGCTAATGAAATACTGAAACAGACTGCATGGATTACCATCACTGATCGATCAATTCTATCACTGATTTTAGATTAAAATTTGACTCAAACGTCGCAGCGAACCAAACACCGGTCCTCACTCACGCTAACTTGTGCTGTGAGGCGACGTCCAATTTCGATCATCACTAGAAAGAGACAAATTTCTGACATCACTCCGGTTTGTGGGTATGTGGGCGTGGCCTGTTTAGCTTTTCACATTTTGTTCTGATGGGTCAGAGGCTTGTGCTGATTAGTTTCCTATAGCAGGAGCTCCGATTACGTTTACGAGGTGCTCGGTATATATTCATCGATGCGTAACAGTGTTTCTATAGTAACAGCTGATTGATAGGGATTTAGACGACGTGAATAGACGTTTATGTGCCGGGTATGGACGAAGTTTCAAATTCAAAATTAAAATTAAAATTCTCTCTCCGTCCCCGATGTCAGTGGTTTGTAACAGTTCTTAACAGAATTTTTTGGTTTTTTTTTTTAGCTTTGCGTTAACATGAAGTCTGCCTGCTGCTTACATAACATTAAAATGTACCTATAAATAAAGAAAAATGTTTTTTAAAAGGTAGCAAGAAGAATAAAACTCTTCGGTATCTTCCTGTCGTATGAAAAAACGTCATCTTTCTGAGCGGTAACAGTCACTCTGGAGTGTTTAATTGCTTTTCTACTAACTATACATATTTTCCAAATCTAGAGTTGGGAAATGTGATGTCGTGACAACTTGGATTCTAACAGTGGATTAAAATTAGTGCGCTTCATAACACTAGGTCTAGTTCTAAAAATCATGAAATACACACATAGGATGAATAGTGTTAGTCTTGTTTAAGGTGTTTAAAAGATAAACTCCTGGTCGCTTCACGAAATCAAGAATAACTGATCGACAATCTAAGGGGCGACGATATGTTAAAACCATGGATTAAAGCTGTTTTTTGTTTTTTCTGGAGTGAACCATGCGGATTTGTCGCTTGCTAGAACGAACGAACACAATCGAGGGATTTCTTTATCCGAGTACACACACAATATACACACACACATTTACATTTGGCAGTTTCTCCTGAACAGAGCGAGTTAGTGATATATTTTCAAAACACGTTTTAAAATTCATCATCATGCTTATCAAAAATTTTCCTAGAGTGAATTACAATCTTAAGGCATTTATCATTGTCACAAAAAGTGAAGGTAAATCAGAGCCCGCGTGACATCGAGACGGCTAGGTTCGAGCCAACAGGCTGCTGTACAACCTACGAAAAAAAAACAGAAGCTTCAAGAATTGTTGCTGTAACTTGCACAAAGGAGTTGCGTCACGGTTAGACAGACGGGCACAGTGGTGTAGGACCAAAAAATACGACGTTTTATAACAAAAGGCAGTTTTAGCTCAAATGTAACAACGACCCATTGCATTTTAAAAACATTGACAATGGTTAGTAAGTCCATGTTTAACAATATATATATAAGTTTTGGAGACAGCTTTAAAAAAACATAAAAAATTTAAAAATAAAAGTTGAGTGGTTGCATTTCCTTCAAGGCTTAAGAAAAAGTTGAAGCAAAATAGCGACGACGTTGAAACGATTTAAGTCCAGCTCATTGTCTTTGCTTGTAACAAACGATTGTCCACAGACGCCATTCCATGGATGATGTGCTGATGATGTAATTCATTCATCAGCAGATGCCGTTTTTACACTTTGATCAGGATTATATATTTGTATATAGACATAAACGTATAGCCAGGTATATGAATTGTCTACAGAGAGATGCATTTGAAATGCTTCTGTTTGTACAAAAGATCGGACATGCAAAATGATTTTTCTTTTTTTTTTTCAGCACGAATCCACAGACGATTAACCGGAGATGATACAGTCTACACGAGATCATCATCCTCCCACAATCCGATTCAAATCCCAGTCTCGTGACGTCGCTGAGCATCACGAGAACGCTTCGTTCTCAGGATCACTGCATGTAAGAGGATTTCAAATTGCATAAAGAAACCACAGACGAATCTCTGCATAGTGCATAAAAACGATAGAGGAGTGTAAGAGAGAAAGAGGGAGAGAGAGAGAGTCTCTTTAAGTGACATATTTATGCAGATTAAGCTCCGTTTTAGGGAGTTAATTTGCAAATGAACACCAGTCACAACTAAAGGGGATTATTACGCGTACACGCTGCTGCACGGTTGCTGCTGTTGCTGCGACGGCGGCTGCGCTGGCTGTGACGGCTGCGGCTGCAGCAGAGGAGCCTGTTCTGGAACGTGAGTGTGTGCATGTGTGTGTGGGTGCGCGTGTGTGTGCAATGCGCCGTGCGGGCTTGTGGTTACATCAGACCAGTCTGAATGCGAGTGAGGCGAAGAAGAAGAGGACCAGGGATCGGGCGACTCGGGCGACGGAGTCAGGTACGGGTGCTCGCTAGAAGGCGGAGCTCCGTGACCCGGGGTTGTGACTTCAGAGCCCTGACCCGGAGTCGTCACCACCTCGGACCCGGCGCCGCTGGTGTAGCTGCGGTGCGAGGGAGGAGTCGGGTATTTATCCACTGGGCTCTGTAGCTGCTGATGGTACGGCGTCACCTGTCTCACCTGAGGCTCTGCCATGTTATGGGCGTGGCCATGAAGATGCGGGATGCCATGTTGTAGCCTCGCGTCCTGCATGGGATACATCATCTCCGGGCTGCAGTGCATGTGGTTAAGGCCCTGGGGTTGGGTTTGACTCATCTGCATGACCCCCTGCTGGTTTGGTTTGAGAAGTGCCTGGTTTCTCGACGCCATCATCTGGAAGGTGACGATCGGCGGAAGCTGCTCTCGGCTCACGGAGACGTTCACGGGCGAGAGGATGCCTTGGCCGGGGTGGTGCTGCGGGAGGCCCGAGTGCGCCTGCGGCATCTGGTGGGGAAGCATGTGGCCAAAAACGTGCGGGGAGGGATAGCCGTGCTTAGCCACACCCACCCAGGTCTGCTGCTGCCCTAGCATGTGGCTGACAGGGGGCAGGAGGGGGCGGGTCGAGGCGGTGGTCATCAGCGGAGGGGATTTGGCCATGGTGGCAGCTCCTGCCACATCCGTCGTGTACGAGTGCGGCGATTCTAGCGAATCCACCGGCGACATCGTGACCGAGCTTTCAGACACGCCTGTGCCTGGTGTTCCTGCTGCTCCCTTGGTGCCGTTAGTGTTAGCGGTCACGGTTGAGGTTACCATGGTACCACTGGATGTAGCGGCCAATCCTGTCGCTTCTCCTCCGGCTGGTTTCTTCCTCCGCTTTGTCTTCATCTCTTTCAGATCTTTGACTCCGCCCCCAGGGCCATTAGGGCCACCGAGTTTGGCGGCACCACCACCGCCACGCCGGTTCTTCTTGTTCTGCTGCCCCGGTCGCATGCCCATGACCCCGTTACCGGGGCACACCATGGAGGGGTGTCCACCCCCACCGTTTCCAACATGGTTCGGTCCAGAATGCGGGCTGTGCACGAGATTGTACTGGTCGAGCAGGCGAACGATATCGTGGTGCATCCGTTCCTGTGCTGTGTCACGTGGCAACCGGTCCAGATGATCGGTGATGTCACGGTTGGAATAGTGATCCAGGAGGACTTGAGCTGCCTCGAAACTGCCTTCGCGTGCCGCCAGGAACAGCGGAGTCTCCTCCTAAACAACAAAACAAATAAAAATATAGGAATTGACATTCGAAAAGACGTAATTTTTGTAAATTTTCTGAGCACCACGCAGACGCTCACCTTGTTGTTCTGCATGTCTCGATTGGCGCCGTTCTTCAGGAGCACCAGTGTGGCCTCGACGTTGTTCACAGCAGCAGCCCAGTGCAGAGCAGATTTACCTGCACAGGTAAGTAAATCATGTTCAGGTTAAGACATAATAAAGTGGAACTTTAATTATTTAGAAGATATTCGTGCTGTGTGTCATACCGTGATCGTCCACGGCGTTTACATCGGCGTGGCAGTGCACCAGCTCCTCCACCATGCCCTCGACGGCCAACCTAGCTGCCAGAATTAAAGGAGTCGTTCCATCGTTCATCCTCGCATCCAGCTCCGTGGCACGGTTACGTATCAGGATCTAAAACGGAGCAGTGTTTAAAGTAAGGAACCAGATGACAACAGCACTAGTTTTAATTTGCGTACTTTGTACCCGTTTCTAACCTGGAATACTCCCTGTGCGTCGGCGGCGATGGCAGCGTGCAGAGGCGTTCGGCCCAAGTTGTCGTGAGCGTTGGGGTCGGCGCCGGCGTCCAGCAGCCTCTTGGCGGCGTCGGCACGGGCGTAGCGGGCGGCCAGGTGAAGAGCGGTCTCGCCTGTGCGCTCCGTCTGTGCGTTGAGCGTGGCACCCTGAGAGATCAGGTCACTGATCATGTTTGTGCCGGGCTCATCCACTCCGCTCTCCTCCTCCTCTTCGGCTAAGACGCTAACACACTCGGGACTGCTGCCACCCCGCAGAGACGCCAGCATCAGAGGAGTGAAACCGTCTGAAAGATAGAAGAAAGTAAGATCCTTTTTTTTTTTTTTTTTTTACCTGTGATATCTATTTTTTTGTGCATATGCAAATATCTGAAAGAAAACAATCCTATATGTTACAACACTTTTGTTCTTGTAAATTGGTGTCACATGGCTCAAATTTGAAAAACACGGCCTAATTGGTTCCTATATTTTATGATGTAAGAAGAATAATAACCTGTTATGTGGTAAATTCTTTAAAATCATACATCTTATCCTTCTTAAAATCTCACACTCTTGCACAATAAATTGCGCCTGTATTAAATTTTTTTAATGGCCCCACAAGTAACTGAACATGAAAAATCTGCCACTTTTAAATTTGTACTATTTCCGTTATTTAATCCACGTTCATCTTAGCATGTTTTTTTTTTTTTTGCTTACTACTGTGTTTCAGTTGTTTTTTGTTTTAACATTATACGCAATTATATTTAAAAATATTATTTTTGTCACCCCATTTACCCCACCTCCAAATCATCAGACTTAATTTCCTGTGATTTTCTGTTGACCTAATAATTCCCCTCAAGTTAACTTCTTTAACCGGGTCATTACCAGGTCCTTTCACGTTGACGTCCAGACAGTCCATGTCGATATCAGCCTGAGGTGGGGTGAGGGTGATATCAGCAGCTTTGTGGTGCTGCAGAGTCCATTCTCTGCGATCCACTCCTGCATCCACTCCCAACAACGGCTTGTCTTCCATCTGACATAGAGACAAAAAGAAACATTTAAAAAAAGATAGAGAGAGATTGTCAAATACTTTTATGTCTCTTACTATATATAGATTTCAGTCTATTGTCATCAGAGTGTGTTTGAATGCAAAAATGCGTGTGTGTGTGTGTGTGTGTGTGTGTGTGTGTGTGTGTGTGTGTGTGTGTGTGTGATTGTGTGCAAGTGTACGTGAGAGAGAGACTTTTTCTCACCCTTGGCTTCTTTGGCCGATGCTCCTCCTCAGGCCAGTGATGTCCAGCACTGCCGTCAATCAGTCCTTCAACCTGTGACTTCTGAAGACTCCTACAAACCACCCGGGAAAAAAGTGAGAAATGCCATGGTTCAGATTAAAAGTACACTGATCTTTATTTTACTTTGTTGAACAAAAATCAATGGCGTTAACATGCCTATCTGAATCATTTTGCATGTAATTTTTTCCACTTAATCCAACACTGTATTTAAGGCCTGTACTCTTGTGTATAATAAAAAATATATACAACTCTTCGGCAGCCATGTTGTGCTGGTTCTGACTGGTCATTTAATTAATTTGACCAAATCACATCAAGCTCCGCCTAAAGAGTTCAGCCAAAAAAAAAAAAAAAAAAAAAAAAAAAAAAACATTCTCATAACTACTGCACTGACACCGGTTCCTTTTTCAAAGAAAAATTCACTCTGTGATTCTCTATAGCGCTTATCCTGTCATATGGCACTACCAGCAATTTAGAAACGTCAGTAAACTTATTTGGATTGTTGGAGGAAACCCACCAAGCACAGGACATGCAAACTCCACAAAAACGCACACACAGTCCTGAAGGCTAACAACTACACCACTGTTTCGGTTTCCCAAAAAAAAAAAAAAAAAACCTGAACAAAATTTTAAAAACTATTCAACTATATCAGTTTGACTCACTTCATGCTGAAGTCGTCCTGGCCTACAGGTTCCCTCCGCTTGCTGTCCTTCTTGGCCAGGAATCCGTCTGGCATCCAGAGGATGCCATGCTTGCGTTTACGTTTGGCAATCAAAACGCCCAAAATCAGAATTAGCAGGATGATGCCACCTGCCACGGCGACCAGGTAGAGGAGAGGGTTGTCACCCAGTGGTTGGGATGGAAAACCTGGGGGTAGGGAGTATTACCATGAGAACAATCATTACATTAATTTATTATAATGTTAAAAATATATATTTTTTCGATAAGAGAAAAAGATTAACGCTGGGGGGGGATTGTTTTATCTACACAGCATATTTTAAGGACATCAGTTTATTCAAATGCTTTTCTTTCAGTTTGTTCTTCATACTGTATAATTAATATAGATGTTAACACAAAATGCTTGTGCTCTCATGAGAATTTTAAGTATACCCCGAGACTATTAAATCACATATGAAAGTAGTGAGGCAATAAAAAAATAAAAAATAAAAATAAATAAAAAAAACAGGAGATCTGACATACTCTCCACAGAGACGATGGGATAATGCAGCTTGTCTGTGAGGGACTCGGCTGCGATGTACGAGGCGGCCTGGTCGGTGCTGGAGAAACATTCACTTGGCGTCGTCTTGGCGCACTGACGGTTATCGATCTCCAGATACACCTTCGACCTGCATGTGACCGGCGAGGCATAAGGTTAGTTTCATATCTTTTAGGCTAAATTGTTTATCGACTGTGTTTCATCAAACGTACCCGATGACCTCGTTCTTCAGCTCCCTCTTGCCGATTCGCTTTGCGCCGGCGGAGTCGACGTGCGAGTAGTCGTGGGCGGTGCCGTAATACGGATAGACCATGGGCTGCTGCTGTTCATTGCGCTTGACGCGCAGGTTGGTGTGAAGCAGCATGCCCAGAGAGCGCAGGAAGCTGTTTATATCTCCGAGGAGTTCCGTGGGCTGCAGCAGCACCACGATTATCAGAGTGCCGTCCGCCAGCTGAGCCGGCTTGTCGGTGGAGCAGTCCAAGCCGTCCCAGCCACACGCCTCGTTGTTGCAGCCCTCGTTACAGTAGCCGTTCTGGTAGTGGTCACGACAATACACGTCATACCTGCATAAGGAGAAGGAGGTGGAGGTGGAGAAGGGAGCGACAGATAGACAGACAACACTGTATCAGTTGTAAATCTAAAAACTACAATAGTTATAGGTACAGTCTAGTGTGTATGATTTATACACACAACACACTTTCTTGTAATTCCTGAAAGTACACATAACCTTTTATTTTTTAGAGCTTAATAAACTCTGTAAAAAAAATTTATGCTTTTATGAATACATTAAACCAAACTATTAAAAAAAACTATATATACACACTACCGTTCAAAAGTTTTAGAACACTTTCTAACTCCATGATGGTTCCTGATTTTTATTTCTTTCT
>JAQMYJ010000040.1:2517736-2534571 GCA_030014305.1 Clarias laeviceps | reverse complement strand
GTAATGTTACTGTCCATTTTATTTTTGTAGATTAAAAGTTTATTAGATTAGATTAATAAATTAAAAGCACAAATCATGATTTGGCACCGGTATCGAAAAAAACTCAAACGATACCCAACCCTAGTTAACACCTTCTGACCAATCAGAATCAAGATCTCTCAGAGTTTTGGCATAACGTGATAACAGACAGCCGAGATTTAAAAAGCCTCTGAGGTGTTTATATGTGATTGTGCATGTGTGTGAAAGTCCAGACATAGAATCCGATTAAGGTGACCGTAAACAGGCCATTCATGCTTGGCTAAATTTTTTTTCTCTACGAATACGTGTGTGTGTGTGTGTGTGTGTGTGTGTGTGTGTGTGTGTGTGTGTACTCACTGGAGCTGCAGTCATCGATGTTGGTCTGACAGTTGACGCCGCTGTATCCGGGCTGGCAGCTACACACGTAGCTGCCCTGAGTGTTATGACAGCGAGCGCCGTTTAAACACGGCTTCTTCTTACACTCATCCACATCCTCCGTACACTGGGCTCCTACACACACACACACACACACACACACTTTAATACTTATACAAACCTACTCAAGATGAAAGATTGTTCCATCAGAGTCAGCGCTCACACACACCTTTCCACCCAGTGGGACACTTGCAGGTGAAGGAGGTGTAATCCAGTGAGGGCCGACACACACCTCCTCTCTGACACGGCTGAGCTGCACACGGCATTAACTCCTCCTCGCAGTGTCTCCCTAGAAGACAGGAGGGACAGATGTGAGGATAGCAGAAGACTATAGCGTGTCTCAGGTGGGTGTGTGTGTGTGTGTACCTGTGTAAGGCAGAGGGCAGTTACAGATGTAGCTGTTAACTCCATCGATACAGTTGCCCTTGTTCTCACAGGGGTTCGACTGACACTCGTTAATGTTTATCTCACAATTCACACCTGAGAGAGAGAGAGAGAGAGAGAGAGATGAAGAGGAAGAAGAGGGGGAAAGAGAGAGAGAGATAGACAGAAACAAAGAGAAAAAAAAGAATACAGATTGAAAAACAAAAAAAGGGAAAAATACAAAAATGGCGTGAGAAAGAGAGAGGGACAGTCAGAGTGAGAATGAGAGATGGAGAGAAATAGAGAGAGGGCATTAAAAAGAGTTAAAGACGGATAAGAGAAACAGAGAGAAGGGAGAGATTGAAAGGGGAGCGGTGAGGGAGAGAAGGGGAAGAAATGGATAAAGGGAATGAGAGAGAGAGAGAAAACAAAAAGAAAGAGCATGAGGTAGAAACGGAGAGCAAGAGAGAAAGAGAGAGAGATGGAGAGGAAAAAAGGAAGAGAGAGGACAGGAAGTGAGAAAGAAGGGACAGTGAGAGAGAGAGACAAAAAGAGTTATATGTGAGACATGGAGAGATATCAGGGATGGAGAGAATGAGAGGGATGAAAACAAACAACGAGAAAGAGTCAGTGTCGGAGAGAGAGAGAGAGAGAGTGAGAAGTAATGCAATTAAAAATTGGAGGTCACACATGTGCATTGTTTAATAAACACACACATTCTCTCACACACACACACACACACACACACACACACGAACGCACCAGTGTATCCCAGCAGACAACTGCAGGTGTAGCTGTTCACGGCGTTCTTACAGCGTCCTCCGTTCTGACAGGGGCTGGACTCGCACTCGTTCTTCTCCTGATCGCAGTTCTGACCCTCATACCCAGGCATACAGACACAACGGTACCTACACACACACACACACACACACACACACACACACACACACACACAACAGCTGATTCAGTAAACTGAAAAGAATGAAGCTAAACAATAATAAAAACAGAACAAGACTCATTTCTCATTAAAGGTTACAGAAGCACTGAGGAATAAAGAGATAAATAAAAAAATCAGACTTGTACCCGTTCTGGACCTCCTCGCACCTCCCGTAGTGACAGGGTTGAGGGGCGCAGTGATCCGCCCCGGAGTGACACAGCAGACCGTGAGTCCCAGCAGGACACTGACACTCGAACCCGTTGACTTTATCCACACAAGTCCCTCCGCTGAGACACGGGTTCGAGCTGCACTCGTTTATCTCCTTGCTGCACCGCTCGCCTAAAGGGACCACGGGCACAGGACGAGGACGGGAGAGAGAGAATACAGTGAGAAGAACCGGATGGGTGAAAGTGAGGAGAGAGAGAGAGAGAGAGAGAGAGAGAGAGAGAGGGAGGAAGGTGGTGAGGTGATAAGAAGAATAAAAAGCAGAGAGAGGAAGAAACAGGCATAAAACGAGAAAAAAAAACAGACAGGAAGGGAAGGGATAGAACGAATGGATTGAATGAGAGAAAGGGATGCAGGAAAACATAAGTGAAAAAGATGGAAGGAGAGTTAAGGAGAATGAAAGGAAATAAAATATACAAAGGAAGATGATTAAAAAGAATGAATAAAGAAGAGAGAGATGGAGCAAGAAAGAACAAGTAGTTTTAGAGGAGTGTTAAAAAGCAAAAAGTAGTGAAAGTATCCAGAAATAGAGAAGGACAAATAAAAAAAAAAGACAAAGAGATAGTGATAGAGAAAGAAAGGGAAAGAACAGAACGTAGGAAGCACGTGAAATAAAAACGGGAGATAGAGATACAGAGGATGGAAGGAGAAAGAAAGAGAGAGAATGCAGACAGAAATGCAGCAATTGGGAGAGTAAGATCAGCAAAGGAAGGATAAGCAAGGGAATAAAGAAAGGATAAAGATGAGGAAAGGTTAGAAAAAGAGAGGGAAAGTAAGACCAATAAAAAAAATGGGAGGCGATGGAAAGAAGAGAAGAAAAAGAGAACAGGAAAGATGGAGAGAAAAAGTAAGATAGGAAAAGGAAAGGGTTAATTAAAAAAGAAGGACAAGAAAGGAAAGGAAGAATGAAGGAAGGAAGGATAGAAAGAGGAAAAAATAAAATAGTATGAGCAAACAAACAAGAAAAGAGGAAAATTTAAAGAAAAATAAATATAGAGATAGATAAGGCAAAAAGAAGAAAAGATGGTGTGTGTGTGAGAAAGAGAGCGAGAGATTGATTAAATCAATGGAATGAGTGGCATGTGCGCTATGAATAAAATGCGAAACTGTAACTGTATACACGCGTGTGTGTGTGTGTGTGTGTGTGTGTACCTGTATATCCAGGATCGCACACACACTTGTACTTGTTAATTCCGTCCTCACACACACCGTGCTGACACGGGTTACTGATGCAGTCGTCATAGTTGTTCTCACAGTTCACACCTGCGGAGAGACAGAGAGGCGTAAATCTCACATCGGATTAGAGACGGACGAGTGGAAAGACCTGAACGACCTGTTTTAGAGTTTACACGCACATGCGCCGGCACACACACGCGTACACACACGCACACCAGTCCTCCCACATCGATACACGACTTTCACTCTAATCGTTCATGTATTAGTTTTAAGCCAATAATATCCTGATAATTTCCATTTTAGACCCATCTTTTCCTTCTGCTATATAAAATAATGACTTTTAATTCTCGACCCCATAATTCTGTTCCTGTTCTTGAAATAACGAGACATGTTTATCCCATCAAATAGCTGCATTAAATGTTTCAACACACCTGAATAGGATTGAGTACGCGTGCAATACTATATACATCCACTAGGGGGTTGGTGCATTTTTAAACACCGTTAACATGAACTACAGTAAACTCACCTAGTTTTCCACACAGATAAAAGAGAGAGAGAGAGACAGAATGACTTACATAAGCACAAGTATATTAAAGCATGGTTTAAAAATGATCAACTTTCTTTCAGTTTAAAACTGATGTAAGATTTATAGTTTATAGTTCATGTGTGCACTCAGATACAGATTAAGTAATAAAACATGTTCTGGCAAGAAAGAAGAAGAAAAAAAAAAAAAAGAGAGTTTGACTCAGTAATCAGCAGCTACGTATTTATTATCATTACGCACAACAGAACTTTCATTTTCTTCTTTTTTTTGTGGAAATGACGGTTTTCATAACGTCATTAGCTTCCTTAATATGGGCCAGGAGTGCTAGTGTAAAAGTCAGGCACGTCATCTGTAGTTAGTTGTAGTTAGGCTTAGTTACACACGTTGTTAGCTACATAAAAAAAGTTCTTGTTTCAATCCATGCAATCTCTATTCTAAAACTTCCAAGATATTTTTAATCCATATAAACTTTTTTGATTTGTTCCTACTCAAATCTTAATTGGAAATATTTGTAGACTTTTTAATTCCTATAATTTATAGAGATGCACCAATTTCAAACTGATACTGATACCGATAATTAAAGTAATGATCTTTCTGAAATGTATCATTTCTTTTGTTAATTTTTGTTGTTATTTATTCCCCTTTTCGCACCATGAGAACAAGGAATTCATCTTAATAAAAAAATAACTGAATAACGGAAATATTTTTAAGTCATTAAATTTTTATTGATATTAATATTTTTATTAACCTTTATTTTGTGAAAAATAACTGCTTCAAAAGCCTCTTATACAGCTACCTACTGCAGAAGAATTTTCTAGTACCTATCACAACAAAAACATTTTTGGTGAAAAACTAAACGCAAGTATAAAAGTGATTAAAAAACAAAATGTATAATTCTTGCTTGAAATGCCATTGGAGTACGAGTTACAAAACTGACCATCACAGAACATGTAATTCTCTCACACAGCAGCCATTTTTCGACATGTGTACGCGTTTACACTAGGTAGACTTACTGCATCAGACACTGGCCACAGACTTGGTAAAGGTCATCTTATTTAACTAAACGGTGATGCCAGGCAACACAGCGAAAATCTGCTGAAACCAACTTACAGACAATCGTCTGTAACTGAGGTGCATGTTGTTTACCATATATGGTAATATAGATGGCGGATCAGTACTCAAATGAGCATGGTCATCTTGCTTGTGCCTGCTTTTAACAGAATACCCGGTGTCACTGTACGAGTGTAAGAGTTTGTGTTTATCTTACCAGAGGTTCCGGCCTGACAGATGCACTGGTAATTGTTGACGAGGTCCAGACAGCGCCCTCCATTCTGGCACGGGTCACTCGTACACTCGTTAAATTGCTGGTTGCAGATCTGCCCCATCCACCCCAGCTCACACTCACAGGTGAACATGGCGATGCCGTCCTTACACACGCCGTGGTGACACGGCTTCGGGTTACAGTCGTCGATGTTCTCCGAACACAGGCGTCCCGTGAAACCTAGAGAAAGGGTTATAAGGAGTGATTTATCAGTTCCTGGTGCATGTGTGTGCGGACCGTGACAGTGGAGGAGGTGTGTATCATGCCGGTACCTTCCGCACACTCGCACTCGTAGCCGTTGGGCTGATCGATGCATTTGGCTCCATTTTGGCATGGCGTGCTCGCACACTCGTCAGTGTCAATCTGGCACGTATCTCCTGTGAAGCCTGATGAACAGAAACACACAGACACGTTTAATCAAAGCACGTCACACACAATATCAAAACTTTATTATTTTTTTTTATTCCAGGTTTGGGCCACACCATACTTTAAGTTCTAACACAGAATAAAGATGTGGATATTTAGCGGACGGTGTCATTTTGTGTGTGTGTGTGTGTGTGTGTGTGTGTGTGTGTGTGTGTGTGTGTGCGTTTCTCACCCGGCGGACACTTGCAGACGAAGCGGCTGATCTGATCCAGACACTTTCCGTTGTTGAGGCAGGGTGAACTGGCGCACTCGTCCACTTCAATCTCACAGTGGACACCCACAAAACCTGTAAACACACACACACAAAAGTCCGTGTTAGAAATAACGAGCATTCAAGTGTGTGAATGTGTAAGTGTGCATGTGTGAGTGTCTGTGTTTCTCACCTGGCATGCAGATGCAGGTGTAATCACCGATCTGGTCCAGACACGTGGCGTCGTTCAGACAGGGGTTCGAGCCGCACTCGTTGACGTCCTGCTCGCACCGGGGACCCGCGTATCCACGTGCGCAGTTACAAGTGAACGAGCCTGCTGTGTTCTCACACGTGCCACCGTGTTCGCACGGGTTTGGTCCTGCACGAGACACACAGGAGACGCTCAATCCACAATAGAAATACAAATTAAAAAAAGGAAAAATGTAAAAAGATTATAATAATAATTTACATATGTAACAATAATAATAAAAATTCAGACAGAATCCAGAATTTAAAAAAAAAAAAAAGGAGTTTTGGGATAAATCTGTATAATTCTTAATTTTCTCATGCAAATGTGCAAATGTGTTTTTTGGCTTCAGTATAGGAACAAATCTTAAATAAATATAATCTTAGTTCTAATCAAACCTCTAAGACGTCCTGTTACATGGTCATATATTTTAAACAACACTTAATTCTTGGCAAAATTATGTCACAAACAGGACTTTCTTAAAACCCTGAGTTCGGCGAAATATGCTTGCAGATAATTGATTATTCCTTAAATGGCAAGCGATGTGCAACAGGAAGCATTTATCTCTGCATCTCTGCAACTGATTGCAAGAGGTTCATACGGAGGCGAAAAGTTTCTCAATACTCAATTTTTGAAGATGACGACTTAGATACTGATTAGTAGTGAGAGAAAGTATTGGAGAGAGAGGGAGATAACAGGGTTTCAAAAGGAAAAAGAAAAAACAGATAACGAGGCAAGAAGAGGGTATGATCTCTCACCAATGGTGCACTCGTTGACATCGTCGTTGCATGTGTTGCCCTTGTATCCGAAAGGGCAGTTGCAGTTGAATTTGCCGTTGACGGGATTGGTGTCGCACTGGGAGCCCTCCCTGCACGGGTTACTAATGCAGGCATCGTCAATGTGACACAGCAAACCTGCAAGGGCGGGGCGAAGGGGAGGGGGGGGGTGACGACGACATAGAAACACACAAACACAGAGTCATGATACGGTCACGGTACAGGCATGATGTCACTCCGTCATCTTATCAGTTTGAACATCTATTAAAGCACGCACGAGCAGGCCTCGCTCTCACACACAGCACTTTTCTGTTCCTTTTTTTTTTCTTTTAAAGAAAATCCTTATGTGTCTTTTCTACAGCATTTGCGCATCACGACACACTTAAAACAGGAGCTTTTAATTGATTGCATATGAAAGCTGATGACATTCTTAACTGTAATAACTGTAATAAAATCAGCCAAAAATCTTTTGGCAGTCAAGAGTCCTGCTAGGATTTCTATGGTGTTATATTTGTGCCTCAATTCTGATCAAACGACAAAGCATTCTGAGCACACAAATGTTTTTATTATTTTTTTTATTTGTATACACACACACAGACACACTGTGACACTGTCTTTCTCTCTCTACAACTCAGCCATAGGCCTGCTTTACCTGCTCCAGCGTTACATATGTGACAACACCAGTCAGTCAGAAATGACCTTCTTTCAGTCTCTGATTTTTTTTTTTTCTGGCACTTTTGAAAACACTGTACCAAGCTGAACAAGCACAAGGCGGGGAGGAGGAGCGAGTTTTTCACGCAGGAACAAGACAGCACCATATACTTTGGCTTGAGACACATTCGAAACAGAAACGTGGTTCAGTTCATGATGAACCTTTAAAAAGGTAGGAAATATCCAAACTTGGCCAAACACAGGGTTTTCAGCTCATTTCATCTTTCCGTTTCGGGAGCGCACTTTTGCACTTTGTTGGTATCTTCGAAAGTTCGTATGGTCACATTATATTTTTTAGACACTAATCAAATGATTTATTGAGCACTCAATTTTTAGACACACGATTTTTACATTTTAGAATTTCCAAGCAATGAAAGGAGTTTTACAGGGAAGGGTTTTGGTTTTAGACTCTCACCGGTTTTGCCGAAGGGGCAGCTGCAGAAGAAGGACGCTACGCGGTCGATGCAGGTGGACCCAGCCGAGCAGGGTCTGGCGGCGCAGTCGTCAATGTTCTCGGAGCAGTCCGGGCCGCTCCAGCCATTCACGCACACGCAGGTGTAGCCGCCGGGCGTGTTGCTGCACGTGCCTCCGTTCTGACAGGTGTTGGGCTGCAGGCGACACTCGTCCACGTCGTCTGTGCAAAACTGACCTAAAGAAACGTTTTAAAAAAAAAAAAAAAAGGGCTTAACAAGATACAGGTCATGAGTCTGTCAATCATCATTTCTATCTCACCACTCCATTACACACACAAACTAAATGAAACAGGGAAAATATGTTTGTTCAGGTTTTTTATTTTATTTTTATTTTATGTAAAATCCAACAACAGATATGTACCAGTCCACTCGGGAGGACACTGGCAGTTGTAGGTGTTGACTCCGTCCATGCAGGTTCCTCCATTCTGGCACTGATGATCCGGACAGTCGTCGATGTTCACCTCGCAGTTTGTGCCGCTAAAACCTGATTGCAGACGGAGACAAAGGTGCGGAAACAACCCATGATTCATTACAGAAATAAATCACATCAAACACATATCCTGTAATTAACTCCTATATTTCAGTGGTTTATTATCTCCTCTGTCTGGCTCTCTACCTGTTTTCTCTCTCTCACTTTTTCTGACAAGCAGTTCCTATCGGAATCACATTTTATAATCACTCATCACTCTTTCTGGCATCTTTTTTTTTTTTTTTTTTTGTGGTAAATCTCTTTCCCACAGCTCGGGTTCTCGGCCTCGGGGGAGACGCCGGTCACGGCTTGCTGCCTCTCTGTGCCAACGCAATCGCCTTTAAACTCGAACCTCGTAAATGGAATGTCTGTGCCGAGCGTCGCCCGGGTGTTTGGAGTTCAAACACAGAGATAAAGGAAGAAGGAAGTGAGGTTAGAATGTGGGCACTGCGAATAAAAATAATACAGCATGGGGGGGAAAAAAGAAAAGATGTCGCACCTTCTTCGTACCCTGAGTCAGTTTACACAACAGTAAAGGATACAAGAAGACACACACAAACAAACAAACATAAAACACACAGCCTGAGTTATAACACTACTGCTACTACAACAAACACTAAAAGTAGTACTACTAAAAATATTTAAAAACAAAAAGGAATAATAGTTAAACTACGGCTATTACTGAAAACTAAACACCGCCTGCTAATCAAATCAATTCCAAATATTTCTTTGTCCTGTAGACAACCATACACAGTATGATATGCAGCGACATGCTTACACAACTGTCCCTGACCTAAAAAGAAAATATAGGACAAAATACAAAGATAGAACGATTTCACTGGAGAAAACAATTAAACTAAAAAAGATAGAATTAATAATAAAAAAAAACTATGTAAAAAAATTTAATTGGGAATCAATTAACAAATTGACAATTTTAGAAAACTGCAATAAAATATAATTAAAATAGAAATATATGAAATAGTGAAATTGTCTACTGAGAAATGTATATAAAAAAATTACAAAAGGGTAAATTACTGAAAATATTAACTCCACTTAGTAATCAAAGGAATATTACTGAAATCAATCAGTACTAAATTATGAAGAATATTACTATTAATAATAGTAGAACATACTATTCTATCATAATAATAAGCAGAATTTTAATTAATATATATATTTTTTTCCATATTCCTCTTAGGAGACAATTAATTAGTTATCTTTTTTATCTCTTTCTCTTAAAAGTGGCAGGAATTGCTACATACTAATAAAAATACTACTGATAAAATTATTACTGTGGTTGTTGAGTGTTTACTGTTGTTAACGTTTAATAGCGTTGCTGTTGTCTCTCCTGTTTGTTTTTTTAATTCATTTCCTTTCCCCGCATTCCTCTCTTCTTTTTCCTTTCACCATTCTAAAGACTTCGATAAAACAATCAGGTGAACCATTCATTTGTGTCATGCTGCACAATTCTATTAAAAATCCACATTGTGATTATTCCGAAACGTCCTGCGATTGCGATGTTTAAACATTAAACGTACTGTGTATTATTCAAACTCTTTTATATCGATTAAAAAAACAAAACAATAGTAAAAGCAAATAATGGCACTATAAGTAGCTGCGAGTCAGTTTATATTTCTGGTCTGAAGCGTTTTTACTAATTTCTGAAACCCATCTTTCACAACATGACCTTGAATAAGGAATATATGATTTAAGGAATACTTTTTTTTTCTTCTTTTCCTCTGATTGGTCTCTTTGATGTCTTCTCATCTGGGACAATACCTATTAGTGCTTAGAGTTTGTCAATAATATTGAAAAATAAAAAGTGCTGTCCAAGTGCTCTCCCAATCCGCGGGTTAACGTGAATTAATGTGCGTTTCAGGAACTGTTAAGCTGTGGATTATCTGTCATTGAAGAGAAGGATTCTAGTGAAAGCCAGGCTGTGTGTGTGTGTGTGTGTGTGTGTGTGTGTGTGTGTGTGTGTGTGTGTGTGTGTGCACATTGATCCAAACAATCATAGAAACGCTCAGAAGAAACCCGATTCTTGTTTCTACTTCCTGATGGTTGAATTTTTGATTTGTCTGTGTATTGTGCGTTTTACTTTCCTATTGTGAGCAAATCTGACTCAACCTGCGACACTAATCTTCTCTGCGATGGTATAAGCAACCCGTCAATCACCTGTCTCTCCTTCTCTCTCACCTGGAAGACAGTGGCACGAATAGCTGATGTCGGACGTTGGTCTGCAGGTTCCGCCGTTCATGCATGGTGATGGAGAACAGGGGACGTACGACGTTTCGCACTTGGGCCCCGTATACCTCGGGGGGCAGTTACACCGGTACGAGCCTTGAACGTTCATGCACGTTCCTCCGTTAAGGCACAGAGCCGGCTCCCGCACGCACTCGTCCACGTCGTTCTGGCAGCGCGACCCGTCGTAGCCTGGAGGACACGTGCAGGAGAAAGTCTCATTGGGAAGAGACGTACAGGTTCCTCCGTTGGAACACGTTGAGGAGGCGCAGCTGTCCTTTTGTTCACACTGTGTACCTGGGAGAGGGCGAATAAAATTCACAATACAAAAATAAAATCATCCAAACATATTGAAAAGAATATAATTAGTTTTTTTACACTTTAAACTTTTGTATAATTGATGTATTCGTAATGAATATGGACAAAAACGACTGAGATGAACAGACATAGAAAAGGACGCTTGCACAAAGATACCGGGGCGGACAAATGGCAAGAGACAGAAAGAAGAATAGAAAGAAGAAACAGAAAAAGAGAGACGAGGAAAGACTTGTGCCAGGAGAGAGGCAGACGGTTAGACGGATGCGCAGACAGAGATCAATCAGAAAATCGGAGAGACAGAAGGGTAAACAGAAAGACAGAGACAGATAAATAAAATTAAAAAAAACATACACAAGGACAGAGAAAGAGTTGAGAGCTGGACGAACAGACAGACAGACATACAGACAGTAGACAGGGAGACAGACAAAAGGGCAGAGAGACTGACACATGGATATGAAGGACAGACAGCCAAAGAGGCAGACAGAAGGAGAAAGAGACAAACAGAGGGATAGAATGACAACAGAGGGACAAAGAAACAAACAGTAGGACAGAGCAACAAAGAGGTAGACAGAAGGAGAAAGAGAAGACAGACAGACAGAAAAAGAGAGACGGTGTGTATGATACCTGTCCATCCAGGAGCACACTGGCAGGTGTACTGGTCGTTGCGCAAGAGAGAGCAGGTGCTCCCGTTCCTGCATGGGTTGTTGGGGTAACATAATGAGTTGTCCTGCACTTCACACCGAGGGCCGCTGTACCCCAGAGGACACAAACAGGAAGGGGCACTGGGCGGCCCGCTGCTCACACAGCTCCCTCCGTTCAAACAGTACCTCGGCTGGCACGGGTCCTTATGGTGGCAGTACTCACCCAGGTAACCTGGAGGACACCTGTACACACACACACACACACACCACAGGAAAGTTACTTATTGTACTGTCACATATCCTTTTCTTCTATTCAGTAACATCAAATAACGTCTGTGTGTGTGTGTGTGTGTGTGTGTGTGTGTGTGTGTGTGTGTGTGTGTGTGTGTGTGTGTACACATGGCACACCCAGGTTTCATATCAGAATTACAGAAACAAGAGTTTGCTAATTCAGCGTTAATCCCTAACACATAGCACAGAAAGAGAAATATATTAGAGGTCAAAAGGTGTGTGTGTGTGTAAACGTGTGTGTAAACGTGTGTGTGTGACCCAGTCTGTCTGTAGTTGTGTCAAAATCATCCTGTGCGTTTCCCAGACGTTAGTGCACACAAACCCAGAGAGAGTGAGAGAGAGAGAGAGAGAGAGAGAGAGAGAGAGAGAGAGAGAGTGTGTGTGTGTGTGAATTCGTTTATGGTTCGTTATCTGTTTGAAGCTACGTTATAAACAGATGCAGCTATATTTTATTTTGCATCTGTAAATAGTTCTCTCTGTTCTTGATGTGAATGATTAAAAGAAATAATTTTAAATAATATAAAAAATCATATAATTACAATAATTAAAAGTAAATAAAAGTAATAAAATTAACTAAATAATAAACGTAAGAATAGATAGATAGATAGAATGGATCAAGTATAAATATATCATTGAATAAAAATAAAAATGGACCAGTCGTTTAATATTAATAAATAGATAAGTAAATAAAAAACAAATGAATCTAAATGACATAAGTAGATAAATATAAATACAAAATATATACTGTATATAAAATAAAAATAAACATATAAATAAATAAATAAATAAAAATAAATACTTGGTTACCTTATCTGTTCATCTCGTTATGTATTAATTTTAGTTTTTTTTATTTATCTAAATAAATAGAAAACAAACATATATAAATAATAAAATGTAACTAATAAATACATCCAAAATTAAATAAATCAATAAAAAGGAAATATGAATAACCAACAAAATATAAATAAATACATTTAATACACACATTTACTCTTTTTTTTTTTGTATTTAATTTATTCAACTGTCTTTATAATAATAAATAAAGACATAAGACATAAATAAATACATACTTCTGATAGATAAATAGATAGATAGATAGATAGATAGATAAGAAATAAACAAACACAGCAATAAATAAACAAGCCAGAGCAGAGCGGTGCCTGTGTGATGAAGTTTAAGGCGGTATGGGGGTTCAGATAAAGGAACTGTGCAGGGTTGAAATCAGAGCCGCCTTAACCCGAGTCGTCGCTCACACACACCTGATCAAACACACAGAGCTTCACCGTAAACACACGACTCGACACGTCTAACTTTACACAACATAACGCCAACAGTGCTTCAGGTGGGAGAGACTGCTTCTCTCTCTCTCTCACACACACACACACACACACACACACACACACACACACACACACACTTACATATTCTTCCTATATATTTATTAAATCGCACCCGTGTCAGTCTTCTTCTGTCATGTTTTCGCTATCTTCCTTCCTTTCTTTTCCCCATTCACAATTTAATCTTTCCTTTCTCCCTTTTGTTCTTTTTTCATTCTTCTTACTTTTAATCTCTTCTTTTAATACGTCCTCTCTTTTTCTTTCAAGTTTTCATTCGTTATTTCTTTTGCTTTCTTTCTCTCACTCTCCTCTTTCCATAACTTCTGCTCTCTTCCTTGCTTTTGCCCTTTTTGGGTTCTTGCATCTTTCTCGGTCTGTCTTCTTTTGATGTCCTTCTTACTTCCTTTTACTTTTCTGCTCTCCTTTCCCTCTCTTTTCATTATCTTGCTTTTTCACTCAAGTTATTCGCTTTCGCTCTTCCTTCCTTTAGTTTCTACAGACTCATCCTTCGTTCCTTCCTTCCTTTTGCTTCTTGCGCTTTCTGCTCTCTGCCTTCCTTCCTTACTTACTTTAAGAGATAGAGAGAGTTAACCACACACATTTTTCGACCGAAAAAGAAACCTGGCACGAACAACCAGCAGCTAAATTCATCTATGGCTTTCTTTGTTATCCTTCATAAATTTCTCCCCATCTCTCGCTCCCTCTCTCTCTCTCTCTAGGTGTCAGATTTCTACAGATGGTTCTCGTTAGCCCCCCCAACCACTGATTCTCACTCTTTTGCTTACTTCGTTCCTCCATCATTCCCTCTCTCCCGCTCTTTCCCTCCCTCTCTCTCCCTGACCTCCCCATGTCCACAGTGGGTGTGGGGCGTGTAGGAGGAGGGAAAAAAAATAAAAAATCTCTTCATCCTGCATTTCTTCGGTCTCACTCTTTTCACGTCAACTCCTCCACCTTCCCAACTCCCTTAGACCTGAAATCTGAAAAAGCCATGCCACCTCACACACACACACACACTCACACTCTCACACTCTCTCTAACACACACACAGGCTATCTAATCACATCTGAAAGTCAAGCAGCACTTAAAACACTGCTGTGAATGTTAAAAGCCGAGGAGGTTCTGAGGTTTCAGGACAAAAGCGGACGACAAACATGACTGAGCATAAATTCCACTTGCTTTACCTCTCTTTCTCCATTTCTCTCTCTCCCTTTCTCTCTCTCTCCCTTTTGGTTCTTTAGCTTTTAATAAAGTCTGCTTCTCAAAGCTGCACAAAGTTTGTTCCTAAAAAAAGGTTAATTAAAGGCCTTTAGAAAAGTCAAAGTCTTTCTCTTTCACTCCCTTCTGTTTCTCCAAAAGGCTCTTATTTTTAGAAGTGCCCTCTCTCCTTCGTTCTCTCCCTCCCTCCCTCCTTCCCCTCCGTTCCCCTCTCCTTACTTTCTGTGATTTCCAGTGAAGAAAAAAAAAAAACACGACTGGGAAAACACAGAGTGGGGAGAAAAAAAAAAGCAGGGTAGAAAAGAAAAGATTAAAACCAAAGAGGGAATAGAGGAAAGAAAAAAAAAGAAGAAGAAACATGAGCAAGAAGAATGGAGAAATGAGAGAGCAAGTGGGGGGAAAAAAAAAAACTATTTACAACGAAAAAAAAAAAAGAAAGAAAAAAAAAAGATTAAAATAAAGATAAAAAGGTAGTAAGAGAAACAATAATTAAGAAAGAGACAAAACAGGAAGGAACTTGAAGAAAAGGAAGAGTGACAAAAAAGATAAGAAATGGTGATAAAGAGGTAGTGAGAAAGAAGGTTTGGGGTAAGCAACCGTCGATAACGCAGACACAAAGCAAATAATTTTCACAAACACAATTGCACAAAAGACTTTTCTCTAAAATCTGAAATGTAGCAATTTTGTTTATATCATTTCAACAAAAGAGGCTGATGTTAAAACTTAGACAGACGCTTTAAAACTGTAAAACATTACAGTTACATGTTAAAGAATTTGTTTTTTTTCCTGTCTTCGTGTTAAATATATTTTGTGCTAAAATTCTATTATTATTTAATTATTATTTCATAATAGCCTATTTTTTTAAATATAAAACTAAATATCAAATATGTATTGCTAAAAAAAAAAAACCAAAAAAAAAAAAACAGAGTAAGCTCAGATCTTGACCAACGATCAGGATCTAAAACTCCTGTTGAGCAAAAATCTACGACAAGAGTTGGGTTCTAGATCTCGGCAAAAGTGTAGTTCTAGACCAAAATCCATGTACAGTTAATTAATGCACCAATTAAAAAAAAAAACCTTGAACGATGATTAAGTGAGCTCTAGAACAAGGATCAGGATCCTAAAACGGCACTTGAATGAGCCGAGTCGTATCAGAGAACGAATGAATGCACCAAGTAAAGTCTCGATTGACAGCCAATGCTTAAGTCGAGTTCTAGAATAACGCTCAACAACAGAACAACATACATCTGAATTGTAGAAGAAACACCGGGTAAGCCTCTAGAAGAATGAGCAGGTTCGTGCTCTGCACTTCAATGAATGCGCTAGAATGTTGAACTCTGTGATTCTAGAGCTTCCATTAAATGTTGTTGCTTAGTTCCGGAACAACTTTCAAAGCACTAACAGAAGATATTTGCTTAAATGCGTCATGACCTAGAACCTGGAAGAAGTACTGAATCTAAAAGTAAGAACTATGACAGACAAAGGTTAAGTTCTAGAACTCTGCCTGAACTTGTTTTAGAACAAAACACAGTGATAAAACACTGACTAAAGCCTTTAGGTTAATTCTACAATAACATTAAGGTGCTGGAACTCCATTAGAATGTAAAAACTGGGATCTGGAAGTCAGGCACATCCAGATTCTTGAACTCCACTTCAATGATCTAGAACACCACTCACGGTTCTAGACCTCCACTTAAATACCCTGGCATAATTCTAGAACAAGGGTCAGACTCTAGACCTGCTTCATCAAGTCGATGAAGAACAACAGGTCATAGTTCTAGAAATCGAGCTAATTCATTCAAGCAGAGATGAAGAACTTTTAACCTAGCTGAGTTCTAGAACCATGTTTAGTTCCTAAAGGAACCAGTAAGATAAAATTTCAAAACCAAGCCGAGGTAGAACTTTATTTGAAGACACCGGCAGGGTTCTAGAAGACTGGACTGGGCAGGTTCTTGAACTCCACATCAGTGAGCGTGCCGGCCAAGTTCTAGAACAAAAGTCGTGGTCTTAAGAGTGCAAGAGCGTTTTCACATTAGGCACGACTGATTTGTACCGCCCCCCACAAACGATTGCTCCGCCCCTACGCGTCTGTTTTCACTCTACGAAACAGCAAGTGGATTGCGAGCCATCATTTAACACAAAGAGAACCGATGCAGCAAAATGCATAGCAGTGATAATGTAAGAGGTGAAGGCAAGAAACAGACTCACGAATGGTGTGAATGTATCAGTCGAGGTGTGTGTGTGTGTGTGTGTGTGTGTGTGTGTGTGACAGATCATCTCGACTCTACCAGTGATTAACCCAACTCTGTGACAGACTAGCTGACACACTGCTCTGTGGCTTTAGAGTATGTTCGCTACATTCTCCATCAGTCTGTCAGGCTTCCGCCTGTGTGTGCGCGCGCACGTGTGTGTGTGTGTGTGTGTGTGTGTGTGTGTGTGTGTGTGCGCGTGTGTGAGAGAGAGAGAGAGAGAGCGAGAGAG
>JAQMYJ010000040.1:2502978-2517636 GCA_030014305.1 Clarias laeviceps | reverse complement strand
CACACACACAGACACACACACACACACAGACACACACACACACACAGACACACACACACACACAGACACACACACACCTAGAAATGCATAACTAGCAGCAAGCTAATGCAATGTTCTAATGCAGAGTCTGAAATGTGTGTGTGTGTGTGTTGGGGAATTATGCAGTGTCTGTTCAAGGTTAAAGTGTTTATATTAAGTGTGTGTGAGCAAAAAGCAGGGAGAGAGAATGGAAAATAGCGGGGATTTTGCAGGGTGGAGTGTGAGTGTGTGTGTGAGTGTGTGTGTGAGAGTGTGTGCGTTTCTGCGCTTGAGTAAATCTCGGCCCTGCACGCTCCACTGCACTGCACCCCTCTCTCTCCGCTCTCCTCTCACACACACACACTCACTCACTTTTCTCTTCCTTTATTCTCCCCTGCTACTTATTCTGTACTAAAGTCACATCTGTGTGAAAGGAAGAAACAAAGAAAAGAGAGGACGAAAGAGAAGAAATGAACGAAGTACAACAAAAGAACCATGTGGCGAGATGAAGAGATGAATAGATGGTGAGAGTAAACAGAAATGAGATAGAGAGAGGCAGGGAGATCTAAAGAAAGAAGGGAAAAAAGAATAGAGAGAGAGAGAGAGAGAGAGAGACAGTGGTAATCAGACAGAAAAAGAGTGGAGAGAGATGGTTAGAGGGAGATGAATACAGAATTTAAAAGCGAGAAAGAGGGGGAGAGAAAAAAACAGAGAAGTGTTCGAAATAGAAAGAGAGCAAGATAAAAAGACACAGATAAAGCGAGAGAGTTTAGAAAGATACAGAGAGAGAGAGAGAGAGAGAGAGAGAGAGACACTGTGTTTATGTGACGTTGTGTTAGTCTGACTGAAACCAGACTAAATCAAATGTCTCCGAGTCAGACACACACACACGCACAGATATCGCAGCTGGGAGTCAAGCTCCTCCTGTGTGTGTGTGTGTGTGTGTGTGTGTGTGTGTGTGTGTGTGTGTGCCTCAATCAGACACAGGGATCGGTCTAGATGCTCTGCACGCGCTCCACAGCTCCTAGGTTTTGACTTGGAAGTCGAACAAAATACGCGACACAAAAGAAGAAGCCGCAAACATTACAGCGTTTCGTCTGCCTCCAGATAAACACCAGAACCGCCAGAGACAGTTTTGTAGTTTGTATGAAAGTAAAGTGTAATCGTACATGGTGTATGAAACATCCAAGGCTGTGAAGTGGTTTACATTAAAGTTTGCCACTAGCTAACTAGTTTTATGTTGATTCGGTCTGTGACGTAACAGGTCCAACAGTAACAAGCTGAAAGTGAGCACCGTCGCCACCTATGGTAGTGGAGCCAGACCTGCGATCAGTAAACCGATTCCCTCAGGAGTGGACGATGGGATTGTTCAATGGGCTCCAGCCGCAACTCCATCTTACTGTACACACTAATGTACTGACGAGATAAAGAGAAAGTTCAAAAAGGATTAAAAACAGAGTTAAAGGTAAAAAGACAAAAAGATAGATAAAGACTTAAAAAAAAAAAAAAAGAAAAAGAAAATAAGAACAAAGTCAGATAGATAGATAGATAGAGAGAGAGAGAGAGAGAGAGAGAGAGAGAGAGTAAAAAGCTGGAGATAAAGACAGGGTTAAAAAAAGAAAAGATAGACAGATAGATAGTGACTTAAAAGACAGAAATAGAGAAAGAACAAATTCACAGAGATAGACGAATAGAGAGAGTAAAGCAAGAGGTAGCGAAAAAAGGAGGGAGAGAGTTAAAGGAGACAGAGAGAGAAGAGAGAAAGAGTAAGATTGAGTAAAAAAGATGGAGATTAAGTTAAAAAGGCAAAAAAAAAAAAAGGGAGAATGAGACATACAAAGTCAGAGAGAAAAAACAGACAGATCGACAGTTAATCGGAGAGAGAGAGAGAGATGTATAGACAAAAATAGTAAAAAATAAAATAAAATACAATAAAGTGAAAAGGGCAGCATAAAGTCAGAGAGAGAGAGATGATTGACAGAATGATGAAGGGAGAAGGCAGTGACAGGGTAATTCCTAAGTCTCTCCTAAAAACCCTCCATCAACAACATCCTGTCTCATATTACATTCTCTCTCTCTCTCTCTCTCTCTCTCTATCTCTATCTATCTATCTATCTATCCTGCAGGCAAATTCTACATGTCAGATCACACAAAAACCTTTACTCACTCCCCTTTCTCTCTCTCTCTCAGTCGTGGGTGGAAGGGGGGAGAGAAAGAGCTGGGGAGGGGAAAGAGGAGGAGAAGGAGGGAGAGAGTGATAGAGAGAGGAGCGAGTTGTTTGAGGATGAACGAGTATAAGAACAGGGTGGGGGGGTGGGGGGGGGTGGCTGTGAACTAATAACGATTTAAACTAGTGCTTCAGTCTGAGAACAACGCCGGTTTGTTTCTGGCGGACAAATGAAAAGGAAAAAAGAGAGAGGGAAAAAAAGTTCCGGGCACCGAAACGCTGCATATGTGGGTGCATAAGTATTCGCCCCCTAGAGCTAATCTTGAATACTGTTATTTATGTAACCATGCAACCAATAAATAGGAAAAAAGTACAAAACATCGCAGAACATTCCTTAACGTTCTAGAACATTCCTGGACACTCTAGAACCTTTCTAAAGATCACATGGTGTCGGTTTGTGCATGGATTGTGCCATTTTGCAAAACTCTATCGAAATGCCACACTCATAATGTCACTGCTGATGACACATTCATAACTCTCACACACACACACTCATTCACACAGGCTTGGTTCGCACACCCTGGCTATAGACCTGCAGTCGCACCGGTTCTGCTGCTCACCCTCTTTTCCTCTCTCTCTCACACACACACACACACACACACACCCTCTGTCACACTGCTCGTCTTCCTGTTCTAAGCTTTCACTGGCAGCAAAAAAAAAAAAAAAAAGATAAGACAGGTTGGTGCTCTCGGGTGTCGGCTCACCTACACAGAGAAAAAAAAAAAAAACCAGACAGACACCTATGTGTTCATTTGTTCCAATGAGAACACACACACACACACACACCACACTTCTGTTGTCAACTTCAGCTTATTTATTTTATTTTTTATTTCATTTCCTCAATAAAAGATAAAAAAAAAAAAATCAATTAAAACAAAAAAAGATTTTTACATTTTTAAATGATTTTTTTAATGAAATGTACGATTTATTTATTTATTTTTATCTTTTTTAAAAAGATAAAAAAAGAAGAAAATGACCAAAAGCTGGAGTGGACAGTTCCAGAGACCAAACATTTAAATATCTTAAAACGCCCTTTTCTAACATTAAGAAAATTATAGTTCAGTTTAAAGAAAACAGATAAAATGGTAACAGAGTCAAGAGCTGATGAAAGACCGCTGTATGCTGTTCAAAGATCTGTTAAACAAGCCTCAAAAAAATAAAAGCTTCAGAAGCGGCAGAAAGATTTTTAATTTTTTATTCCGTGAACTGCTATTAAGCGTCTTCATCAGCTCGGTTATCGTGTACGTGCAGCCAGGCGGAAGCTCCATGACCAATATTAAGAAGAGGTATGAGCGATGTCTGTTTACTTGTTGCATGTCTATGAAGTGTGTGTTGGACTGCAGATTTTCCATCTCGCTCTAGAAAGCATGAAAAGACACCTGCGAGTGAATGCGTAGTGTTTTTAACCAGGTTAAACTCGTCACAGTGTGTATGTTGATTTCGAACACCTCAACCTGAATCATTTCTGAGACAACAGAAAACTCAGATATATTTGAACTTCAGATGAACTTTTGTCCTATAAAGGGAAGAGATGTGACGGAAATCCGTCACGCAGGCTGAAAACTTTTAATCCAAGAGGAACGTTATCACAACACTGCAAACAAAATAATAAATCAGCATGAGGTCCTGTGGATCAGAAAGGATGTGGAAATGTTTCGATTTTCATGGTTTGTGTGTGACGGAGAGATGGATGAGTTGGAGAATTACACTGATTTATATAAGGATGTAGATATGATGGATGGATGAATAAGTACAGGAGTATATATGAAGATGAAATTAATAGATCGATATCTACATGGATACATATACAGAGAGGATGGATGAATGGATGAATAGATGGATGCATGTACAAGTACACTGATTCATATACATATGGAAATAGAATGAAAAGATGGATGGATGGATAGATAGATGGATGGATGGACTGGTACACGGATGCATATATAGATGGATGAATGGATACCTACATTCATGCATATATAGATGGAGATTGATGGATATATACACATATAGATGAAGATAAAAATGGATGGATGGATGGATGGATGGAGTGTGCGTGTGCGCGTGTGCGCATGCTACTTATCCATCCAATCTCCACTGCCACATGCATCCATGCACCATGTACTCCCACCACTAGGGATGGGCATTTTTGTCCATATTTCAATTCGAGTAATCCACAGGTTTGAGAAACGAGTACTCGATTATTTGGGGGTGGAGTTTAAGCAAGGGGCGGGGCGTTTGCGTCACAGTATACAGTAAACAGCAAGAGCTTGAACTATGCCCATCATAAAGTAGTGTATGCGCTCTTTTTTCGGCCGCGGCTCTCGGGGCGGTCTCCTGCTCGCTCAGTGTGATCTCACTGCTAAAGCGCTGCCGGAGCAGAGTGAATCCCGGGATCCGGAAACGTGCCGGAGAACCCGGTAGGTCCCTCAGAGTCCTTCCTTCTCGAAACTCTGCGTCTTTGCTGGGGCACACTCGCCCTAACCCCTCGGTTAAACCCGCCCCCGCGGCAACAGTTTCTCTATAATCTTACAGCTGGTGCACTCTAAACTATTCACACAATGGCAGACAGTCAATCTGGATATTTATAGAATCGTGATACAAATCGAATCGGCACCAGGAGCATCGTGATCGTATTGTATCATGTGATCCCTGGTGAGTTCCATCCCTACTTTTAATCCATCTATCCATTCACTTATCTGTACTTCTGTTCTCTCATTAAAAAAATAACAGCTGACTGTCCTGATGGGTGTGGCCTAATATGAAACAATAAGCAGGTTTGATAGACAGCCCTTTGTCCAAGATGCCACGCCTGCCACGCCTCCAGCAGTGCAAATGAGGACGGTTATATCTAATGACTCATTAAATTATCATTTTAGAAGTATTAGTTTAGATTAATAAGTTAGTTATTCTTACTTTTTTATCTTTTAAAAGGATTTTCAGATAAACTATGACTCTGTCAGAAAAAAATAAGTGATCAATGACGGCAATCGAATTGAAGCCGTCACAATTGAAGTCTTCAAACAAACTTCAGTAGTGAACAGACCTGTTTAGACCTTTTAGTTGTCGTTAGATTTTTTTCTTTTCTTTTTTTATATTAAAGGCAACCTGATAGGTCGTCCTGCCGACGGTGTTTGTTCCGGTGGATGAATCCGGGTGTGTCACGGCGCTTTAATGTTTAAGCACAATTACACACGGAGAAGTCAGGAACGTCTCAAAGCTGCAACTTCAGCAAGGCGTTGTGTGCACTCTCGAAACTTAAGAACTAAAGAACTCTGACATTTGACACTTCCTGCTCGAAAACTTATACGAGTTTATAATTTTTTGTGATTTGCATGCTTTCTGCCCGCGTACACACAGCTAACGTTTAACAGGGAACACGTTAGGCAAATACTGAACATTTGCCTTCTGTAAAAAAAAAAAAAAAAAAAAAAGAACGCTTATTCAGAGAAATTATTTTAACACAGAAATTATCATTCAAAATTATGATTAAACATTAACTTAGCGTGCACAGACAGACGCACGCACGCAGACGCGCAGACACACGAGTCTCTACTTTCACCATCCTGTTTGGGTCTTGGTATTTTTTCAAGTGAAATGAAAGGTGGAAGGAAAAATCAGTGTCTCTGCATGTTTGTGTGTGTGTGTGTGTGTGTGTGTGTGTGTGTGTGTGTGTGTGTGTGTGTGTGTGTGTGTGTGTGTGTGTGAGTGAGAGAGTGAGAGAGTGTGAGTGAGAGGGAAAGAAGAGAGGGACAAAGTGTAAGAGAGAGGGTGAAAAAGTGTCTACGTGTATACGAGAGAGACAGACAAATCGATAGATAGATAAATGGATAGATACAGTTTATTGATCCAGAAGGAAATTATTTATGTCACATCCCTAGTTTAATCCGCCTCTCTTTCGCCATTTGATCATATATACATTCATCTATACATCTCTGTATATCATTCATTTAGTTCATCCGATCCATCTCCCTGTATGCGCACGTTTACATTCATTTATTCATGCGTTTTTATGTATTAATCCAACTGAATCTGTTCATACTTCTAGCTATCCATCCTTTCATCCATGCATCAATTAAACTCTTTGGATTCATCCTTTCATCCATCCACCCATCCATCCACCCAGTTGTCTATCCACCCACTATCTATCCATCCTTTTACACTTTTATCTATACATCTATCTGTTCAATTTTCTGCCTATACAATCACCCGTCTGTACAAATATTATCTCCATTTACTCATCTGTCCGTCTACTCATCTATCAATCAACTTATCTGTTGGTCTATCTCTCCATTAATATGCCTGATCTGAATGTCTGTCTGTCTATCTATCTATCTATCCAAAAGTCATCCATTTATTCATCAATCTATAATCAAGCTATTGATCTTCTCAGCTTTATATCCATCTGTCCACCTTGATTCATCCACCGGTTTTTCTATTTCTCACTATTCCATCTATCCATCCATTACCTATCATTTATGTATCTACCTCTCTGCCTGTCTGTCTGCCTGTCTGTCTATCTACCTATCTATCCATCTAATGCTTCTATTCCATGCATTTATCGGTCTATCCAGGAATCCATTAATCAATCCACTAATCTATCTATCTATCATTCAGAACATTTTTCTACACATCTTATTTCCCTCTATCCATCTTTGCACTATCTGTTAATGCATTACTATAGCCATCAACCTATTTGTTCATCTTCACATACACCCAGTTATCTATCCATCAGTCTGTCTGTCCATCATCCAATCTTATCTAATATATAATAGTGTACTTCCGGTCTGTCTGTTATTTTGTCTATCTGCCCATCTGAAAGCAGCGAGTGTTGTGTCAGGTGTGTTCAGATGTGCTCGATCAGAGAAACACAGTGTATATGCGAGTGTGTGAGCTGCGTCAGCGGTGCTGAGAGGAAGCCGAGCGAGCGGTTCTCTTACCTGCAGTACCCCGTTCCGTTGACGTAGGTGACGCAGCTCGCATTGTTCACACACGGATTCACATGGTCGACGCACTGCAGAGCTGTAGAAAGAAATATTTAAAATCAAGTCTTTTTCAAATATTTTTATCTTTTTTTTTTTATTTATCAGAATTAAAACATTTAAATCTTTTTTTTTTTTTTTTTAAGTTCTCTCCTTACAAAAATTTTCCCTCAAATTTTATAGTTTATTATTAGCCTTACAGACTTCACGAAAACTACAGGACCTAAGATCAAGTCTGTGGAAATCTACCCATGTCTGATTGCAAATTCTTGGTTGTTTTGACGTAAATGACATCATTGCTAACTGTCTGCCTTTTGTGAATAGCTGAAACACTACATGAGACCCCACAGCGTTTGGAAGAAAAAAAAAGAAAGGGGAAAAAAAAAAAAAAAAAAAACTTTACTTTTACGTAAAGTCCGATCTGAGATGATGTAGAATGAGGTGCCTGCCATACAAGTCCCGGGCTGTGATCTGTTACTACAGTAACTGTAAGGTATTAGAGCAATATTAACCGGTCCTTCACGAACGCATCCAGAACTTTTCTCAAAACTGTGCATCCATACAAACTTCTGACCAATCAGAATGAAGCATTTAACCATACAATTTATAGTAATAAGCAGGGAGATGAAACACCAGGGATTAAAATGTGTAAAAAGTTCAGCTTGCACCACCTGTAGAATTATAAATAAATGGTGATATTTTAGCAACTCAAACATCTCCAAAGTCTCAAAACTCTTCACAATAAGCGTGCGGGTTGAACGACTGCGAGCACACAGGCATGTGCATCTTCTATCGCTAAAGATTTTCAAGACTAATTAGCGTACGTTGTATTTTGAGACTGGTGCAAGTGTGAGTAATGTGCAGATTTTAAGACTAAATTTGATCACTAACTAGAAGTTTGGAGAAAACTGGAGATCGAAGGCCTTTAACAAGCACAATTATTGATAATGTAATGCCATAAAAAATACTTATTTGCTTGGTACAGAAACGTTTATATCTGAGGCTGATCAGACTGAAAACCATCCAATTATATGTCTATGTCTATGTCAATGTATAATTGTAAAAATTTATTTTTTTTTAATTGATGGCACACGAAAGAATCACGATTCATAACTGAATCAATTTTCACCCCGGTCTCTGTCTATTACTATTAAATACAATTCCTGACAAATTCTTCTCTCAGATTACAGAGAGAAGATTGTCAGGCTGTTTGTGTGTTTCTTTTTGTTTACAAACACCAAAGAGGTCTGTCTGCGTCACCAGGAGGGTGTTCCTCAAAATTTTCAGACCCAGTAAATCTTTCTCGAGAGACGTCAGAGTCATTGCAGCACAAGGCAGGTTTGACCCCTCAAGGGTCAGGGAATTGTTTTTGGCCCATTTTATAAATAAACCTGCATCTCTAGCAGAAACGATCTTTCCAGCTGTGCTGTAAACTGTAAAAGTGCGAGTAAGTGTTTGTTAGACATGTTTTATGTTTAAAGATTTTTTTTTTTTTTTTTTTCACACTTCCCTCTTGACGCATCAGATCAGGCAGGTCATATGATTTGAAAGCAGCGCAGACACTTTAAGATGCTTTACATCTCCACACAGGAAGTGTGTTCAGCGCTAATACTCACTTCCTGCACTTTGACCAAGAAAAAAAAAAAAAAAAAAGCGCAAAAGACAGTGCGTTAAGGTCTCGGGCAACATCTTGCAGAGCCTCTACAACCACTACCTGCTGCTAAGAATAAAAGAAAGTAATAATAGTAATAGTGCTGGACCTTTCTTCCCTTTTAGTGTAACAAGAAACAAACCGTTCAGATGAGATGGGAAAAAAAATTAAAGGGAGGGAGAGCATGAAGGGAAGTACTCTTCAGAACAAAAGATCTGTTACAATACAAAGGTTGAAAGTTTCGGGACTGTGGTTGGGTTTTTGCTTGATAGACAAAAACACGCGAGGCTCGTCACCGTATTTATAACCCATATAAAACCAGAAACTGATTTTATTGTCACCTCAACATCTCTTCTCTCTCTCTCATTCTCTCAAGGATGATTAATCAAGTTACTGTAAACCTTTCCCCAAAAAAAAAAAAAAGTTCGTGAAGACTTTGAAATGCCGTCCTGTCGTCAAACTGCCTTCTGTGTGGGGAACCTGGTGCGAAACGAGAAAGCTGGGGCGTAGCACATTTGGCGGCGGTTCTGGTGGGAAACCTGTCGGCGAGGGCTGGTGAGCCATGTGAGAAACGCAGAGTGTGCTGAGTTTCAGAGAAGGAACAGAGGGAGGGAGGAAAAGCAGGGTGCTCAAGAGCAAGAGTCAAGAGCACTTAGGAAAGGAGGACGAAAGACAGGCAGAGGGAGAGTTAAAGAGAAAGAACGCGAGTCTCGAAGGGGGGAAAGAATGCAAGGATAATTAAGAACAGACTGAAAGTATTATGAAAGACAGAAAGACAGGCAGGCAGAGAGAGAGAGAGAGAGAGGTTTGATGAGCTCTCCTAAGACAAACACCGTCTCTGTGCCAGGGGAAATAACCTCACAGGATTCACGGACGGGACACTGATGATTACTCCATTTCCGTCTCAATGCTTGGATGCGAGGAGACCGATCTGACTGAGGAAGGTAGATGGAGGAAGGGCTACGAGTCTTTACATTTAGGCATTTGTTTCTTATCCAGAGCAACTTGCAATTTTTTCCATTAAACATCTGAGCCGTTTCAGGGTTAAGGGCCTTGCTCAAGGGCCCCACAGGGACAAATTGGTGGTCATGGAATTTGAACCTGGGACCTTCCAAACTGTATTCCAATGCCTTAATCACTGAGCTACCCCTGACCCAGCTGTCTTTCTTCCTTTCTTTCTGGGGATCCATCAGCAATAAATGTGAAGCTCATAGAACCGAACTGAACTTTTCCACAAGGAAACCAGAAATTATTCACAAATAATGTTTTTTAAAAAAAAAGTTGGGGATGGTGCGATAGGGGCTAAACGCTTGTGTGGGTTGGGGCGACGTGAGGGCAAAATCATGCAAAAAGATGACACGGGGAAAAAAAAACTGGCACTTTTGAAATTGATTACAAAATTTTCCCCTCACTATTCAGATTTTATTTGCAGAATTCAGAATCAGCGACTGAAACAAAGAAAAGAGAAGAATGAATGAAGAAAGAAAAATCAGAGGAATGAAAGAGAAAAGAACAAAACAGAAAGAATATCTAGAGAAAGAGAGAAAAAAAATGGGGTAGCAGAAAAAGGTGAAGGAAAAGAGAATGAATGGATGAAGAGAAAAATTACTTAACTGAAAAACGGAAAAGAAAGAATAGAAATAAAGTTAATGCACTGTGTCAGTGTGCATTATCCATCTTATTACAGTTATTATATCATATTTAAATAAAATATTATTGGACCAAAAAAGACAGACATTCTACAATATTTCATCTAGAACAGTTCTCCTTTTTTTTCTTTTTACTATAAATATAAAACACGTTTAAAGAATGTATATTCTATTTTTGATCACAAACAAATGGACTACATTAATATCAGAGTTTTCTTCTTGCGTACTCTTCTGTGATTAAATTGTCCAGAGAACATCCTTCACTCGCTCCTTTCAGTAATTTTATACTGGTATGTATTTACTTTACTGCATCTGGGTTTCTCGTTTACTTTCTTCGTCCATCCATTCATCCATGACTCACTCTCTCTTTCTCATAGAGGGAATTTTTAAGATTCAGGTTCAGCAATAATGCATCCAGATGTGAAACGGAAAAAAAAAAATAATTAAAACAAACCTCATGTGTGTCCCTAAATCATCCAGAAAACTTCTTTACCTCATCCGTGTGTGTGTGTGTGTGTGTGTGTGTGTGTGTGTGCGCGTGCATGTGTTGGCAGCCCTCTGTTCGGGCGTGTGCTCTGCATCATCACTACAAACAGCTGCTCATGAAATGCAAAGGAAAAGAAAGAAAAGAACAAATAAAAAGAGATCAGATTTGTTTTCGCTTTGCAGGTTTCCAGGCGAGGAAAGAAAAAATAAAAGAAATAAAAAAAATTCAATGAAAGCCGTTATGTCAGCAATAATAGTAACAACAATAATACTAATTACGATAATAATAAACACATTGATTTGAATAAATTGACCTTAGTGGGGGAAAAAGGAAGCCAAAAGTCAAGTGTCATGAGATAGGATTCTAGTCAGACTTTAAGAAGTGATCATGTGATCAGTTGTTTCATTTACTTTTTATCGCTCTATCAGTCGAGGATGAAGGGAAAGTCCAGGAAGTCTGGGGAGTCAAAACATAAAAAATAAAAAAAAAAAAACAGGAAACTCATGATGTCACATGTTCTAATAAAGACAAAAGTCGCTTTCTGGTTTTCTGCAGAAAATGACATCACTGTCCAAAACAATTAATATATCTGATCGAAACAAATGTTAAATTTTAATAAATAATCAACATTGTTAATTGGTCAAGACAAAAAAAAGCTAAAAAATATAATATAAAATATACTGCTATATGATGTGATTGAGAAGAAAAAAAATACAAAAATAAAAAATAAATAAAAATAAAGGGTCCCAGTCGCTCATCTATTTGTATTCCGACTCACGTTCACGTCCATTGTCTCAGTCAGGAAATAATTTTTCACGTGCAGTTGCACTGAAGTGAGGCACCGAAATCTGTGCATTGATTCAGCTCTAGTCCATACCGGTTATCTAGGTACCGGTTCCATATTGGCACTGGGTTTTGGTACCCAATCCTACTGATACTGCTTTTACAGTACAGCATTGCCGGACACTCAATACGTAAATTGAAAAAAATGGAAATATTTTTCTGCTCACAAACATAGGGGAGGAAAAAAAAAAAAAAAACATGAGAGTAAACTGCGGAAACAGCAATCAGGTCAGTATGTTTTTTCTCTTCTACAAGTTTAATGCCATCATCAATTAAAAATAAGGTTAGTTTATTGTGCTAGCTTAGCGGCGCAGCTCTCTTTCTAGTCTGGTTTGCTTTCTGAGAACACTTGACCCCAAAAGTCTGGTTCATTTTGTTCAGGGAGAACACAATGGTTCTGCCCTCAATACCAGCTTTTCCGTCATACTCACAGATCGAATCAAATATGGAAGCCAACTTTATCTGAGAACGGAAGTGGACTCAACTTCATCAGTGCCAGTTTCTGTTTATAGCATGTGTACTGCCACTCATTACGCCAAGAATGAATAATAATAATAATAATAATAATAATAATAATAATAATATCAACGCTGGGAGCGGGGAGAGGGGAGCAATCATTCCTGGGCATGCTACAAATCAATTGTCCCTAATGTCAAAACGCCCCTATATCACCTACATGGCAAGGCAAGGAAAGTCTATCTGTGCTTTACATAAAAGAGAAGAAAATAATCATAAAAAGAAATAGAAAATATTAGCAATAAAACTTTTTAAATTATTTAAAATTTGAATTTAAATAAAAAAAAACAGTTTGTAGTGACGCTTTTAAAATTACTTAAATTTTGATTTAGAATAAAAATAAAACAGTTAAAAATATAAGAAACATAAAATACAGTGCTGTCCAATGGTCTTCTTGGGAAGGCCAGTGAGGAGACCATTACAATAATCCACCCTGTTGGTGATAAAGGCATGGACAAGTTTCTCCAAGTCTTGATTGGAAACAAAACATTCAATTCTTGCAATGTTTTTAAAATGATAGTACGCTTATTTAGTTACTGCTTTGACATGACTACTGAAACTAAGGTCTGTCTCCAGAATCACCCCAAGATTCTTGATTTTATTTTTAGTTGTTTGACCTCTAGACTGAAGGTAGGCATTCACCTTCAGAGCTTCATCTTTGTTTCCAAATCCAAAGACATCATTTTTCTCCTTGTTTAACATGGAGTTAGTGCTGTTTCGCGCAGTGGCCGTAAGTATGGTTCATAGAGATTCACTGCAAGTTTTGGCATAGTGATTATGGTTTCATTCTTTTAGTAACCCTCACGAAAGCTCACAGAAACTCACAACAGAAGAATGCCATTATAAACTCATAAGCTTGTAAAAGTTAGCGGCACCACGAGTGAAAACTCACTTCGTCCTAACTTTAAAGTGGTGGCAAGTGGACGTCCTTCTTCATTGACGAACAGATTTTTATTTTTTATGTAGAATAACAATTGTCTTCCTTTAAATGACTTTAGCATTAAAGTTGTGATGCTGTTGTGGTTTAAAATAATGGTCATGTTGTCATGGTAATGAAGTATCACAAATGGAAAGGCCAACAGAATCCATTTGCTGTATATGGCTTTTCCGGTAAACTTAATTTCATGTAATAAATCACATTTTCCTTAGCCTAAAAAGAAAACATAAGATGGAGTGGATTGAAATAGGAAAAAAAAAAAAAAAAAAAAAACACATCGAGAGTACTGACGAGGTGTTTACTCCACAGAGAGCCGCTCTACATGCCAAGCAGCTTCAATGGTAAACGACAACGCCAGGTATATAGGTACCTGTACTTGGTACCCAAACAAAAGTACTGTCTGACCAAAAAAAAATAATAAATAAATTTTTTTTAAAAAAACAGTGGTTTCAGTGCATTCTTAACATATACAACAACTAACCTTTACTAGTTGATTATTTTTTGTTATATTTTTACATTTACAAAGTTAATAAAACCAAATATAATGTCTTTTAAGTTAGAATTTACATCGGATTTAGAACAAAAAAAACTATTAAAGAAAAACAGAATATGTGGAAATATTTGGTGCACTATTACAGTGTACTGCATATGTATATCACACACACAGGCAAAATCAGCTCACATTTAAGTTTCGTGAACATAGGAATCTTTTAGAAACTGAGATTTTTTATGGTTATGAAGATGGAAAAAAAAAAAAAACATCTTATGAGGGGGAAAAAAATGTTTAACAATACACAGTGTGGTTTCACGTGTTTCCAGGCGCAGTACGTGTGGTTTATAAGGTTTTTAAAGGAAACTGACGTGTTCATTTTAACAGGAAACACGCGTCTCAGACACACATGACGTGACCTGATCGGGGGGGCGGAGCTTCAAGCCTTCTTAAAAGAAAAGAAAAAAAATTCCAGAACGAGTAAACGGACAAAATGGTGGCCTGAGAGAAACGTGCTCCGGTGACGGCTGTGGTTGTTTCTCCCTTCAGCATCGTCAGAGTTTAGACTGGGCTAGATTTAGAGATTAGATTCGTTTCAGTATTAAAGACTGATGGAAGTAGAGCTGAACAAACACACAGCGACACACGGCACGGCAATGTGTTCTTAATTAAAGCTCTTCGGTGATGAGGAAAATCTAACGTTGGAGTGAAAAAATTCACTGGATTTCAGAAAAAACACACACACACACACATCCCAGCTGGGACACAGCTGCCGGTCTCACATCAGCTTAAAACCACTGCATCATCTTCATAGGATACCCACAATGCCCTGGGGAAGTGCGTGTTTGTCTGTGTGTG
>JAQMYJ010000040.1:2487301-2502014 GCA_030014305.1 Clarias laeviceps | reverse complement strand
CCCCCCCCCCCCCCCCCCCCCCCCCCCCGCTGGAACAGTGCATGAAAGTCATGCTCCGGTACGGTGAAGTTTTAGAAAAGAAAGAGACATCACTCGCCCGAGTTCGCTGCAAATAAATGACATCTTACAAATATTCTTCAATCTAGCCAAACCTAACTATAAGTTCTTCAAAATAAGATTACAACAGACCAAATTTGAGATCGTTAAGCTTAATTCTTAGTCAAATATTTCTTTTTCTACTGGCTGATAATTTAGCTATGAATCTGGTTTAGATGACCAGTTGTGGTCATCTTTTTGTCCTAGAAACTGAATTTTTTTTTTAAACAGGGTTGCCAGATCATACTAATAAAATGCTGCCAGGGCAGCATTGAAAACATCCCCACTCCTTACTAAAACACGCAAACCACCCAGCCCAAATATCATTAGTACTTCAGCTTATACTGTAGCACCATCATAAATCTGATTAAATAAATATTCTATTTTTTTTATTATGTGCTCAAAGTGATTAAAAATGACCAATCTGTTCTCAAAGTTGGGGGAAAAAAATGAAACCTGCTCTTCTTCCTGTGTTAGATCGGAGTGTGCAGTCAGATTGAAGAAATGTTTTTTTTTTTTTTAATCAAATTTTTCCTCAGGATTTTCCTTACATTCTCCCCAATTTAGTCGTAGCTAATTCCCAACAGTCATCAGGGTGCTCCCACATCAAGGCTATAACTGGTTTGATAACATGCTACCATACCTTGCCTTTTTTTTTTTCTTTTTTTTCTACGCATGAAGAGTTCATGATCAGACCAGCCTGTAGGTGACAGCTTAAACTTTATTAATTACAAATAACTGATTAATATTTTAATAAAAATGTGCTTAAATATAAACATCTACAAATTGGTACATGTTCCTTTTCTCTTTGCAGCAAGAGAGAGATTTGATCCTATTGAGTACAAACATACTCATACATACTCGTAAATAAACCCAAAAAAACTTTAACACTGAAGAAATACAGTACAAGACCAAAAGTATGCATAAACCCCCCCCCCATTAGACTTATGTGTAATGAAATGTTTGTACCTAACAAGAAAAAGTCCCAAATCCCAGATAATGTCACACCTGGATGACTGGGAATCTTCACAGACACTTCCAAACTCAACTGTGTAAGTGAATACTCAATCAGTATCTCACAATATTCACTCAATAAATATAAAAAAAATTATTCGAGTTAAATAAGAAAATCGGCTACCTACTAGTTAAAGCCAGGCTGTAGAGCACAGAATCGTATGATACCAATTCTCATATGAGTCTCACTACACCTCTATTTTTCATTCACACTTGATTCACACTTTTAAAATATACCACAGCTTTCACAGAAAATACAAACTACTTCCATCTTTCACAAAGTACTCGCCAAAAATATTTTCATTTTGCGATAGTATCGCGTCTTCTTGAGTTCTTCTTCAGTTCCTGTGTGCGGTCGGTGCAATACTGCCACCTACTGGACTGGAGTGTGGAGCAGAAGCTTGGTACAAAAAAGATAAAAAAAGATTTCCACTTTGTCCGAGACAAGACATTTAAACAATCAATAACATGCATTTTACACAAGATCATCGTTTAGCTTTTAACCCTTCCAAAACCGTAAGACACATAGCTGCTTGAGACAGATCAGAAATTGAATATTAGTGTGACTAAATCAAATTGAACTGAAAATCGTAAAGCCCAGAAATCAAATCGAATCACAGCACTGATTCAAACCACCTGAACGAGGACATGAGCCATTCCACCTCCCAGACAACAATAAAGGACCGGCTAATTGACTGCGTCCTTCCCTGTCCAGAGAATACTTTCTCTGCCACAGGGCTAATGATTAAATGTGAGGCGATAATATAAGAGACGAAAGCAATTGCTTTTCGGAGTTTAGTTTGTCACCTCAGCTCGTTTTCTTTTATACGTTTTGTTAGCAGGTCACCTGCTTAAAATGTTAAAAACCCTCCCTCTCTCCCTCTCGTCTGTCTGTCTCTCTCTCTGCGCCTCTGTCTGACCGCAGGCGCACTAATTGCAACTGAAAGAGGAAAACACAAAAACCTGCTTGCAATTACACAAGCAAACGCACACACACTACTGCTGAGCGAAAAGAGGATCTGGCCCAGGTCCACGCTGAACCGGAGAGAGGAAGTTGTTCATGCTGGAACAGGAAGTCTCTCCATTTCCTGAAGTAGTTCTACTACAGCTTTCTTCCTGCGTTTAACATCCTTTAACACAACATGAGACAACGCACAGGGACCCGCTTTAATTATTTACAGCCCGAGTGTGAAAAGCACAAAGCAGGAAAAGATGAATGCGGTGTGAGGAGGGTACCGACAGGGGGCGCTGCCTCTATCTACGGGGCAACAACGAGATTAGGACGGAATTGGGTTAAAGGGCCCGAGATGAAGGGAGGTCCAGTGACCGGTTTACTGACGAGATGAGCTTTTACACAACTCGCTTTTGCTCAGTGAAGAGGACATCAGTCACATCATCACTCTCTCTGTATCTCTCTCTCACACACACACACACACACACACACACACACACATCAATGATGACACCATAATCTACAATCTACAACACGTCAATTTTCTCTTCGACCAACACTGATGCACAGACAACCCTCGACAACGTGCATCAATTCCCTCTTCAACGTAAACAGTCTATACACACAACCAATACCAACACATAACACTCCGCAACATGCATCAATTTTCTCTTGAACCTACACCAACGCACGCACACACACACACACACACACACACACACACACACACACACACACACACCATATACTGACACAAACTACAACTTTCATCAATTTTCTTCTCAACCTACGCAAACCATCACACCACACAGTACAACACATTCTCCAACACACACACAAGGTTCTCCAACACACACTCACATACACCAATGTACGGAAAACCAACAATATTCCGCAACACACCCAACACACCCTTGTTTTTTTTTTTTGTTTGCTTGTTTGTTTTAAGAGACCAGCATCCACATACTTCAACATACTCTAACACACACACACAGGTATCCGTTGGCTTCAAAATGTTAATGCACCAGTTAAACCCTTAGCAAGCTTTCAAACGCCAAACAAACTAGTGTGAAGGATGAGAACAGATCAGAAAATCCCATATTTTGTGATCGACTAGATCAGCACTTAAGAATCAAACAAATTTGTACGCTTATGTCCAGACTTCATTTCTATATGAATGAAGCCTTGTTATCAAAGAAAGATTTCTCTTTCTCTCTCTCACACACACACATACACAGAGGAATGTTAAGCATTTTAATTCTGTGTTAATTTGCCAACCTGCTCAGCAGGACAAACTCAAGCCCCCTCATCTTAATCTACGGATTTTAACAAGCCCCAACATCTCCACCCCCTGCTCTCCTCTCTCTCTTTTTCTCTCCCTTTCTCTCTCCTTCTCTCCCTCCCCTACAGCCTGGTAGCACTTAGCCTCAATTTCTAAACGACAATTTCACCATTTTGGAAAAGGGCAGTGTTTTTTTCAGCTGCACAATGAGCCTTTTTTTCCACCTCCTAGCAAGCAAAATGACTATGAGGCACACGCGCTTCTCAATCTCGTCAAGAGAAAAAAAAAAAAAAAAGGCCAGACTGTGTATATTCTTTAAAATAAAGTTACAAATATTTCACGTACATCAGGGAACAAAACAAACCAGGCTGACAGAGCCTGTTGTTCTCATAAAAACCCCTTATTTCTGTCTTTTTCCGGCTAATCGCTGGAATCTGAACGAGCGCCTAATTAAGCGACCCCTCCCTGAGCCGGAGCCACTCGTGTTTGAGAAACCGAGGCTGAAGAGAATCCAGAGAGTGAAAGGATTAACTTTAATTATCCTAGATTATCAGTTCTGAATGCAATATTGTAGTTCAGGAAACTGTTATTGAGCTTGGTTTTACACCCAGACCTACAAGTGAAAAAAAGTAAAGAGCAAGACAGAAAATACAGCAAGACTTCCTGAGGAATAATCTCAGACACTCGCAGTACTCTACTGTAACTGTACATTTCCTCATGTTTAAGTTGATACACTGCATTAGGTAGCTATTATATGCCAGTTTGGGTGCTAGGACACTGTTATTTGGTAGATATTATATCCCAGTTTTGTTTTAGGATGCTGTTAGTAAGTTGGTGGTAAATTGGTAACATATTGAAAAGAGAAAAAAAAAAAGGGAAAAAAAAAGCTTTTCTAAGCTACTTGATTCTTTGAACACTATGTGGAAAATTATCTTGTAAAATGATCACATTTGCAATCCAGAATTCCTGTGCAATCCACTGCTCTTGATAATCTTTAATACTGAGATTAGAGATACTTTCTTGCTAAATTTGGTGACTTAAAAGATTAAAAACACAACAATTTCAGCAAAAGTTCCACTCTGTTCTACTCTTGCACTTGGTTTGTCCGTCATTTTTATCTTGCCGTTATTTTTATCAACGAGTCTGTGAACCATGATCACGCTGTAACAATTTGTAAATACACCGTAACAAACATAAAGAAGCGGAAAACACTCAAATCGGTTTTCAGACTGTGTCACTGTTATCTTTTATTTTTAAAGATATAAAAATGCATCAAGAGACCCACAATATGTCAGTAATCAATCTTTAATGATTTAGAATGACATCATGGTTATAACATTGAAGGATCAAAGCTTACAAATGCTGAAATGTTTAAAATTGTTAGGTCGTTGCTATGCTATTCCAGTTGGCTGCTAGTTAGTGGCTATCCAATCCCAGCATGCCGTTAGTATGTCGCTAAGTGGTTGCTACACTATCCCAACAGGTCCCCTGGTTTTTGCTAGGAGATTCCTATTGAATCCCAGCAGGTCATTACGCTGTTACTATGGGGCATCAGGTAGTTGCCCAGTTGGTTCCAGCAGGTTTCAATATGATTCCAGGTTGCTGCTGGGTTGCTACCATAGTTTAGGTGGTTCCTGGGCTGTAGTAGGTGTAGCAATACAGTTTTAATCATCGTCAGTATATCTCAATTAAGGAAGGCTTAAATCTGGATTGCATAAGCTACTTAAGATTGCATAAGATACAAAAACCACATGTCCAGTCCCTCCCAAAAAGCACAAGATGATTATAAAATCGAGGAAGCCGGCTTGACATGGCCAACATAATAATGATAAATAACTGGAATATAACGACAGCATTTTAGTGTCCAAGTTTGTCAAACCCGCATTTAAACAGTCTCTCTTCTAACCTATTCAACTCATTAACTTCTCATAAAACTACTAGAAACGAAAGCAAAAACATAGACAAATAATACAAATAAGCATGCGACACACGAGCTACCTGGTATAATAATATACACATTATCAGCGTCAGATTGGATTCTGACTCATTTGTATAAAACCACATGTAAACAAAATAAATCAGACGTTCTGTACTAAAAGACGACCAGACCGAAAGAAGTCAGCTCGACCTCTTTGTAACAACAGAATCTTGTTTTTCTTCTCTCTCACTCTACCCTCAAAGTACACCACTCTGTTTTTTCACCCAGCGGTCCTTCATTCCAGGCACGTGACGTCTGAAATCTCATGCCACCTTCAAACGTTAGATTTGGGCAAATAGTAATATTTACACTGTTGTTAAACAGTCGCTGTTTTGCGCACACAAAGACACACGTTAGCGTTCTGCTTTCGTGACCTCTGAAGCAACATATCCACTCGACAGTCATGAGCCTCCCGCGTGTCCGCCACATTACAAAAAAAAAAAAAGAAAAAAATCCCAGAAATGGCTCAGTGTGACAAGACAAACGAGGTTTTATCACACAAGGTGATCCTTACTGAAACCACGTGTCAAAGCTCAACACCGAGCAACACCACATCTGTAGCAGTGTTGAACTATTTACATGAATTATGTATTCATACCCTTCCAAGAATGTTTCACAAATACACACTTAATCTGTTCATCGGCATCAACCTTAACTCTTCTCAATTCTGACTGGTCAAGAGCGGTCTATTCGGTTTTCATCACCCTGTAGTAGTGCCTGTTCTTTCTAATACGGGGCGATGACACACGTACACACACAAGCACTTATTCTCAATCCCCATAGTGAAAACATGATTTCTCATCATCAACATCCCTACTGTTGACACTTTTCCTTTTTGCTACAGAGATGACAAAGATATTCAATATTGCTAAAATATAATATCACAATACTTTTAAGAATATTGTACAACTTTACTATGTTTTAATGGATTAACAGTAAACTACAACTACACTTTTCTGATCAACAATGAAGACAATGAAGTTGTCAACAATGAAGAAATAATGAAGTTTTTGGCATAACAACAAAATATCATAGTACAATACTTCTACCATGCATCATATCTATTATTATTATAAAGTAAATAAAGTTCAATTACAAACAATAAGAAATTGTGATGATGCTTTAGATTAACTTAAAACTGAAGAACAGGTTTTATTTTTTTACATTAAAATATATGGCAGTATTTTCCGTAAATATAGTATATTGAATGCGGGGGACGCCCACACAGCAGAACGGGCCGACGTTACCTGCAGTACGAAAGTGGTTTACTACATACAACATACTACATACAAATGTGTTATCATGCCATGTTTATACTTGAGGTTGTAGCCAGTGGAACAGGCCTATGTACACACATATATTACACACACACACATATATATATACACACATATATACTGACAAAAGCTATAAAATATAATGATAATAAAAAATCAGCTTTATTAAAGAAAAATTTACATATTTTTTATATTTTTTTTAAATATATTATTTATATATATTTTTTCCCCTCCCCATGTTTCAGTATTTGAAATGTTTTCTCCAGGACCTGATTCACCATTTTGTAAAATGTAATACATTTCTAATATAGTACACAGATATTTTAATAGTTTGGTAAAAACTATAACATTAAATCAGCAACTCAATCAGATTTCAAAGCACCAATACTTGCGATAAATCTCAGATGTATCAGGAAATCAATCTGAGAAGGAAGACAAGTTCAGAAATGGCGTATTGGATATTTGAGGATTTTCATGCGTGTAGGCCGGAGGGCCATAATCGTCCTGTTGTGTTTGGTGCAGTGGGAGAAATCGCATTTCACACCCCGCAGATCTGCGTTTTTCCAAAACCGGGACAAAGGAGCGACTTTCACACAGCACACACCAGAGTAAATACACACACACACACACACACACACAGACATACAGAGACAAGCGAGTGGAGGCCCACGCCGGGCAATGTCGTGTGCCGGCAAACAGAGAGGCCGAGATAAAGAGGAGAAAGAAGAAAAAAAAACAAGGCTTTGAGTTTTACCTCTAGGGAGGAAATCTAATACAGCGCAGCAAGAAGCAACAGAGTGTACAGGGTACAATGGGTAGGGTTCAGCACTGAGCGCGTGTGTGAGAGTGAGGAATGTGAAACACCAACAGCAGCATTCCAGCTGCATCTGCGTTGCCTAGATTTCCAAATCAGTTGGAATACAAATTGCAAATCCACACACAACATCCCATAATAAGAACATGATTTGGTACTGTAAAACGTGTGTAAACGTGAGCGCTGCGTGACGCCGTCCGTGTCCTCAGACGAGACAAAAAAAAAAAACAACACGAAACCAACCAGCAGGGGAGTGGAAACTCTACAGCGACACACACACACACACACACACACACACACACACACACACACACACACACACACACACACACACACACACACACACACGACACAAAAAGTCTGCAGAGGAAATGGAGCCTTTTTTTTTTTCTTTTAAGCAGCACCTCTGAACTGAAACAGTTACTAAAACGTCTTGTTTTAACACACAATTAAACAAACAAATCAACCTTTTGTCCGTTGAATATGTAAATAATTACGTCTGTTTTTGCTCTGGTACATTTGTAAAGTCAAAGAACATTTACATAACACACACAGACACACAGACACACACACACACACATAAGCAGACATGATGGTTTTTAACAATCATTATGAGCTATTTTCATTTCCACTGACTCGTGAATAACCTCAGACTTGTTCTTGTAGCATTTGCTTTTTTAATCTTTATTTCCTCACGTGCAAAGTCTAAAGTTGTAACTCAAGACATGTCGTGCTTATAAAATGATCAAAAACATCAGACCTGTTTGAAACAAACCAGCTATAAAAATCAATTAAAACGACAACTCCTGTTTTAGTTTAAAGACAATAATATAGTGATATTCTGATCTGCATTACAAAAATAATTTTCTTTTTTACTCGGTTTATTAAAGCTAAATATTAAACTAGATAAAACTAAAATAGCCTTAATTGACATTTCTACTATTTGTCAAACATTTAAAGCTGCAAAGCATCTTCTTAACATGACACAAAACTTAATTAAAAACATAAAAGCAGGCATTAACGTCTTGCACAACAAGTATATTTCCTCCGCTCATTAGAGCCACATTTTTTTTATTTTTTATTTAAGCTCCAAGTCATCAGAAACCGATCCAAATCAGCTTTGCACATCTGGATTCTCATATTTTTGGTCTGGCTGATCGCATGGAGAACTCTGCTGAAGACGGTTTCCTCAACAATTCTTTGCGCATTCTCAATCAAATATAGGTCTGGGATCTGACCAGGCCTTTTAGGGTTTTGGTTTGGACTGCTGCAGTTCTCTATGGGTTGAACAGTTAAATTGCAATGTATGTTAAAAATATATCGAAGGAGTCTAAACATTTGCTTATCACATAGGATACAAAGAAGAACAAAAATATGTTTCTATCCTTGTTTTGTTTTCCACTCAACCTTTATAAGAGTGTCAATGTTTGCCTTTGTACTAAACAGTCGAGATGGGGGTGGTTGAGGGGGATCGAGCCGGTTGTAATTACAACTATTTTGTGAAGTAATCCGTGGATTGCCACACTGACTCAAAAAAAAAATTTGTTGTTTTTTTTCATATGCAAGTTTGAGATAGTAACATTGCAGTTCCTTTATAATACTATAAGTGATGCACCCCACACTAGGCAGACAGCACAGCGCCCCTTGTGGTAGAAAACAACTTATTTCCTAAGCTTGTTTAGAATTGTGACAAAATCTAAAACAAATGAGCAAACTTACAATATTTATAAAATCATGATACTTATATCACAATACAGATAGAATCAGCATCTACAGTAGGTATCGTGATAATATGGGTGATTCCCAAGTGCTGCTACATTTCGCGAGTACACCTTTAGCTAAATAACACTAGCTAAAAATAATATATCTTTGATCAACATGTGATCTTCAACAGAAGACCTATTGATTTCCAATGCTGCGTTACCCATAATCCCATTGAACTCAGCTTAAGCTAAAGACACCAATGCAGCGGAGCTTTAGTTCTTCAACTTTTACAAACCATCTCTCTCTCCCTCTCTTCATCTGTACACTCTTGAAGACCTCACAAACGTTCTTCAACACTATATCATCATGTAAACCACTAACCAGAGGAGTTGAGTCGCATCTTTGTTTATCTGCATTGCATTCTACTTTTTTTTTTTTTTTTATGTATCCTGATTCCCCCCCTTTCATCAGATCATCAAATAAAAGATCGAACTAACAAAAACAAACAAATGATAATTTCTTACTTGGACAAAACAGAAAAATACAAATTTGGATAAGACATTAGGACTAGAATCAAAAATTGTGAGCGATTTGAATATAATATAAACGTGACTTGGGTTTCAAGTTCAACTTTTTAGCAAATCAAGTTCAATTGAACATTCTGAAAATAAAACAAATACTAAAATAAACAGATAAAATTAATTCGCATGCATTTGTAATAAACACACAAACCATGCAAAACATCAACATCTGAACAGAGGTGGGCTGGGGAAGAAAACAACAACAACAACACCACATATAGCCTTTTTATTTATATATATACAAATACCTAAACAATAAATTTAACAGGTTAGACACATTACTTTTTAATTTCCTGAGTTTTGGGACTTGCTAGTGAAATAAAAATGTCATTTTAACCCCCTGAGAAGTGCAGACTGAGATAGAGTTAGTTATAGTTACAGTTAGTGCGTTGGAGCACTCAGGCGCTCGCGCGCACACCACGGTAATGACGGTGATGCTCACCTTAAAGTCGACTTAAAACCACAAAAAAAAACATCCCTTCCGACTTTAAATAAACAACCGAAAACAATGAGATGACCTACCGTATGAAAGATGAGTCCAGGAAACGATGATTAGAATGACGTTGCCCGAGAAGTCACCGGGAAATCGGCCCATGTTTCTCTGCGAGAAATCCTCATAAGCGTCGCGCGCGCGAGGCAAACTTTACCTCAAGGACTAACGTCTGACTGACTAAATTCGTTTTTTAAAAGCACGTAATGTTCACCTTTTCTGCATGGAAATGTTATAAACTGGTTCCGAAACCCTCATTCGTTCTCAGAGTGTCCGTTTCGTTTCGCGTAAATCCATCCAAACGCAGATTTTTAACTTTTTCTTCCGTCCATGAAGCAGCAGCTCTCTGAGAGAACTCGCAACTTTTCGCTGTCGCGCGCACGTACGCTCGCGCTCGCCCTCTCTCTCTCTCTCTCACTCTTCCCTCGAGCGAGATGCTTCACTCCCCATACAGGAGCGCGGAGATGTTGTATCCTTCCGCGCGAAGTTCACATCAGCCACCATAGTGCGGCAAATATCGCGACGTTTTCGACCAAACGAATCGATTTTTCACACATTTTATAACTCGGCTGTGGTAAAAACCTCGACAAGGTTGTTTTCAAACCACGCTTCTAGCCGTGAAAATATGTATTTTCACATCATACCGTCGCAGATGACTGGCGGAGGAATTTCCTTTACTTCATTTTCAAGTTCTACCGAATCCGCCATACTAGCGCACTAAACAGTAGGCTGAGGGCGCAACGCTGCTTCCGCCACAGCGCCCACTACGTGACGTACTGTTTAGTAGGGAAGTACGCTGATAGGGACTTAACCCTTAACCATGACTCAAATTTAACGCGAAAATGTTCACCCCCTATTGACGGGATAAATATATATATATATATATATTAAAAAAAAAAAACATCCCACCCACCACTTCTCCGAATCATATTTTACAAATTATTTGTTTATGTAGGATTTAAAAAGGCAAATTTAAAATTCCAAAATAAAATAGGAAACAGATGATGTTTGAGTTTCCAAAGCTAAATTATAAATATACGAATAAAAAAAGTCAGAATGATAAATAATGATAAAGAGTTTATTGCCTAGTACAGTTGCACATACGAGGAATTTGTTTTAGTGACAGAAGCTTCCAGAAATGACAACTACACACAAAAATAAATAAATAAATATTTGTGTGTGTGCTGTGTGTTGTTGTTGTCTCTCTATACATTATATACTGTGTATACAAAAAAATTCTAGCAATTTCTAATGGGCTTGCTTATTTTACAAATACATAATGAAAACAATTAATCAAAATACAAAGTCTAAAATGTCTTTAAAAATCAAACATGTGGAAACTATGTGTGATGCTAAATTAATATATAAATCATACTAAAGAAACAAGTTCATAAATCATGACTATCACCCAGATATTACAGTGTATGGTGTTTGAGTCAAACTGGGACTTGTGATGAATATTCTGCTGAATGAAGGCGTAAAATCCATTGACATTTACAGAAGACTTCAGTCACAATACGGTGATGAGACTCTTAGTCAAAATAAAACATATAAACAGTGCAAAGATTTTAAAGAAGATCGCACATGACAGTCATTCCTGTGAACATTTAGTCAGTGGAACACCTGATCCAAGTCATCGATGGATAACTTGTGATGAAGAAGAGACACAATCATTCACCAACATCACTTGCATATTACAGGAACTTGACTGGGAGTTATTGCCTCATCCCCCGTACAGTCCTGACCTCGTTCCAAGACATTTCCAAATGTTAAATGAGTTCCTGGGAGGCCGGTGTTTCTGCCGTGAAGCAAGCAGTCTGATCATGGCGCTGTGTACAGAGAAAAGTTTCTACCTTGATGGTGTCCAAGCACTAGTGAAATGCTGGGATAAGTGCATTAGTGTAGCAGGGGATTATATAGAGAAATAAAGGGAGTTTTCACTCTCAGAACTTTCTGTTATTCAAAAATCCCGCTTTGACTTGAACAACCCTTGTAATATATGTAAACAAGTAACATATTCATTATAATATAATATTTGCATTATAGGTGGGAGAGAAAATGTCTGGCTATCACATCTAAGATTTTTAGCATCATTATGTCCTCTGGAAGTATTTGCGTTTAGTAAATAACAGGGCGGGCATGTAACATTTGGTTAATTTAAACAGCTTTAAAACAAAAGATGGTCTAAATAAACACATTAGACTTCCTTTTGGTGTTAGGACACTCTTTGGGAGACTTGACACACTCAACACTCCAGTTGTTTGGCCCGGCACCCTGCCAGCTTTCTAAATTGACACAGGCTTAAATTAGGGACTCTTAGTGGGGAAAGTTGTCTCACATACAGTAGAAAGTTGTTTAAATATGCAACTATACAGTGGGTACCACTGTTGAAGGGATTACATAAAAAGCATTAACAAACTGAAGCAAGGTAAACATTAAACAAAAAATGTTAACCTTAGCATTGTAAAGGGTTTTTGTAGAAATGTCATGGAAAATATTCTGGATGTGTTTTATCAATGCAAAGTCCTAACAATGACAAAAAAAGAGCTTGATTCAAATCACTACAAAACTATTCACACCAAAAAAATGACATTTTCTATTTTTTTTAATCAGAAATTGGGAAACCCATTACCTTGTCTTACATTACTAATTTCCTATATCAAATATGATTCACTGGCAGGCCAAATTATTTGACTATGGCCCATTTGATCCCCTAATTTATCAGAAACAACCTTTAATTGTTCCAAATAACAGAATACGTTAATGAGAGTAAAAAAATCCCTTTATTTCTCTATATAATCCGCTGCTACACTATTGCACTTATAGCTTACGTCACTTACGTCATTCATGGATGTACGGCTTTATTTAAAAAGTTTGCACCGTTCAAATCTTTTACTCCGGCTAAGAGTCTCATCACCGTACTGCACTTGAAGTCTTTTGTAAATGACAATCGCTTTCACGCCTTCATTCACCAGAAATTTCATTACAAGTCCCAGTTTGACTTGAACAGTATTGGCATGCATACTGTACACATGCTATGGTAAATTAAGTAGATGGAACTAGTATAAATAAATATACACACACACACACACACACACACACACAAACCTATAGTCACTGACTCAACATCACATTTAATCACTTTCACTTGCTAACGATGGGAATCGAACCTCCCACGTCTCCTTCATTATTTTTATCCTAAATGGAATTGTAGGGGGTTTTCCTGACTTCATGGAAGATCTAATATGCTGCGCGTGTATCAACATTAATTCTTGGAAAATACCTAATAAACAGCAGGTATGCCTGCCCTTCACCCTTACATACACGCGCTCACAGGCATATACTCGTGCACTAACTTGCATTACTGTAACAAATACACAGATATACACACATGCACACACGTGCACATATATACTGTATATATCTGTCCTATTGGTGTCTTATAGATCATTCAAACTGTAGATAATGCATTCATTTTGCAGTTTGCAAACTGCTGCCAAGCAGAGAACTTTGTGCTGACGTGAGATGTTATTTTAATACCCCAGCTTGACGCATAGTTTCAAGGATCTGGAGAAGCTCTGTTTTTTTTATGTGTGGCAACAACATGGGGACTCACATCACAGTTTAATCATGTTATTATACAAAGTAACCTTGAAATAATTGAACTGAAGGCCCTGATTAAGCTCATAAATATCCTCTAGCCATAATGATATAGAAGATAGAGTGCAGACTTATTAATATTAATGCAGAAACCCATCAGTAAGCAATTTCCTTTCCTGTCATTTTATAATCTTTTTTCGAAATCTCCTTAAGCCTACGAAACCGTGAGTAACCACATTACATCATAATCATCAGCGGATTAGCATGCTTTAAATTTTCAATTCCATCTAAAGTCTTTGGTAACTAAAGTTTTTCCCAGAAATCCCCGTAAGTTTAATAACTGTAACTCCAGTCATCAGGGAAACACTTGTAGAGAGCCGACCTTTAGGATTTGCATTATTATATCATACGTTATTTCTCTTACAACGTTCATACGATCTCAGGTCATGTGTCAGGGAATTACAACACCGCATTAATTCACAATGTTATATGGTTTAACTTGTAACTGATATTATACTTTTACTAGTTTCATTCTGAACGTGTGTGTGGTGGCCTGGGAAAACCCTTCACATGATGAAATTATGAGTTGTGTACTCAGATCTCAAAATGCCACCCCTTCGTAAAAATGGACATATGCTTCATGTTTGTGTGTGTCTCAGCTATAAAAAATAAGATTAGGCATTTTAAAAATCTTTTCACACTCATAAAGTATAAAGGGAGAATATGTTATTTATTTATTTTTAATTAGGCTTATGCACTGAATTCGTTTTTTTCACTATTACAGTTTTTCTCCATTGGTTTGGCTCATTTCTTGTAACAGAAATTACATTCTCAAAACAACATGGACAAACAGAATTTAATTTCTCATTCATTTCATCAAATTGCAAATGTCTAAGTACATCTTTGCAAATGATTAAGTACAGAT